>CM077155.1:165414133-165637311 GCA_039583875.1 Platanthera guangdongensis
ATTTTTACGGTTAGGTAACAAACACGACATTTTAGCCTACAAAAATATAGTTTTTATTCATGACCCTAAACTACAAAAATGTTACATGCCATGACTTTCTTCAGTCTAACCTCTATCCCCAACAAAGCCTACATTCAACCTACCTTCATCCTAAACAATCAATTTGGCTCTCAAAGGATTCGTCGCACTCAATAATGCTTGCATCTGCTGCGATCACCATAAAACAACACATCACCCATCTCCAATTTACACGAGTCATATAGAGATGATAAATTAACGACCGCATGGATCCTTCAGCCCATGAAAAAAATCAACCGCACGTATGACCCGACCCGACATATCATGAAAACAAGAAGCATTTAGACTTAATGATTATAATACAAAAGATAGTCACAATGACGACAAATGATCCCATAATAGCCGACCCAATTAAAGTGATATAAACCTTCAGTGTTGTTATCATGAAGATAATCGAACCCATAACCTTCATATTATGGGGCCTCAACTTACTCAACTAGATCAAACCTGGTTGGCCACGCACTCAAAATTATCTAGACTACCCTACACAACAATTATATTACATGCAATAGCATTATAAAAAATTCTAAAATAAACCAAAAGATTCTTAACAAATATATATAGTTCCCATCTAATTACATCCAAAAAAATACTTCCCCTCAAATAAGCATGTTAAATACAGTTGCACCTCCTAACTTTAGTGGAGAAATACAAAAATCAGAGCCATCAACATCCATACATTTCATACATCCATGAGCACAAAAAACCACCTTCAGAGTAAATAATTTCAGTTGTCACATATTCTGTTCTGATGTTTATATGGAAAAACAAATCTACATGTGAGATTTTTCAGGTTGATTTAAAAACCTAACATGGTATCAGAGTGCAGACTCCATGTTAAAGTCCCACATTTCAAACCTCCTGTTTATATGGCAGGCACCCTCAACTGTTGAGCCAGTTTTTCAGGTTGAGTTAGGACAAACCTAACATGATATCAAAGCCATGTTCCATCCAGTTCTGTCTGGTTCCGTCCGGTTCCGCCCATGAGTTATATCCCGATTCCGTCCGGTTAATCCATGTTATGGGCGAGGGGATGTTAATAATAGTCTCACACCGCCAATCCACTCTGTTCTGATCTGTTTTATAGGCAAGGCAACCCTACATGTTGAGTCGGATTTTTAGGTTGAGTTAGGCCAAACCTAACATGGTATTAGAGTCAGATCCACCCATGTTTAATAATAGTCTCACATTGTCAATCCACTCTGTTCTGAGGGTTTAAAATGGCAAGACAAACTCTCACCTGATGTTAAGGCAGCGATTTTCAGGTTGAGTTAGGCCAAACCTAACATCCAATCTTTTGGAAGCTGCTTAGAGCACAAAAATTTGAAGATGATTTGAGGATAACTGGTCTGTCTCCTTGCGGGAATCCTTTACAAACATGCCGCACCGTCACATGCCTAATCACGTCAAGAAAACAAAGCCTTTCGAATTTTTAAATGTTCAGCATCGGAAAAGACAAAAGGCGGGCACCTAACACATAATTAGGACCAATCACCACTATGTCGCATTTCCATCAACGGGAATCCAGGAGGTGCACATCGACAGCTATTTCAAACCGGGTTCCCAAACGGACACCCAGGTCTCTACGTAGCCAGGGTTATAAAAACGTCGCTTCAAGCCGCCACTACCCAAGGCGATAGTCAGGAACACCGAATGCCAGCACAATGCTCCAAACAGTAGCAGCAGTGTGCCACCGCCATGCTGAACAGTGCTTCGGAAGTAAAATCATTCGGCCCGGTCAACAAGATCAGCACAAGAACAAGACTGAATTCTTACAATTAACCATTGTTTTCATTTGCATGTCTATGAGAGTGAAATTGTCCATGTGAAGGGGGTTTGTAATTCCTACAAACCATACAGATAAGTAATTACAGTAAATTAAGTTTAACTGAACATGTTTTCTAACTTAAAGAAATCAAACATAAATAAGAAAAGAATATACAACAATAACATTGAACACTTTGTGTGAATTCTACCCAAAAAAGGAACAGAAAAGAAATTAAAAATATATGTATATACAGCAGCATTGAGCTCAGTTCTAAAGAAAAGATTTCAGAGGCCATCAATGACAGTTCTAAAACAGAAATGAAGCACCCAAAAAACACCTGCTAAGAAAAAAAAGAACACCTGCAACCTCGACAATGGGGGACGAAACAAAAGGAATTTGGATCCCCTCTCAATATACCTTGATGCATGAGCATTGGATGGTTGTGATTAATTCTGACATTATTTCAAAACCATTCCTAGTTTTGAACAAGTTGATCACAGCCATTCAAAGTGAACTTTGTGCGGTCACCATTATTGATAAATGGAGAGAATCAAAATTTAAACAAAATGGTTCATAAACACCGCCCCTCATTGCAGGAAATCTTGAAACTGCAGCAGCATAAACAGTGTAAAAATAAACGGCAGTAAAAGAATATTCATACTAGCATCGGAGAAAAACTCAATATATAGGTCAGAACTACATTAAACTCATAGATCAAAGAGCTTTCAAAAGTTTAAACTAACAATATTTGAAGTCTACGCATTGAGCCTGCACATTCAGCGCCTCCAAAATCGTCCATGTTGCTTCTGTTCTTGCATCCTCCTGAGAAGGGCAAAGGCGACACAAAGAAGAAGAAAATTAGAGAAATTTAGGCTCCGTTTGGCATGGTAGTGGCGGTCGTAAACACATGGGATAAACCGTCATTCGTTAAAGATCACTTAACAAACATCATGCGTTCGTTTGAACATAAAAGTGGATGCGTTTAACCCCCATGTTCATGACCGCCACCACCATGCCAAACAAAGTCTTAAACTTGCCAGATCAGCAGATAGAAAGCTTTCCGCAGGTTGTGATTGCTCGGAACAAATAGATATTCAACTGAGGAAAAATATGATTTCAATTTTGCTTGCATGATGAGCAAACATAATTATTATTTCCAAAACAAGTTCATTGAATATGTCAGCAAATATCTCTACCTCTGATGCTCTTTCGAGCGCTCGATAAACTCAGCAGCTATGTCGCGTCCTCCGTAAGATGCAAGTACGGGTCTTATGTCGGCTGGCCGGTGGAGAGCAATGTCTGCCATATGTAATTGAAAACATCATCCAATTGTCAATAAGAACACAACAATTTTAGCAGAGTTTTGCTGGTGATAATGTCTCCAAAATAAATCTAATATACACACATTCAAGAAATGGGATTAAATCCAGAAGAGCCGTGTCATCATTTTCGAGTTTCCATGGCTTGACGGGCACAGAATTCTCTGGCTGAAGGCAAGATTCTAGAGCATCCCCGCTCACATAAAGAATTCGTGCAGGATCTCTGTTCAACTTCGATAAATCCTGCCATGAAATTCAATCTCAACACAAGTATGATGCGAAAGAAATATACCAATATACCAGGATGTGCAATGCTTTTCTCAGCCTGCTCTGTTTTTTAGCTTATTTATAATGCCTCGAGGTGATCTTGAAGCTTCATTTACTTACTCAGGGCTTGTTCACAACTTTATTTGGGTTAAGGTTTGGTTTAGTACTGTTGATCCAGTTTTTCTTGTTTCCTGCTACATTTATCTGATTACTATAACGCTGTTACTAGACTTGCTGCTATGTTTTGTTAATTTGCATAATTTTGCTATTGTTGGATTTTCTGTTGGTTTTAAGGACCAAAGAAATTATTTTAACAAAATCGTCTTCATTATGAAGATGTGCTCGAAAAAAAAACTCACAATAATTCATTTACTCATTACTCCCTCAATACTTGACAGAACGGTTAAGCAATTTGGTGTCCCTAAAAACGGCATAACAAAATGTAGCCTACATTATTTTTGTTGGGAAATAAAATATCTCATTGTGCTTGCGTAACCGGATACACAGAAGAAAGATAAACGCATACAAAAACAAGAAAAATTGTACAATCAGAGAACACAAAGATTTACGTGGAAAACTCTCTCCAAATCAATGAGGGAAAAACCACGGGGAGGGACACAGAAATCCACTGTAGAAAAATAAGGATTACAAAAAACTAACATTAGATTTGCCCACCCCAGTTTCCCCCTGGATTCACAGATCGAATCCCCCTCTCAGATTACAGAAAATCCTTTCTCCAAGAAAAGGATCACAAACTCTAACACTCTCTTCAAATCCCAAGGGAAAACGAAGACAAGAAAGAAACAAAAATACTCTTACAACGAAGACAATACACCAATCTGAGAATCTTGTGTTCTTCTTCCTGAAGAAATCTGGTAGAAGTCATGGCGGAAAGCCGAACCGGAGAACATCGATCTTTACGTTCTGACGCCCGAATAACTGGTCTGTACTTTCTGGAATAAGTCGTGTCCTATTTTGAGCAAAGGGCGGTGGCCCAGCCTGCTCGCCGCCGGACAACTCCCAGCGTGTTTGCCGGAGGCCGGCGAACCCGTCGGAGGGCGTCGGGCAGGCCGCCGGCGATGACAGAGAAGGGGGTTGTAGCAGCAGGCGGAAGCGAGGGAGGGGGGCTGTGTTGCGTTTTTTAATTTAATTATTTATTTTAAATAATGAATTAAATTATAAAAAATTCAAATTTAATAAAAAATTCTAATAAATACAAATAAATTTTAATAATAAATTCTAATAGATTTGAAATTTTTTTAAAAAAACTACTGGGGGCGGGCCCGCCGCGAAGTCCGTCGGGGGGGGGGGGGGGGGGGGGTTGGGCAAGGCCGCCGAGGGGGCGGGCGAAGCCTGCAGCAACGCATCGAGAACGGACGGAGCCGTTCGAAGATGCTAGTGTGTATATATATAAAGAATAAATGAAGTTGACTAGGAATTTCAGGAAAATGTTTGATGAATTTACAAAATTAGCATACCCGGAAGTGCTTTCCATTTTGATATCTAGTCGCAGATCTTGATAATCTATAGCGGATGCAACCTTTTGGGTCCAGCCTTTCGATAACAGGATCAACATACTGCCAATACAATTGAATTATTAAACTAACTGCATTTCCAGAAACCAAAAGAATGTTTCATATTTACCATATTCAGCTGATCTGAGTACACAACAATTTCATAGAATTTAGCAAGGTGTTCCAGAAAAGCATCAACGCCGGGTCTTTTGAATGTTCTCCAGCCCCTTTCACGCTTTAAAAAAATGAAAATTATTAAGCTTTTGGTGATTCAATAAATAGAATAGGTATAAAGATTGTCATTAATATTTCAAAAAGAAAGCATTCATGCTTATAACAACAAAGAGCGTAACTGACCCGAACTGACTCAATCTCGGCTTCTTCATGAGCTCATCGAGCTAATGAGTCAAGCTCGATGCATAAACAAGCTCAAGCTAGAGCTACAACTCGTTTACATGATATGAGAAGATAGTATAATTATAAATATCAAAATATTGTGGAAAATAATTGAAAATTTAGAATAAAAAAAATTCATGTTCCACACACTTCCTCTAACTCATGCAGCCATCGTCAATGTTCTCCATGTACCAACTTCTCCTTTTTGCTCCTCCATTTGATAGCTCAAAAACTCATGCAACTGTTGATGATTTTGCACTTGTCGGCAGCTTCTCGCCCTTAAACATCATTGCTGTTTCACCAACACCATCAATTCATTTGCCAATTTTGACCTATCATCGAGGACTTCTCTATCGCCTCATGCATTTCATTTGCACTGCTCTCCATCTTCTCCACCTTCGCCAGCTCGATTCAATCTTGAGTTTGACCTCATGGTTATATGGTCGAGTCGACCCATTTAAGCCCCTTGTACAAAACACAATCTTAAGAGGATATGTTCACCCATCTATAATCTATTTTATTTAACAAGAGAATATATGGATTTCACATAACTTATGTGCTACAACAAAACTTCAGCTTGAGGTTCTCTTGATTTCCAGTCACTAAGGTTCTCTTTACATAAACAATGCTAGGTTGCCAACATAATGCTTGAGGAAGGAGATTTTTTTACCATGGAACATCTGCAAGCGTGTTATAGAGAAGCTACACCAGTCAACAATACCAACTCCAGTCACAGTTGCATATACACATTTACTGTCGCATTAATTGTACCGTCACCCGTCAGTTTTAGCGTTTCCCTTCCGTCATTGCACTTATGTAATTCACGTGATATGTCACATGTTGTGGTCCTATATATATGCATGTTATTGCTCGTTTCTAGGGCATCATAATACTAAGATCATCTTTCCCCTTGGTATCAGAAGGTGGTTACCCGATTGCTCCCGATCCCGCTCTGTCTCTCGCCCCTTCGCTCGTGCTCACTGGCGTAGCCCCGTCGCTCGCTCCCGATCCCGCTCGCCCCGTCGCTCGTTGGCGTAGCCCGCTCCGTCGCTGGCATAGCCCTAGCCCGCTCGCGCACCTGCCGCTCCCGCCCGATCTGTGGCTTGCGTTTCGTTGCTGGCTCCGTAGCCCGATACAGCCGCCACCCGTACCATCCGCACCAGCCGCCACCGCGTCTCTCTTCTTCTGACCTTGCATCTTCGGCCATCTGTTTTGTCCACCATGAGGGCTGTCGGGGACACCGTGCTCACATCCTCCGGTGTTCCTTTCGGCGTCGAGATCTAAGGGACACCCGTAGGATGTGCTTTCGTTTGATGTGAGATCTGCATTTTCTCTGATGGAGGATCAATCCAACATCTCCCTAATACTCAATCTGATACTCCTACCGGTTCCTCTGGCGAGCCTCCATAGAGTCATGGACACTCTAGCTCGTTGAACATTACTACTGTTGCCTTGGATGACACAAATTATCTGGAATGGTGCAGGGCGGCCCAACATGCTATTCGCAGTCACCAGCTATATGGACTCATTGATGGTACCACAGTTGAGCCGCCCTGTGTCGATCCCTCATGGAGAAAATGAGATTCGGACAATTCGTCGGTTGTCTCACGGTTACTGCATTCGATGTCCCCTCAGTTGTATCACAGTTATATGTTGTTGGACTCTGCTTATGATATTTGGACAAGGGCCCGTGATACTTACTCTCAGGCCGGCAGTTCGATGCAAGTGTATGAGCTCACTCGCCGTGTTCTGGAGCAGAAACAAGGAAATATGACTGTTTCTGCCTACTATTCTGAGTTTGAGTGCCTCTATCAGGAGCTGGATTTCTTCAGCACATTTACTGCGGCTTGCACTGCTGATGCGGTGGCCCTTCAGAAGGATAAGGATCGATTCCGATTTCATGTCTTCCTTATGGGGCTCAACATGGAGTTTGACGTTATTCGTCTGCATGTCCTTCATCGTGATCCACTTCCCACTCTTCGGGAGGGCTTCGGCATGCTCCTCAGTGTTGAAAATCGTCATCGCACTCTTGGCCCCCTAATGAACACTCTGCGCTCGTTGGGTTGTCTCGCGGACCACCTCATGTTTGTAGTCATTGTGGAAAGAAGGGTCATACCAAAGACTCTTACTTTCGTCTGCATCCGCACCTTGCCCCTGGTGATCGGGGCTCTGGTTCTCGTGGTCGAGGTGGATACCGTGGTGGTGGTCGTCACTCTGGTGATCGCTCTCAGTCTTCTGCGCACTCTACTGAGGTTCTGGAGGACATCTCCCAGGGCCTGTCTGCTGCTGAATTAGAGGCTTTCCGCCGTTTGTTGCGCTCCCACACAGACTTTGCCCCTGCTAGTTCTCATATTGTTGTTTATACTTCAGGTCTATCCAGTGCTCATGTTGTCTCTTTCTCCTTCTGAGTGGATTATCTACTCGGGTGCGACAGACCACATGACTGGCTCTGCCTCAGGTTTTACCTTCTATACTCCTCTTTCTGGGCGTGATAAAGTTATTGCTGCTAATGGCTCTCTCTCAGCCATTGCAGGTAAAGGGACTGTCACTTGTTCTCCCGACCTATCACTATCCTCTGTTTTGCACGTCCCGTCTTTTCCTCGCAATTTGCTTTCCGTTAGTCACTTGACTACCTCTTTAAACTGATCTGTAATCTTTTACCATGATGTTTGTGTGTTTCAGGATCTGGATACGAGACGGACGCTTGGCAGTGGTAGGAACGTTGGTGGACTGTACTTGCTGGACCAAACCTCTACCAGTGCTCTTTCATCCGTCAGATCTCTGACTATGTGGCTTTGGCCACCCTTCTGCGTTATATCTTAATAAAATATTTCCTGTTTTTCATCATTTAATTCAGTTGTTTTCTTGTGACACATGTGAAAAATCAAAGCATGTTCGTCAAAGTATTATCCATCTGTCTGCTCCTAGTTTATGTTCATTTGATGTTATTCATTCTGATGTTTGGGTCCATCCCCGGTGTTATCTTTATCTGGGTATAAATGGTTTGTTATGTTTATTGATTGTCACTCCCGCACAATGTGGTTTTATCTGCTTAAAAAGAAAAGTAACGTGCTCTCTTGTTTTCAGTCCTTTCATAAGATGGTGGCGCAACAATTTGGTGGCACAATTCGTGTGTTTCGTAGTGATAATGGTGGGTAATATGATGACCGGGGGGGGGGGGGGGGGGGGGGGGGTTTGGGGCCTATCTTGCCAATCATGACATCATTCATCAAACCACATGTGCCCACACATCCACTCAGAATGAGGTTGCCAAACGGAAGAATAAGCACTTGTTGGAGGTGGCTCAATGTTTACTTCTTGTTATGAACCTTCCCAAATCCTACTGGGGTGATGCAATTCTCACGGCTGCGCATCTCATCAACCGTCTTCCGTCTCGTTCCATCTCCTATGATACGCCCCTCTCTCGTCTCGCCAAGAACCATATCGTCCACACCTCTCATATTGCTCCTCGTATCTTTGGTTCCGTCTGTTTTGTCCACGTTCATACCCCGCACCGTAATAAACTGGACGCGCGTTCCATTCGATGTGTTTTCGTTGGGTACTCTCCTACCACCAAAGGATATCGGTGCTATCACCCTCCGACTCGTCGCTACTATTGCACTGTTGATGTTACATTCCATGAGGGGGAGTCGTACTTTGGTCCTCATCAGGGGGAGACATGTAGTAACAGTGACGAGACCATCGACTCTCCTCTTCCTCTTCCGCTTGTTATCACTCCTCATATTTTCCCTTCCAATGGTCCGACTACTGCCCCTGATAGTCCGACCATGATTCAGCTAGGATACACCCAAGGTCAAGCTGATCACACTCTCTTCATCAAGAGGAAAGGTGGATAGGTTTCTATTCTTATTGTGTACGTGGATGACATCATCATTACCGGAGATGACTTGGAGGAGATTAGTCACCTGAAAAAACAACTGGACAAGGAATTTGAAGCCAAAGATCTGGGGAAACTGAAATGCTTCTTGGGAATTGAAGTTGTGAGGTCTCGACGGGGAATGTTCATCTCTCAAAGGAAGTATACAATTGACCTTCTGGAGGAGACTAGGATGCTTGGGTGTGCCCCCGTGGATGCTCCAATTGAGGCTAATCATAAAATTGATGCGAATACTAGTGGGGAGAAAGTGGATGCATCAAAATACCAATGATTGGTTGGGAGACTCATATATTTGTCTCATTCTCGCCCTGATATTACGTACGCTATGGGCGTCCTAAGTAGATTTATGCACTCTCCTTCTATATGTCATCAGCAAGCTGCCTTTAGGGTGTTGCGATACCTCAAGAAGACACCAAGGCATGAGATTCTGTTCAAAGCTAATCAATCTTTAGAGGTTGAAGTGTTTACAGATGCTGATTGGGCTGGTATTCAAGATGACAGAAAATCTACCACTGGGTATTGTTCATTTGTGGGAGGCAACCTTGTATCATGGAAGAGCAAAAAACAGAATATTGTAGCACGCTCAAGTGTTGAAGCAGAATATAGGGCTATGACGCAAGGAGTTTGTGAGGGATTGCGGATGAAGACTATTCTTCAAGATATGGGTCTCTAGGTGAACAAACCTATTGCTATCTACTGTGACAACAAGGCAGCCATCAGTATTGCGCACAATCCAGTACAACATGACAGAACCAAACATGTGAAAGTTGACAGACATTTCATCAAATATCGCCTCGACAAGGGGAATATCTGCACTCTATTTGTGAACTCATTTGACCAGCTTGCCGATGTTTTCATCAAGGGACTATGCAGTGACAACTTCAAGAACAACACTGACAAGTTGGGAATGATCAATATATATTCCCAACTTGAGGGGGAAAGTTGAATATACGCATTTATTGTCGCATTAATTCTCCAGTCATATATTGTCCCGTTAGTTTTTACGTTTCCCTTCCGCCATCGCACTTATGTAATACACGTGATATATCACGTGTTGTGGTCCTATATATATGTATATTATTGCTCGTTTCTAGGGCATCATAATACTAAAATCATCTTTTCACTGTCACTACCCCGTGGGCTGAAATTTCATCAATTGACTGGCTGGCATCACAATAGAAATGAAAAATACATTTCACCCTCATTACCCTAAACAAAATGCTAGCTTAAAATGTTCTCCAAAGAGCTAACTTACACAGCTTACATTGCATCTTAGATTAATTACGGTGCTGCCTCATAACATATCAAATTCCACCATCTCAAGAAATTATAGGACAAGAAAAGTGTTACTCCTTTTTAATCAAAACTACAATTCTTCCTTTTTGCAAAATATAACAATAAGCTGCAATGTCTACATAAATGCAAGAAAAACTGGATCAGTACATTTCATGTATGACTTGGTTAGAACTCAGTTATTGATTTAACTATGTAATAAACTGAGCATTGTCCCATAACCCTTTCTAAAAATGTGGCCATTCTACTCCACTGCATAACATCTACTAAGCATTATCCCATAGCCCTCTCTATAAATATGTAGAGTTACCAGACATCTTAAAGGTACAATGTAGTTATTACACGGAACTAGCTAATATTGATAAAGCAAATCACCCATTATGAGGTCTGTACATCAGATAATATAAGCATGAAAATAAATCAATGGTTACAGAAAAGATGAAAGGATGATGCATGGTCGACTCGAATTGGAGACGAAGAAGATTTTAAATGCTTGAAGTGTTTTTTAATGATGTTTTATATTGTGTTGTAAATTTAAAATCTTGAGGGGTTTGTATTGTAATATTTAAAATTTGTAATTAGATTTAAAATCTTGGGGTTTGCATTTACGCAAATATGCCTTGGATATATGGATGCCGACGATCAGGGGTGAAAAAAATTTCAGTGTTTGCAAGTTAACACCAGAGAGTTAGCTGATTGGAAAAGCTCTCATCCCATTTGCTCTTATCAAACAGTGTCCTCAAGACCATAGCAAGCACTATTATCAGTGAAAGTGTTGGCAACCTTATCTTCCTCCGGTTGCGAGCTTGTACCCCAATCCGACCCTTCAACCTCAGGTTTATTTTCACTGTCTAGGATTTTGGAATGCTTTAAAAATATTTTTGACCACAGGAATTATTTGGAAGAAGATATATTCAAAAAGGTCATTTCTAAGTTGACAAAGCATGTTAAACTATGGTGGATGAGTTTGAAGTTCAAAGAAAGGGCAAGAGAGACGTCAAGAAGTGGACAAGCTGGAGTGATGTAAACCGAAATTCTCGAGTCAATTTTAAAATAAAATAAATTTGATTTCTCATTTAAATATGTTGCACTAGCGCAATGTTCTCGAGCAAACGAAAGTGACAATCGATCTCAGTTTCGCACACATGCAAGAGGAGCCAACAATTGAACGTAATTAGATAAAGCATAATTTTAAATTAAATCATCCACAAGAGTATAAGAAACGAATAAAGGGATTTAAAATTAACGTCAAAGAGGTTCAATATTGACTAAGGCAAGCACGCTCTGAATTTTAATGATCCAAAAATATAAAGCATAATTTTATTCTAACATGGTGTGAGCGGGGGAACTGGAGAAAGATATACCTATTGATGACGAGTGCAGCGTCAGATCAATCCGAGTGAGAGGAAAAGTGGGTGGTTGAATGCAAATTGCTTTGTAGCTGACGGGAAAAAACAATTGGATGGATAGAACCAAAGGGGGCCTCTGTCGGTCCCGTCAGGCATGCCAAGATGAGTTCGCGGAAGGGAATGACCCTCGTCGTGGCTGGTGGTTGCACGAAGGTAGGGTAGGAAGTTGATGACTCCGTCGAGGACCTAGGACTGGCGGTCATTTATGACGCAGGAGCTGTTGGAAGTGACAACAGACGAGCGGAAGCGGCTCGCCGGCGAACAAATCCGGCGGGAAGTACTTCGTCGGACCCAGAGGGGATCCCCGGGGGAAGCTTGAGCTCTCAAGAGGGCAGAGGGTCGGGGAGGAGGATAGTTGGGGTTTCACAATGTGTCGGGCTGGACTGCTGAAACAGAGAAGAAATTCTCTGTTTCAGTTTTGTCCAAGCGGCCATTCGGGGATGAATGGGGTCAAATTTATAAAGTGGGTTTTTTTCTTTTTAGGCTTTTAATATATGGCAGGCAATAAGGAGAAATAAATGAAATATTTTCTTTTCCTTTTTTTTCTTTTGGGCTATTGATATGGACGGGCAACAAAGGAAGGGAATAATAAAGAGAATGAAACAAATTTAAGGTTGCTGTTTTGGGGTTTACAAATCATTCCAAAGTGGGTCATTCTAATTTTAATCAATTTGATTATGTTTTTATATTCTAGATGTCTTTTTAAAGTAGATATTTTTAGCCGAGCTTGCCTTAATTAGTATTATACCTAATTTGACGAATTTTTTTATTCAGGAACTTATTGGACAATCACCCTAATAAGCTGTCACAACGAGCGTGAACAATGTGCGTGATACAAAGTAAATAATACATATGCAATAAATAGACGTGCGCGAGGACATGCGCTACACAAAGAAAATACAGAAAATAATAGTAAAATAAAGACACACGAAGATGCGACACGGGCTGCATCATGAAGCGCCTTTGATAAGACAATTTGCCCAGGATGGCTATGAGTATGACACATACATGAGCCCCTTGTTGCGCAAGTCTTCAAATATTACTTCCCCTAGGAAGGATCATCATCTAGAGCCCTTTGTTGAGTAAGTCTTCAAATATTATTGCTCCTAAGTTGACTGAACATGCAAACTCTGATGGAAGAATTTGAAGTTTTAAAGAAAGAGCAAGAGAGACATCAAGAATTGGCAAAGCTGAAGCATCTTATGATAAAATATTTTGCCCTACATGGCTAGGAGCATGGCACATACTTGAGCCCCTTGTTGCGTAAGTCCTCAAATATTATTGCTCCTAGGAAGAATCATCATCTTTTGCATCCTGAGGAAAGCAAGCAAAGAGGAGAGATTGTAGTTCGAGCCTATGGTACTGGACAACTAGTTACATTTGTAGCTACAATCGTAGGGGCACAATATGTAAAGCTGATATTGATTCAGGTGGTTACAAAAGGAGATTCAATTGAAGAAGATTTCAAGTTAGAGGAGGATCCACCCTTTGAAATTATTTTGCAAAATCAGTTGTAAATGGCCTTGAGCCTACTGTGGCTGAGGTTGAGTTTTGTGCATAAGTCATTGCCAAGCTCTCCGATGGTGTTGCTAATCCGGTGGGGTGAAGTTTTGTGGAGGATAAGGAATTGGCAATTGATGATGAGATTACGTCGTCATTACGGTAATAATTGTAGTTGTGGTAACGTCACCTTTGTTGGAGTTTATGGCTATGAGAGAGATTGACATCGAAGCTATTTCAGAACTTCATGACCGCATTATTAGTCATCAAGATGATCAGACACTATAGAAGAGGTTGAGATGATTGTTAGAGTTGCAAGGATGTCATTGTCACTTCATACCGTGTCATCTGTATTGTAGAGGATCTGTATTTGGAAAATGTTTGTGACCGAAATGTCAGTAATTGATGTGGTGACTTCTTAAGTTGTGGTATTTGTGGTAGGTTACGGCGTCATAATTTGTGATTGTATTTTAAGGTTCTTTTGTCAATGCAAGGTGGATTTCAAAATCGGTCATTGATGATAAATCAAGTTATACCTTTTAGTAGGCAGTGCGGTGAATTGATTAGCAAAAGGAAGAAATTCAAAAGCTGCAACAACAAATTTGCTATATTAATCGTTGACGCAGGACGAATCTATAGGCGACAGATGAACGATACCCTAACTCTACATGCAATGCAAATGAGCACGTGACAGATGCAATGAACCTAAACACCGCCTAATGTAGGGTTAGACTTAATGTGTGACTAATAGAATGCAAACTTAAGTGACGTGTCGAGGAGAACCCTAGACAACCCAAAATAATTATGTATGAGATGCGAGAACCGACGGCGAATTCAAATTAATCAATAAATAGTCAAATCACACGTAGATAATTTTAGCAAAAGATAAATAATTTCTTTAGGCAAACAAGCAATGATTTTTCTCCACGTGGAAGACCAAAGCAAGATCATGCGGCAAATTGATCCTACAAATCACGAGAATAATCCAAAGCAAACAACTAATATTCAAGATATCCAAGTCAACATGAAATCACAACAGCATATATTAATAATGAGAACAAATATCCATACAACAATAACACTCATGAGATATGGGGACTTCCCAAAGCAATGGAGATCCCGAGAAAGGATGCACTTTGATGGCAACCCGCGGCAGAACCGGAGATGGTATGATGTAGGGGATGACTGGATCTGGCTTAGGGAAGTGGGATCGGGTTGCGGGAAAGTAGATCTTGTGATTTGGGAGCGAAATAGGGCTGTGGGAAGGATGGATATGGCTGTGTAGAGGCTGGATCGGGCTGAGAAGGGCAGTTTTTGGTGGTATGGGGCGTCAGATTGAATGGGGAGAGGGAAGGGGAGGTGGTGGTGGTTGTTGGGGGTTCTTGGTGGGCTGGCGGAGGGACAAAGGGGGGTGGCTGGTGCTGTTTTTGGACCGGGAGGGGCGGAGGCTGCTAAACTGCAGCAAAAGGGGGGCGGCGGCTGCTGGACTGCAGCAGGGGTGGGGGGGGGGGGGCTGTTGTTTGGGAAGGTATGGAGGTGGAGAGATTAGGGGGTGGGGGAAGGAGTTAGGGGTAGGGGATACCTTTGGGGAGCAAGTGAAAGCCTAGAAGTCGTCACCTATGGTTTTACGGAGTCGGCACTGTGGAGTGATCAATAGAATCCGGGAATAGTACTCTCCAAATTCTGTAATGGAATCAAACAGCTCCCTATACCTCCATTTGTGATATAGAGATACTAGGTGATGGTGATCAACGACACACGAACGTTTATTCCCGCAGGAGGCGGTGATTGGCGACCCATTTGGGCGATCAGAGTCCGTGGATGCGCCTTGATGGTCGTTCCGAGTCTGTTCTATATATTATTTTATATATTTCATGTTATATTTGGCACCCGATCGGCCTGAACATTATTAGTCGCCCGATCAAAGTGCACTAGCTCTTTATTTTCCCTCTCCCCTATACATACATGCTTGTGTGGCTGATTAGGGATCGAGAGTTGCATTTCCGCAACCGACCGGTCACTCCTCGGTGGACTCGGAGCGACGTCTCCTTCATGCGCGACTCCGGCATTCCGCGGCCTCCTGTCGAGCCTTCTACAACACCCCGCCTCCTCCCTTCTCCTCTCTGATCCCATCCAGCCCTCCCCACTGCACTCCCTCCGCCTCCCCTTATTTCCCTGGCCCGTCGATCCTCCCAGTAACCCGTCTGCAAACCACCCTCCTCTTCTCCCTGTCCCGTCAACCCCCTCCTACCTTCCCACCATCGGATCAGCTACCTCCCAGCCCCAACAGCCCCTCCTCCAACCCCATCGACGCCCCCACCTCTTCCCCGACCCCGGTCGAAAAACCGGCAGCCCAAGCATTTTGTCTCCCCCTACCCGTAGACCTCCTCTTCACTGCAACCCCCCAAGCCTTCATGTCCATCCACTGCAGCCCACTCGTGGATCCCCTCATCGACCCAAGGATGACACCGCCATCATCTTTACTTACATAATCACATCGTCACATGCATGATTAACTCTAGGTATGGATGTTATTGATTCTCTTTTGTTGAATGCTTTTGTATTAAATTGTTGCCACGAGATCTGAAAATTCTCTTATGTGTTTCGTTATTATTATTCGTAGTTTGATTTGTGGGACCTATTTGGACAATCATGCCTCATTTCGGTGGTAATCGTAAACCGATATCTAATCGTCTGAGCTCATTTTACGACTGTGCAAATTGTTTTAAAGATTATTAAATTTTAATTACGGTTGATTAGATCTTGAACCAGACTGTTTGCACCTTCATTTCATTCGCACTGCATTTAGGTTGCATCATAGTCGTTGAGTTATTGTCAGCCTACCCTGCATCACTAAGGCATCCCACCATCAACGACTATGATTGGTCGGAGATGGGGTGACTCGATTACATCAAAATAAAAGCCAAAATAACAATATAGTATATGAAATCGTGTGTCAACGACGGGCTGGACGCACCTGTGAAATCGAATCATCGATTCGGATACGTCATATATAATAAGTAACAAATCAGCCCCAAACGGGACCAAAATTCTCCCTCCGCTGCGGGTTCGCGTCTCCATTCCGCATCATTCTCACAGGCTTGAAAGAATCCATCTCTTGATGAATAGAAATCAGATTTCTCTCGGTGTATGCCAGATAAGACTCGATGAGATCCACCCGAGGTCGTCCAAGTATCGTCGATGGTAAAGTATCCTCGCCAATGGTACTCAAATGTCAGACTAATTGGCGTGGTTATGCATGCATGAGACACGATATCAATAATGCTCTCAATAATCCACTGATGTGTTGAAAGTCCCGGTACGATCACTGGTGTAGACAGTGAAGCCATAAGCGACTGGCCCAAAGGCCGATGGGGCGCATAAGTGAACTGGGTGCAGGACTGAGTATGTGGAGGTGTAAGATCCAAAGGATGTAGGGGTGTAGGCTCAAGAGGATCTCTACGAAATGAGTCCACATGCTCGTGAGGCTTGTAGTACGACGTTAAGTCATCGACATTAAATATGAGACGAATACTCATGCTCGTCAGGATATCAAGATCATAGATATTTGCTATGATCCGTCTCATGATTGTGTAGGAATTCATTCGCCTAACGCTCAAACTTTTAGATGACCTCCCACGGAGCCTCGCAATGCGGATTCTCAACATCACATGTTCGTCTTCATGAAATATTTGATCTAGTCATTGAGCATCAGCATGTGATTTATAAGATTTATCACCAAAATTGATCCTTTGTCGGTCAGACTAATGACACACATGCAAACGATGAAAAAACAACTCAATAGACACATGCAAATGATAAAGAAACGACACAACAGACACATGTCAATGATGCAAATGAAACACGACAAACACAACACGCACTTTATGGGGCAGTATCCGGTATGACAATGACCTGGAAATCTATAAAATGAGGTGACCTATCAGGAGGCTCTCTCGGTGGAGTGTAGAAAAACTCATCCAGTGTGCGACGAGTGTCCAGGTGATCGTGTGAGACATCAAGACTCAAAGAGGAGCTCATAAGATGTCAAATGTCTCTTGGGGATTGTGACGCATCAAGGCATTCAGCAGGAGGTATGTATGAAAATTCATCGCGGATGTGACAATCACCTGAGTGGATACTAGAAACACCGACGATAGGATGTGACTCAGGAGTGTGGAGAGCGTCCCTGAAAAGAAAACTCATCTGGTTGATAAGCAGGCGATGTCTCAAAACTCATCAAGAGTGCGATGTGCATGAGATAGGTTCTCAAAATATCAGGAGTATGCTCAAGTGTACTTAAGAAAAGCTCTAAATACTTGATGTCACACTCAAGATTCATTCGTTTGGGCATGACAGAAGAATGGGTGTAGGTGAGAGACACATCACTATAGAATCAACAGGTCGCTCAGACCCACTCTCAGTTGAGGTCACAAAAGAAGACTCAGAACAAATTACAGACCACTCACCGGGCTAAGTACCTCACGGGGGCGAGAGAAATTCGTATCAGGTATCATTTTCGTCGTGTATGACAGGACATAATAGGCAATATGGTGACCTCGACATGGGATGGACTCGTACTGCAGAGGTCAAGGTGTGAATCCAATCAGCCAGCTCTTGCGGATCTCAAGGACTGCTCATGATGTAGGGCGGGCTGATATGTCTGCTAAAGGGACTTCGAGTTGTGATAAACCAACTCAGTACGTATATCAAATTGAACTCCAGACTGAAATCGGTAAATGGTCATAGTTGGCTCCTCTTGGATCACTCCTCACAACTAACTTATCAAAAAGATCTTTGTACTCATCGACATACATAGATCCTTGTTGAAGGAAAAATAATTGCTCGAGCAAGCCACTCCGATACGATGGAGACAAATACTTTTAACACAACATACGCTTCATATCCACCCAACTAGTGAAGCGATGAAGACGATCTCGCTCACGAGTCCTCTCAATGCTAGACCAATATGCTCTCGCCTAATCTATAAGTCTAAGTTTCGCAAACTTGACGCGCCGCTCACCGAATAACTCGAAATGATCGAGATAAAGCTTTATATCTACTTCATACACCTCTATTTATAATAAAGAGATACTAGGGCATCCCACCATCAACGACTATGATTGGCTGTAGATGGGGTAGCCCGGTTACATCAAAATAAAAGCCAAAATAACAATATAATATATGAAATTGTGTGCAAATGACGGGTCGGGTGCATTCGTGAATTCAGATCATTGATCTGAAAATGACATGTATGGTAAGTAGACAATTGTCCCCAAACGGACTCAAAACTCGTCCTCCACTGCGGGTTCCCGTATCCGTTCCGCATCAATCGTCAGCCAATAAACAACACAATCATCGAGCAGGATATAGTCATCTCGCTATAGTGCAATCGTCAAGATTTTACAGTGCAATTGTCGAGCGATGACCAGTGCAATCGTCGAATGGAATATTTTTGCCCTACTAATGTGCAATCGTCGATCAGTACTGCACTCGACAAGTGATGATCAGTGCAAAAGTCTAAGGATGAACCATAAATTTGCAAAAAAAACATTGAACATAGCAGTTGGAAAAATAGCCTATATTGGTGCTTGGAAATATGGCTATTGGCTTTGCTTCTCTATAACAAAATGATCATAGAAAGACATTATCTAGAGAATAAAAGGGAAAAATAAGGAGAGTCCTCTACCAAAAAAAAATATAAAAAGAAAATTAGAGAGAAAGATTTGGTACATACAAGTAGTCAGAAAACCAATTGAGGGTAAGTGAGGTTCTATCTTATTTAGAAAAAGGAGAAAAAAGCAAGTGAAATGATCATCTAATCCCAAATCAGAATCCACATCATTATCTTTACAAAGAATTTCAAAATTCCATCAAAGATTCTCCACCATGTAAAAGTCAAGAATTTTAATATCAACCACGAGTTCTGCGAGTTTCTCTAAAAGATTTCAGTGTAAGAGTTTGTTACAAGCCTCCTTTCATGGATTGTCGATGAGATGAGAGTAGACGAAATCCTAGAGGGTAGACGAAGGGGAGAAGAGCTTTAGGAGAGGAAGAGAGGAAATCTAAGAAAGGAAACTTGAAGAAAAATTCTTATTCATTGATTGATTGATTTCTTCTACATTGTTGGAACCCCACCTATGTTTATAGTTGATTTGGGCTACGTTCACTATTAGGATTATTAGATGACCCAACATGTATAGTCTAGGGTTATAGGTTTTTATCAGGGTCAAGGTCAGTCAACAACCTAGATTGATTGGTTCTCACCTTCAGAAGACTTAGAGACAGAAGACCTCCAGAAAAAAGCAGTTTTCTAAGAGACAGAAAGTCGTTCGAAGATTAGCTGAACAGAGCTCGACTTTCGTCGATCTCAGATCGACGAACTCATATTTCTTCTCTGAGTTGAGTTCAACGAAAGCCTAGCTGAGATCGACGAACTCCGATCTCACCTCAGTAGTTCAGCTCGACGAAAGACTATTCTGTTCGACGAACTTGGAGCTCAGTTTGACAAGTTAATTTTCTGGTCAACGAATTTGGATCTCAGGTCGACGAGAATTTGCTGAGTTCGACTAATTTCTCTCAGTTTCAGTTCGACTAAGGCAGATGATTTTCAAATTATATTATAATATGTTTGTAATGCTCTGATAATTAATGCACAATATTCTTATGAATATAGTCGTTCCATGACAACATTAATTATGGTCTTCACAGAGTTATTACTTGACTTATTTTATTGGGACAATTGGAGAAACTCATTAAAGACAAATTCCACCCGTTCAACTCCCACAATTTCTGCAGTCAGCCAAGGAAAGGAATTCAAAATTCAAAAGCTGAAATCTGCATGGAATATATATAAGGATTAATTTTTTAAAAAGATAGAAGGAAGTCAGTTAGCTGTGACGAAAAAGAATTTTTTTACAGAAAACTGAAAGAAGAATAGCTCTTATACAACTCAAGTTCTTCATCAGTTTTTGCTTCAGGGCTTTCAAGAGACAATCCATCAACATATGTCTAAAAGCTTCCGGAATATCAATAAGCAATCTGAAGGCCTTCACCCGGAGCAAAGCTTCCATTCTCCTGAACTATTCTACATCTCAGGGGGGACTTTGACAACAACAGCAATCCACTAGTCTTCTCAGAATATTGAGAAAGAGAAGACAATATCAATTTTATTTTCTCACTGTGTACAGGGTTTTAACTCCCTTCAAAAGTTATCCCTTTGGTTGTTAAGTCTTCTGATCAAAAGACTTACTTTGTTTTTGGGCACCTGATCAAAAGCTCAAAGGGTTGTTGGATCTCCCTTAGAAAATAGAACTTGTGGTGACAGGGCACCAGAGCAAAAACCTGTGGTGGCAAGGCACCTGATCAAAAACTTGTAGTGGATTCCTAACAGGGTGGTAGAAGAGTGGATGTACCCAGGTTTATTGGGGAACCACTATAAATTTCCTTTTGTCGTCTGGTTGTGCTTTATTCTTTATTTTGCTGTGTTGCGATATATATATTTCATTTTCTTATATATATATATATATATATATATCATCTATTTTTAATCCACTGTGTAAAAATAACTCAAAGTTTTTAAAACACTTTATTCACACCCTCCCCCCTTCTACAGTAAAGATAAGATCTATCTCTCACTTTCATACATGACACTAAGGGCCTATTTATAGGACCATCAGGTGGCAAACCCGTAATTACATCAAGACGCATAAAATACATAAGTACTAATATAATAAGACTCGACTCAATACGACTTAATAAAGACTTGACTTCTAAAACAAACTCAATACAACATATAAAGATTCGATACAATCATACTAATATAATAAGATAATTGACGGTGGACCCGTAACACTCCATCCGTCCTGGACATCGAGCTTGCCCTTAAGCTCAAACTTCATGTGAAGGGTCAGAGGCTTTGGCATCCTGATCTCGGGCCAGAATAGCGCCCGATATCATGTCGCGGCGTCCGTGGTGGTAGCAAGCAATAGCGACACTCACAAAATGACTGGCGTCAGAAGGGATGGCTTCGGTGTGTCCGGTGGAGCAGTGGTGAGCAGCAGCGGCAAGGAGGTCCGAGGAACGATGACCGACAGTAAAAACAGATCCATCGGGGTTAGCAAAGCAAGAGTCGGCGGAGCAGGGGCCAGCAGAGCATGGATCGATAGAGGAGGCAGCGATGTGGCAGGGGAAAAGTAAGGTAGTGGCCGGCGGAGCAAGAGTAGGTAGAGGTGGCAGTGAGATGGCCGGAGAAGGCAGAGTGGGTGACCGGAGAGGAGGCGACAAGGCGGCCCGTGAAAGTGGAGGCAGGGCTGTCAGAGCAATGACCGGTAGAAGAGGCGTCGAGGTGGACAAGACCGGCAGCTGCAAAATGGTAGCCACGGAAGTAGACAGTGGTGGTGTGTCAACAGACGGCGAAGACAATGAGGTGTGGAACGGCGGTCGCGGTGAAATACATGGGCAGTTCAGAAGGGGGCGGCAGCTGCGGAATGGCGGTCGCTGAAGTAGGCGGTGGTGGCAGAGAGCGGTGGCGGAACCAACAATGGAGGGGATGTCGATGATGGTAGTGGAGACAGAAAAATAATCATCGAGGCGCGAGACATGCAGAGAGCCGCAAGCTGGAGGTCAAACTGAGCGTCCATGTGGCCGACTCGAGCTTCCCAGTGAGCAATGCGACGGTCCATCTTGGCGAGCCAGGCCAGCAGCGCATCGCGGTCAGTGCTGCTAAGTGACATGATTAAAACATGATTAACTAATTGTTAGAAAAGCCTACTTTAAGGCCCATCTAGGGGCCCATTCTTCCCTCTTCTCTCTCTCTCTCTATTTGTATTAGTCCCACATCTTGGATTGGGATTTCTCTCTTCCTTCTTCCCCTATATAAATGTATTCATACTTGTAATTATTAATTCAAGAAGGATATACAAGGTTTGGAGCTTTCTCTACATGGTATCAGAGTCAGGTTCTCCTTGAGTGGCTTCCCCTTCTTAACCGATTCTCCTTGAGCGGCCTGTCCTCCTGTCCGCTGACCGCTCGGACTCCTGCGGCCTGACTCCCTGACCGCTTCGCTCCACTTCGTCTGCTTCCTCTTCTTCTCCGGGGTTCCACCCCTCCCCTTCGGCTTCTTATAGCCTCCCCCCTCTCTCTCTCGTTGGGTCCACCTCTCCCTACCTCTCCTCCAGACCGTTGCCTTTCTCGCGGCTTGTTCCTGCTTGTTGCGGCTTACATCTCGTTGCGGCCTGCTGCTCTAGCTACCAGATCTTGCTCGTTGCGGCTTGCTGCTCTTGCGGCCTATTCCTTCTCGCTGCGACGAGCTTCTCTTGCGGCCTGTTCTAACTTGATGCGACCTGCCTGTCGCGAGCTGTCCGTCTCTATCCGCTTGCCTCTGCGGCTTGCCCCTCTTAGTCCGCTTCTTTTCCGCTACCTCCTGTTACTCTCCTTCTCTTGTGGATCCACCCCCCTGTTTTTTATAGCCTTTCCTCCTCCATAATCTGTGGGGCCACCTTCTTTTCTGTCCGCTGCAGACCTCCTACTCGTCGCGGCCTGTCTTCTGACCACCGCTATGCTCTCCACTCCTGCCTGTCCGCGGACTGCCTTGCGTGCGACCTACTCCAGCTCGCCGGCTTCTGTCTATCCGCTTGTCTCTATACTCGCGGTTTGCTTCCTCAGTTCGCTGCTGTGATCCGCCTGACCGTGCGTGCTGCTCCTTTCTCACCCGCATCTTGGTCGCGATCTCCTGCTCTTCTCCTCTCTGTTCGCGCGACTTGTCCCTGGTGCTGCGGACTTCTTCTCCCTGTCCGCTTCGCCTGTGGTCGCG
This sequence comes from Platanthera guangdongensis, assembly GCA_039583875.1. Lineage (NCBI taxonomy): Eukaryota > Viridiplantae > Streptophyta > Magnoliopsida > Asparagales > Orchidaceae > Platanthera > Platanthera guangdongensis. Next base: position 165,437,390 of record CM077155.1, read on the forward strand.
GCCTCCTCCAGCCGCTTGTGTTGTTCAAACCTTGGCCGGGCGGTCTCTGCTCTAGTCGCGTCGGCTATCCTCTCTTGCGGATTGCTCTTATCCGCCGGCCTCTCCCTCTCTTCTTGCGGACTGCTCCTGTCCGTTGCGGACTGCTTCCTGTGCTTTGACCGCTTCTGTGTTCACCTAGACCGTGCGGACTGCTCCTTTCTTTCCACATTTGGGTCGCGATCTGCCTAATCGCTGGTGTAACCGCGCGGAATGTTCCTTCTCACTGTCGCCAGGTGTTTGCTTCTGTTGCGATCTTCTCCTATCCGCTGCGACCTCTGTTTCTAGCCGCTGCGACCTCTGTTCTTCCTGCGCTGGTCGTGGCCGGTTCTTACCGCTGGTGCGTTGTCACCGTGTCTGCTGCGGACTACTCCTTGCAACATGATCGGCTGTCCTCCGGGCTCTGTGGTGTCTGTTTCCGATGATGGTACTTCCTGTCTTGCTCATAGCTCATCCTGGATTTTGGATTCCGGGGCCTCTCACCACATTACATCACGGAAACCACCGCAATATTTGCCCTCCGTGCATCCCCAGTTCATTACTGTTGTTAGTGGGGACACTCTTCCCGTCTCTGGTGCTACAGATATTCGCCTCACTCCCTTCATTACTCTTCGCTCTGCTCTTCATGTTCCGGGCTCTCCGTTCAACCTTCTCTCTATTGGCCGACTCACTACTGACCTCGATTGTGCTGTTATTTTTTCTTCTAACTCATGTGTTGTGCAGGATCGCAAGACGCAAACCATCATTGGAAAAGGGCATCTGTCAAATGATCTCTATATCCTTAACCTGTCTCCTACAACGGTGCTGACGTCTATCAGCTCCGTTGACTGGCACCGACGTCTAGGTCATGCTCCTCTCAACATTCTCAAAAAATCTCTCCCCGGCGTGTCCTTCCACGAGTTCACGTGTGAGTCTCGTATCTATGGAAAACATCATCGCTCTACGTTCTCACCACATCCTTCTCGACGTCCTGCTCCCTTTGATCTTGTTCACTCCGATATTTGAGGCCCTTACAAAATTACAAGTGTTTTTGAATACCGCTACTTTGTCACATTTGTCGATGACTACTCTCGGGTGACCTGGTTGTACCTCCTTCGTGAGAGCTCTGAATTACCCGGTGTATTCCGTACCTTCTTTATTGAAACTCGCAACCAGTTCTCCACAACCATTAAAACCCTCCGCACCGATAATGCCCGCGAATACACCAGTCATACCTTCTCTCACCTCTGTGCGGAGTTTGGGGTCATCCATCAGACCTCCTGTGTCTATACCCCCCAACAAAATGACGTTGTTGAACGCAAGAATCGACACATGCTCGAGGTCACCCGCTCCCTTATGCTTCAGATGAATGTTCCAAAACAATATTGGAATTTTGCGATTTCAACCGCTCGCACTCTTATTAACCGACTGCCCTCCTCTATCCTCAATTTTGCGGTTCCCTACAATCTCCTTTTTCCCTCCCACCCTACATTCTTCATCACCCCACGCGTGTTTGGTTGTGTTTGTTTTGTTCATCATCTTGGTCCGTCCACTGACAAACTTGCTCCCCGTGCCACTAAATATATGTTTGTGGGCTATTCTCGCACTCAGAAGGGCTACATTTGTTTTTTCTCTCACGGACCGCAAGGTGGTTACTTCTGTTGATGTCACATTCCTCGAACATCAGTCATACTACTCTCTATCTACTGGCACTCCTCTTTCGCCACCTCTCCCGCGACCTGTTATCCTCGTCCCTTCCACCATCCCACATCTACCTTCCCCACCCATCCCACCTAAACCACCTACACCACCAGTCATTCGTGTGTACACTCGACGTCCTCCCTCGTCTACTACCCTCCGAGAGCTGCCCCGCTCTAATGATGCTTTGCCACCTGCGGATCCGACAATTGCTTCCACTGCCCACTCGATGGCCAACTTTGTCTCTCTTCAACGCCTCTCTCCAGAACTCCGTCAGAGTGCTCCCTCTTTATCCTCTACCTCCACTCCTACTTCTGTACAGGAGGCTTTTCACCACCCCGGATGGCGGGCGACCATGGAAGATGAAATGCGGGCTCTCTGGGCCAACCGCACTTGGGATCTAGTTCCTCTTCCTGCAGGTCAATCCTGTGTTAGCTGCAAGTGGCTCTTTGTTATTAAACATGCGGCGAATGGCACCGTTGAGCGTCTCAAGGCCCGCCTTGTGGCCCCGGGTTTTACTCAGCAACAGGGCCTTGATTATGAGGAAACGTTCTCCCCAGTGGCCAAAATGAACACTGTCCGAGTTCTTCTATCCTTGGTTGTTCACCGTCATTGGCCTCTTTATCAGCTGGATGTTAAGAACGCTTTCCTCAATGGTGATCTTCAGGAGACTGTTTATATGCATCAACCTCCCGGGTTTGAGACCACGGGGGAGTCTCGGGTTTGTCATCTTCGGAAATCTATTTATGGTCTCAAACAATCCCCGCGCGCTTGGTTTGACAAATTCAGCACGGTAGTCCGCAATATTGGCTTTACTAGGAGCTCGGCTGACTTCTCTCTCTTCACTGGACATCGGCCAACCGGAACAGTGATTCTACTTGTATATGTTGACGATATCCTCATTACTGGCGACGATACTACAGGGATACAACATACCAAGCAACAGTTGAACTCCGCCTTTCAGACCAAAGATCTTGGTAACCTACGGTATTTTCTCGGGCTTGAGGTTGCACGACGGCCTGATGGTCTTGTATTATCCCAAAGGAAGTATTGTATGGATCTTCTTCATGATGCTGGCTATTCAGGATGCAAACTTACGGATACTCCAATGGACGTGAATCACAGGCTATCGGCTCATAGCTCTGACTCCGATGAGCTACTTACAAATCCGGAATACTACAGACGCCTGGTTGGGAAACTGATCTACCTTACCGTTACTCGACCAGACATCTCCTTTGTCGTTGGAGTCGTGAGTCGATTTATGCATGTCCCGAGGACATCTCATCTTCAAGCTGTCGAGCGCATTCTTCAGTATCTCAAGAACGCTCCAGGACAAGGGCTTGTGTACAAGCCATCCACTTCTTTATCCCTTGTCGCTTACTCTGACGCTGACTATGTCGGGTCCATTGATGATAGGCGTTCCACAACAGGTTTTTGTACCTACTTCGGTGGACATCTCATAACCTGGCGTAGCAAGAAACAGAATGTGGTTGCTCGCTCTTCTACTGAAGCTGAGTACCGCGCTATGGCTGCTGTTGTTTCCGAGTTGACTTGGCTTGAGAGCCTTCTGAGAGACTTGGGTGTTCGTCAATCATCGTCAGCGACCCTATTTTGTGATAGTCAAGCGGCAATCCATATTTCCAAGAATCCTGTATTTCACGAACGCACAAAGCATATTAAAGTTGACTGTCACTTCATCCGAGAAAAGGTACAGGCAAAGAAGATAAATTTAGAGCATGTTCCTGCTGCAAGCCAAGTTGCTGACATCCTGACTAAAGCTCTCTCCCGACCTCTATACTACCAGTTTTTATCCAAGCTTGGTGCCTACGACTTGTACGCTCCAGCTTGCGGGGGAGTGTTAGAAAAGCCTACTTTAAGGCCCATCTAGGGGCTCATTCTTCCCTCTTCTCTCTCTCTCTCTCTATTTGTATTAGTGCCACATCTTGAATTGGGATTTCTCTCTTCCTTCTTCCCCTATATAAATGTATTCATACTTGTAATTATTAATTCAAGAAGGATATACAAGGTTTGGAGCTTTCTCTACACTAATTAATTAATTAAATATTATTATATTGAGAAAAGCGGGCTGCCCGAGGAGATGAAATGCATGAGGAAAAAATTTCTATATAAAAGGACGATGGATAGAGAGAGTGGAAGAATCCAGATAAAACAAAAATAAAAGTATAAGAAGGCGTGTGGTTTGGATAACATGCCACAGAAAGGCGTGTGTGAGAGGCTCGAGGAAGATCAAATAGAAGAGACGGGCACAAAGGTGCTGGCCTCAAGGACTGGGCCTCGAGGATGGAGTAGTAAGCGGCTTTGATGAGGGGAGAGAGCACGCGATCGACGTCGACGGAGGCCGATGAAGAACAAGCGTGCGACGAGGGCAACTGCGGGCGTGAAGGGGAAAACGTGGAAGTGCGTCGAGAGAGTCATGTGGTTTTTTGTTGTGATGCAAAAACAAGGGACGACAAGCCTACAAGAGCGAGAGGATGAGCGGAGGGCGGCTGATGAGTGGCTAGCTCTTATGGAATGTGATGGTGTCAAAGAAGCAACGGTTTGGGGAGATTGGGGGATTTGACTGAGAAGAATGAGGAAGTGAGGAAGATGCGCATGCATTGAAGTTGAGAAAGACGGCCGAGAAGAACGTTGAAACCGCAGCGGGAAGTTGTTGTTCGGCTATTGGATGTCGATGCTTTTTGTCGACGAAGCAGCAAACTAGGATGATCCAATAGAAAGGAAATGGATAAGGAAACAACGACTGAGACTAGTTAAGAAAGATGACTTGGAAAAGGAGCGTGAGTGCAATGGCGTCGGCGGAATAGGACCGAGTGGCTCTGATACCAAGTTGTTATGGGCCTCCTTTCATGGATAGTCGGAGAGCAAAGGGGTGGAAGATACAAGGGGGGTTAACCCTAAAAATGGCGAAGGAGTGAAGAGCTTTAGGAGAGGAAGAGAGGAAGCCCAAGAAGGGAGACTTGAAGAAAAATTCTCATTGATTGATTGATACACTAAGGGCCTATTTATAGGACCATTGGGTGGCAAACCCGAAATTACATCAAGATGCATAAAATACATAAATATAATAAGACTCGACTCAATACGACTTAATAAAGACTTGACTCTTAATACAAACTCAATACAACATAATAGTGACTTGATACTAATCTAATAAGATAACTGAAAGTGGACCCGTAACAGAGTTCTAAGAGTCTCTCTAAAATAATCTGACATGAGTCCTGAGACTCTATGATAAAAGGCTCAGGCTTCGGTGGAAGTGTGATTTCCCATTGTAGTGGAAGAGATAATGTACTCATGTTTTAGGAAAACTTCATAAAAAATCTTTCTCTCTCTATAGCTTAAGATTAACTTTTAGTATATTATATCTGCTTATAATTATCACTGCATGTGAATGTGTGTTGAGCATATAAAGAAACTATCAATATAACCAATCACAAAATTGCACCTTCAAATGATGTGATGGTTTGGGGTTATTTGACCTTTATTCTATCCTTACATTACAATTAGATGGAAGAATGTTTGAAAGTTCCAATAATATTAGGTAAGTTCTAACCAAAAGTGATTACTCAGGAGAGCATAGAGTGATTATCAGACTTGTTGCCCACACTGGCTATAACTATGTGAAGGAGATTATTGTAGGGGGTATTGGCCTTATGCTGAAGAAGGTTTTTAGGTCATTGTATTCTGTTTATTTGGTGGAGATCCTATTAATATGAAGAACAATGTTCTACAGTTGGGGTGATTAGGTAAAGCTTGGGAGAAGCTGCAAAATGTAAATTTGTGGTCTTCTGTGCGTGGAGGCAGGGCATTGATGTGGTTTGAAGATTTTCTGGGTTTGAGGACAGGTCCTTTCCAAGAAGAGAGAATTGGTGCCTAGTTGGATGCAGTGATTTGGTTGGAAGCTGAAGGAGATGTTTGAAGCTTTGAAAGAGAAATTCCTAGTGAAATGAGCACTATCCGACATGTTTTGAAGATGATGGAATATTGGATTCCATCCCAAGGTGCACGGAATGCTACATCGGACACACTTTGCATTAATTCGGCAATGCATACTGATCCAATGGCTTCATTTCAGTTATTGAAGGCTTACGAGTGGTTTGTGAAGTTTTGCTGTGTTTTAGATTTACAATCTCAAGGGGTTTGTTTTGTAATATTTAACTTGGGTAATGAGATTTAAAACCTTGGTGAAAGAGATTTTGCCATTAGGCCAAATGTAACTTCAATATATGGAGGTTGACTCACTATCGCGAGGAAGATTTGGGTGTTTACGAGCTGTTATTTATTTGGAGGAAAAGAATTCTTCTCCTCTTGGTTCTCATCAATCGGTGTCTCCAAGATCATGTCGAGTACTCTTATCATGGAAGTGAAGGGAAACCTTATATTCCTCCAGTGATGAGCGTGTACCTCCATACTATTTACTTTCTTCCTCTCAGGCTTTAAGTTTGCTATTTAGGATTTTGAGGTGCAGTTGGGGCTTATATATTGATTATTTCGTATTCTTGTAAGGTGTTATGGTTCATGAATTGTTAATCATAGATTTGACAAAGTTTCAAGACTATTTTATGGCAGTTTTCTGTCCAGGATTTACATTGCTGTTCATGGAAGATTTGTGGGCTAGAAGTGAATTTACAGTTATTTTCAAAGATAGGTTGCTGTCCAGATGTTTTCAACCGCTGTTCAGAGGTGATTGGGTTGTTATTTGTGATCTCAGAACAAGTTTTTCGACCCCATTTTCTGCCCCGGAATTATATCTGTAGAGAAATGGTCCCAAACCTTATGAACACTTTTTCATATATTAAAAACCAGTATGAGAACATATATATAGGAGGGGAGAGAGGAGAAGGGTCCTATACAAGAGATGTGGGACTAAAGCAAGAGAGAATAAAATGGGCCAAATTAATGAGCCTTTACAATATATCCTATTTCTCTAACACTCCCCCACAAGCTGGAGCATACAAATCGTAGGCACCAAGCTTGGATAAGAACTGATGGTACAAATACCGGGGCAATGCCTTGGTGAGGATGTCAGCAACTTGCTTAGAAGCGGGAACATGCTCTAGCTCTAACTTCTTTAACTGAACATTTTCAGGGATGAAGTGACAATCAACTTCAATGTGTTTGGTCCTTTCATGAAAAACTGGGTTCTTCGCAATGTGGATTGCGGCCTGACTATCGCAAAGTAGAACAGTTGGCGAGGATAAGGTGACTTCTAGATCACCAAGAAGAGCATCCAGCCAGGTGAGTTCAGAAACAACGGCGGCCATTGCACGATACTTAGCTTCAGCAGAAGAGCGAGCAACAACAGATTGTTTCTTGCTGCGCCAAGTAATGAGATTCCCTCCAAAATAGGTACAAAACCCGTAGTAGAGCGTCGAACATCCAGGGAGCCCGCATAGTCCGCATCAGAATATGCAACAAGAGATAGAGAAGAAGATGGTTTATATACCAACCCTTGTCCTGGTGCATTCTTCAGGTATCTGAGGATCCGTTCCACGGCTTGTAAATGAGAGCCTCGAGGAGCATGCATATACCGACTGACTACTCCGACAGCAAATGAGATGTCAGGTCTTGTAACTGTCAGATATATCAGTTTTCCTACAAGCCGTCGATAATACTCATGGTTTGAGAGCAGATCATCAGAGTCAAACCCATGGGCACATAGCTTGTGATTGGCATCCATCAGTGTGTCCAAATGTTTACACCCGGAGTAGCCAGCATCACGGAGAAGGTCAAGGCAGTACTTCCGTTGGGATAGGACAAGTTCATCAGGACGTTTTGCGATTTCAAGGCCAAGGAAGTATCGAAGGTTGTCCATATCTTTTGTTTGGAAAACAGAGCTAAGATGTTGTTTGACCTCTAGTATCCCTTTTGAGTCATCACCTGTGATTAGGATGTCATCAACATATACCAAAAGGAGAATCGTGTCTGTTGTTCTATGTCGAGTGAACAGAGAGAAGTCGGCAGAACTCCGAGTAAAACCAACTGCCTGAACAGTTTTACTGAACTTATCGAACCATGCCTGCGGGGATTGTTTGAGACCATAGATAGATTTCTTAAGATGACAAACTCGGGACTCCTCCGTGGTCTCAAACCCGGGAGGTTGTTACATATAAACGGTTTCATGTATGTCGCCATTGAGAAATGCATTCTTGATATCGAGTTGGTGCAAGGGCCACCGACGATGCACAACAACAGAGAGGACACGAACCGTGTTGAGCTTGGCGACCGGAGAGAAGGTCTCCTCATAGTCGAGACTGTGTTGTTGAGTAAAGCCACAAGCCACCAGTCTGGCCTTAAGACGGTCAACCGTCCCATCGGAAGCATGCTTGATGACAAAGACTCATTTGCAACTAACTGTAGTCTGCCCAGGTGGTAGAGGGACCAGATCCGAAGTCTGATTCGCCCAAAGGGCGCGCATTTCTTCATTCATGGTAGCACGCCAACCTAGATGTTGCAAAGCCTCCTGCACAGAAGTAGGAATAGAAATAGAGGTCAATGAAGTAACAAAGGTGTGAAGGGCCGGGGACAGGCGATGTAACGAGACATAATTCGCCATGGGATGAGCTGTGGAGATAGGCACCGGATCAGCAGGCCGCGAAATCACTTCGGTAGAGGGAGGCTGTGGCAGGGCATGAGAGCTCGGAGGGCGACGAGAGTACACCTGGATGATAGGCGGCGTAGGATGGATTGGAGGGCGGGTAGGTGTTGGAAGTAGAGGGGTGAGGAGACGTAACGGGTACGACGGACCGAATTATAGGAGGAGGAAGAAACAAATCTATAGAGATGGTATGAAAGGGTTGATCTTCCCAAAAGGTGACATCAGCAGAGATGATTAGTTTGCCGTCGGCAGGAGAATAACAAACATATGCTTTTTGGGTGCGGGAGTAGCCAACAAACATCACCTTGGTTGCTCGGGGAGCGAGTTTGTCAGTGGGCGGAGCCAGGTTATGAACATAGCATGTGCATCCAAAGACTCGGGGCGTGAGAGAGAACAGAGCCTTGGAAGAAAAGAGAAGAGTGACAGGAGCCACGAAGTTCAAGGTGGATGAGGGCATGGGGTTGATGAGATGACAGACAGTAGAAACTGCAAAGTTTCAATAGAGAGGTGGAACTTGCATCTGAAACATGAGAGAGCGGACGACCTCGAGAAGGTGTCGATTCTTCCGTTCGGCGACGCCGTTCTGTTGAGGAGTATATACACACGAGTTCTGATGAACAATACCAAACTCGGTGCAGATATTAGAGAAGTGCGGCCCGTATACTCGCGCGCATTATCGGTACGAAGAATTTTGACGCAGGTAGAAAACTGAGTACGAATCTCTACCAGAAAGGCACGGAAAGTGGAGGGAAGTTCAGTACGATCTCGAAGTAAATATAACCAGGTAACGCGTGAGTAGTCATCGATAAATGTGACAAAATACTGATAGCCAAAAACACTCGGGAGCTTATATGGCCCCCAAATATCAGAATGGACTAAGGAGAATGGGGCATCGCACCGAGTACTAGGGGGGTAAAGGAGACACGATGTTGTTTGCCATAAATGCAAGACTTACACCGAAACTTAGAAAGGGAACATCAGGAAGAGCTTTCTGGAGAATTGGAAGAGGAGCATGCCCAAGACGACGATGCCAGTCAACAGAAGAGATGATGGAGAGAGCGGTGGGAGAAGAGGAACCGAAAATGTAGAGCTCATTGGACAGCCGCCCGATACCGAGGATGTTCTGCGTCTTGCGATCCTGCACAACACAAGAGGCTGAAGAGAATGTTATGTTGTAATTGAGGTCGTGAATTAGACGACTAATAGAGAGAAGATTAAAAGGAGAGTCAGGAACATGAAGAACAGAACGAAGTGTAATAGAGGGAGTAAGAGGGATGTCAGCGGATCCAGAGACGGGAGTGGTATCCCCATTTGCAACAGTGATGAACTTAGGATGCACGGAGGCCAGGTAGTGTGGAGGCTGTAGTGGGGTAATGTGGTGCGTCGCACCGGAGTCCAAAATCCATGAGGAACTGTGTACAAGACAGGAGCTTCCGCTATCAGAGATAGACACCACAGAGCCCAGTGGTGGGGTGATCAGTGCGGAAGAGGCACACATCCTTATAGGGGTCGCCAAAGACCAGGCCGCAACAGGAGCACCAAGCAGAGCACCAAGCAGAGGCCGCAGCAAGGCCGCAGAGGCCGCAACAAGGACCAGGTAGAAGCCGAGCCCGCGGCGAGAACCAGGCCGCAGGAGAAGTCGAGGCTGCAGCAAGAACCAGGCTGCAGGGAACTTGTGTAGCCAGCAGCGAGTAGCGAGGAGAGGCCGCAAGTGCAGGAAGGGAGCTCGTCGATTGAAGAGAGGCAGCAGACGGAGCAGTTAGCAGGCCGCAACGGCTTGAAGTAGAAGGCAAAGATCGCAGCGGACTGGGGCAGGCCGCAGCGGACTGGGGCAGGCCGCAGCGGACTGGGGCAGGCCGCAGCGGACTGGGGCAGGCCGCAGCGGACTGGGGCAGGCCGCAGCGGACTGGGGCAGGCCGCAGCGGACTGGGGCAGGCCGCAGCGGACTGGGGCAGGCCGCAGCGGACTGGGGCAGGCCGCAGCGGACTGGGGCAGGCCGCAGCGGACTGGGGCAGGCCGCAGCGGACTGGGGCAGGCCGCAGCGGACTGGGGCAGGCCGCAGCGGACTGGGGCAGGCCGCAGCGGACTGGGGCAGGCCGCAGCGGACTGGGGCAGGCCGCAGCGGACTGGGGCAGGCCGCAGCGGACTGGGGCAGGCCGCAGCGGACTGGGGCAGGCCGCAGCGGACTGGGGCAGGCCGCAGCGGACTGGGGCAGGCCGCAGCGGACTGGGGCAGGCCGCAGCGGACTGGGGCAGGCCGCAGCGGACTGGGGCAGGCCGCAGCGGACTGGGGCAGGCCGCAGCGGACTGGGGCAGGCCGCAGCGGACTGGGGCAGGCCGCAGCGGACTGGGGCAGGCCGCAGCGGACTGGGGCAGGCCGCAGCGGACTGGGGCAGGCCGCAGCGGACTGGGGCAGGCCGCAGCGGACTGGGGCAGGCCGCAGCGGACTGGGGCAGGCCGCAGCGGACTGGGGCAGGCCGCAGCGGACTGGGGCAGGCCGCAGCGGACTGGGGCAGGCCGCAGCGGACTGAAGTAGAGAGCAGACCACAACGGATGTGAAGTAGAAGGCAGGCCGCACCAGAGCAGAGGAGAGCCCGCAGCGGACTGGAGGACAGCAGCCCACGCAGCGAGTTGAGCAGGTCGCAACAGACTATAGCATAGAGCAGGCCGCAGCAAACCCGTGGCGGTCTGAAGAAGAGACAGCGAGGATGAAGAATCCACGCAGCAAGGGAGAAGAGGAGCGCGCAGCGGACAAAAGGAGAGCCCGCAGCGGACAGGAGAGATGAGCTCGAGCCCGCAGCAGACAAGAGCAGTCCGCAAGAGAGTGCGGATAGGGAGTAGAGAGGAGCAGTCCGCGAGCAAGGAGGCTCGAGCGGACAGAAGAGCAGGAGGAGACCGCGACCAAGATGTGGGTGAGAGAGGAACAGCCCGCACGGTCAGGCGGATCACAGCAGCGAACTGAGGAGAAGTAAACCGCGAGTAGAGAGACTCAAGCGGACAGAGAAGACCGGATGCGGCGAGCCGGAACAGGTCGCGGGCAAGGCAGACCGCGAAAAGACAGTAGCGGAGAGCAGAGCAGCGGACTGAAGACAGGCCGCGGCGAGTAGGGAGACCGCAGCGAACAGCGGAGAATAAAAGGGAAGGTGGCCCCACGGATGGAGGAGGAGAAATGGCTATAAGAAGCAGGGGGTGGAACCACGGGAGAAAGAGAGCAACTGGAGGCAGCGGAAAAGAAGCGGACTGAGAGGGGCAAGCCGCAGAGGGCAGCGGACAGAAACAAACAGCCCGCGGGAGGCAGGTCGCGAGAGGCAGGCCGCGGGAAGCAGGCCGCGAGAGATCAACAGGTGCGGACAGAACGAATGAGACCGCGAGAGAGCGATTTTGGCTCTGATACCATGTAGAGAAATGGTCCCAAACCTTATGAACACTTTTTCATATATTAAAAACAAGCATGAGAACATATATATAGGAGAGGAGAGAGGAGAAGGGTCCTATACAAGAGATGTGGGACTAAAGCAAGAGAGAATAAAATGAGCCAAATTAATGGGCTTTTACAATATATCCTATTTCTCTAACAATATCGTTGTTCTTGGAAAATTTGTGAACTGGTGTATTTACTATTATTTTCAAGGATAAGTTGATTTCCTGTGGAGATTGTGCGTCTAAAAGGCTGCTTTTTCTGCCAGGATTTATATTTAGTTCTTGGAAAATTTGCGGACTGGGTATTTACTGTTATTTTCAAAAATAGGCTGCTGTCCCTATGCTTTGACCAATTGTTTGGAGCTGATTGGGCTGTCGTCATTTTGTGACTCTGGAGTGACTTATATTAAGTTTATGGAAGTTCTTTTGGTTAATTTTTTCTATTGAAGCTCGGATAGTCCAGGGCTTATTGATGTTGAAAGAATATGGTAGAATTATTGTTTTGTACTTCTGCTAAGAGATCTTGTGCGTATGCCATCAAAATCAGACAAAGTGTTTCTGTATCACCGTGCTTCCCATAATGTCGAAATTACCAAACAGATTTGAAAAAATAGTGGATAGATTTTTATGTGAGGTTTTCATCTCATAACTAACCCGAAGATTCATCAGTAAGAAATTGTTCCCACTTTTTGTTACAAATCAACTAAACTGATACAAATGATACCTTCCAATCTGAGTACACTAATGTCTCATTCAGGTCCAAAACAAGGGTAAAGACATGCTGTTCTTGAGGATGTAAGTCTGGTAGAAGCTTGTCTGATGAAGGTTCGGTAAAGCCCTGTCGGAAAACAGAAGAAAATGAAGAGAAACCTACAAAATAATTAAATGGCCACTTCATACGCACCGAAGTACATTACCAACCCGAACATGATCTTCAATTGATCGCCTTATATCAATGTATAGCTCAATTATCTTAGCAGGGACTGCGCAAAGAAAAAACATCTTATAATTTACAAGAAATGATCAATCAAATCCATAAACCATACTTGCAAAAAAAAACCAACTGAATTTATGGTCATCTAGAGGCTTCCTTGGGGGGTAAGAAATATTTAAAAATGTTAACTTTTATTTTCACAAATGGATATCTTGATTGATAAAGAGAATTTAATAAGGCGAAAATAATGATTTAAAATAATTAAATCAGTAAAGAGAAAGTTTTATCGTTTAAATAATATCTAAGTTCAAATAAGTCTTGTAAAGATTAACTGAAAAGCATGTGTAAAAGAAAACTATTTCAATTTATACTAATCAACATGAACGATTGCAAAGGCAATGATCTTTTAACGCAACCCGCACTGACATTGAGAGAAGAGTGGAAGATCAAAGGTGATAATTCTTACACTTTTGATTTTCTATATTGACTCGTACCTCGAACCGCTTGTCCTAGCCAACCCACCCACAGATTGGCCTCATGCCTAGCTCTAGCTAATCCACCACCACCCCACCCCAACCCACCCACAGATTGGCCTCACGCCCAGCTCTAGCTAATCCACCCCCAGATTAGCCTCAAGCTTCTCCCCGGAGACCTCCCTAAATCTAACCCAAGACCTAGTAGTCACACTCGAGACGAATATTTCCTAGACCTACACTTAGATATAGTCATCACACAGGAGACAAATTCCCAAACGATACAAGGATAATCAGATCTCAAAAGGAAAATGATGATGGCAAGTTTGAGATAATCGACGTTCTATATGGAAATAATGATATCTTCAATAATAAAAAGTTTAATAAAACAGAAATAATGATTTAAAACATTTAAATCACTGAAGAGAAAGTTTTATCATTTAAATAAAATCATCATACAAAATAAGTCTTCTTTTACAAAAGATTAAAATGTTGCGCAACCAAAATAATTTATTTTGTAAAGATTGCATGTGTAAAAGAAAACTATTTCAATGCATACTAATCAACATGAAATATTACAAAGGTAATGATCTTTTAACGCAAAAATCAAAGGTGATAATTCTTACATTTCGGTTTTTTATCTCGACTCGCACCTCAAACCGGTTGCTCCAGCAAACCCACCCACAGACTGGTTGTAACGGCCTTCCCAGCACACGGCTCGAAAGGACGATCGCCGACACGCCCAGCACCAAGTTTGAAAGGGTTCAGCCCCAATTGGTCTGCAGAACGTGCACCCCAACCCCTCTCCATATCCATCAGCGGATTGTTGAAGGTCGGAACCTTCCTTTGATGAGAAGTGATCCAGCTAAGCGTCCCTACGGGGACTTCCCAGGAGGTCACCCATCCCAGAACTACTCCCATATGAGCAAACTTAACTATAGCTGAGGTCACCCACCTCCTGGGAAGTCCTCGCAGAGGCGCTTAACTGGATCACTTCTCATCAAAAGGAGGCTACGACCTTCAACAACCCGTTGGTGGGCATGGAGAGGGGTTGGGGTGCATGGTCTGCAGACCAGTTGAGGCTGAACCATTTCGAGCTTGGTGCTTGGGGTGTCGGAGGTCGTCTTTTCGAGCCGTGTGCTGGGGAGACCGTTACAAAAAGTGCACTTTTTATTGTAACGACCCTAGCCGATCCAACGGGACAACACGACGACTCCGCTCTAGGCGACGTTACAGGGTTGCAGTCCAAGCACCCCAACCCCTCTCCATCACGGGTTTTTGGTGGTCACAGCCTCCCTTCGATGAGCGAACGTCTCCGGCTAAGCGGGCAGCACAGGGACTTCCTAGGAGGTCACCCATCCCAATACTACTCCAGCTCGAGCACGTTTAACTATGAAGTTTTTTCACTTCTCATCACCAATTGAGTTGTTCAGCCAGTCCGCCCACCTTCCAAAACAGCCACATCCACCTAGATCCGCCCAAAACCAGTCCCCACTTTCCAAAACAGTCATCTCCACCCAGATCTAACCACAACCAATCCCCCCACCTTCCATAACAGCCACTTCCGCTCAAATCCAGCCCTCCCTCCACCCAAATCCAGTCCAGCATCCACTACATCTTCATCTTTCAGCCACCCTCATGACGTATATAGCCAAGTCTACTCTCCTATGGCACCCCTCATACTTTTGTGAGTTTTCTTGTTGTACGAACTCATGTTTTCAACATTTAAATACTGTTTTGTGATGTTATACTGTATTGAATAAATAGATTTTTAGTATTTTGTTCTAGATTATTTTGTGATTTGTATGACTTGTTCGTCGTGTGCTCTTGCTTTGACACTCCACACAGAGGAAAGCCTAAGTCCGCTTGCCTAAAGAAATTATTTTGTTTTGCTAAAATTATAAATGTGTAATTTGATTATTTATCGCTTAATTTGAATTCGCCGTTGGATTTGCATTGCAAGTAGGGTGCCTATAGATTCGCCCTACGTCAGCGGCCCTCTCTCTTAAATTTTTTGTGTTAGGGTTCAAATTCTGAGAGAATAAAATGTATTTATAATTCTCTATGATCTATCGTCGGTGGTAGTGGCTATCGTCGCGTGGTAACATCGAAATATGAGCCCTCGCACCTTTTTCCCCTTCAGAATGGAGTAGCTTTCCTTATTCAGGCTGGAGCTAACGCGGTGCGATAGAGAGCAATCGTCGGGAGGTAGAAAATTGAATTCCCCGCTCTTCTTCCCCTCCAAGCCACATTGAGACGCGTTGTTGCCAAAATAAGAGATTCTCACTATCGTTGGTGGTAGCCTCGTTCTAGAGCTATTTATGGCAACATCCATTTTCTCCAAGTCCACATCAAGCATTCACTGTGAGTTAACGCAAGTCGAGTGCTATCATTGGGCAGTAGCAGGTATCGCCGGCGGTAGGCTGTAAATTTTGGCTTTGGACTCATCATTTTAGCTCTATTCTTGTTGTAACCATGAGTCTTGTGTCAGAGATGATTCTTGGACCTGCACACTACGAAACACTTGCAAAAATAGATCAAATACATATCATGATTTTTATTCTCAAACCACGGGTATGTCGAACCATGTTCCAATAGAACCGTGTTCCAAAAAGTTCAATGAGTTTGCAAATTAGTTCGGGAAGGTTGAAAAAGAAACAAGGGTCTGCTTGGATAAAATTCAATTTTAATAGTTTTGAGTAGCTAGATTTGATATGAAAATCATATCAACTAAAATATTCAGGCAAGCTTTATATGTCATCTGTCATTCATTCAATTATACATTTCATTTTAAATTCGCCTAGATGTAGGATGTCTTTAATAACTAGGATTCTTTTTTAAGATGCATCTACAACGAGATGCACATAATCATTCAAACACACCAAAAGTTTGCAATCCACATATTCAATTGTAACAATTATCTTTACTTGTAATGAATACTGAAACCAAAAAATGGTATTTTAAAGCAGATGACAATCCATTAGCTTTCTTATACACGGGGGTTGTCTTTTGTATGATAATATGCATCATGACTTGAAAATTGGTTGTTAAACATAAGCCTGGCTCACCAAATCTTAAGAACGAATATTCCTGAACTTTTTTGGTTTTTATCAAAAAATCGTAAATGTAAAGAAAGAACATGAATCCGAAATGAGAAACCCTCACCTTGTAAAGCTGCTGAGTATAGCATGGCCCGGTATTTCTGTGAAAAAAAAATATTATTATTAGCATAAATAAAAAGACTTACGAGTTACCATAGAAAAACATGATTATAATTAGCACAAATAACAAAGACTTGTAATAAATGAGTTGAATTTGTGATGCAGGGTATGCTACAAGGTGCACAAATCTAAGGTTACTAGAGTGGAAATGATAACTAGACGCACTGATACCTATTCTTTATGCAATGCATAAGTCGATGATGGAGACTGTTAGAGAATATACGGAAAAGCAATGTAAAGGCCCAATAAGTTGGCCCATTTATAGTCTTTTTGTTTAGTCTCACATCTTCTATATAGGATGCTTTCTCTCTCTTCTCTCCTATATATATGTACTCATACTTGTATTTCAGATATTCAAGAAATATATACAAGGTTTGAAGCACTTCTCTACATGGTATCAGAGTCATCGGTCCGGCCTGTTTTATTCTAATAGCTTAGCATTCCGGCTAACCAGACGGTCTGTTTTTTTCTTTTCTTGCCGCACCTCTCTACGGCCTCCCCTTTTCTACCCGCCTCTTTCTTCCCTTCAGTGGATCCACTTTTTATTCCCTCCCCCCTCCTTTTTATAACCTCTCGACTCTGTCGCTGGCTCGTCTTCTCGCTACCCGCCTATCCGCTGAATTCTCCTTGCCGCTGGCTCACCTTGCTGTTGGCTCGCCTTCTCGGTAAGCCGCATCTGTATTCGTGGCTTCTCTACTTCTTCCCAGGGGTTGGTCTCCTCTTGTCGCGAGTTGCCTTTCCCTGCAGTCAGATCTAACCGCCTGGCCTCTTGTTCTATTCGCGGCGGCCTGCTCCTATCCGCTGCGACCTGTTTCTATCCGCTGCGGACACCTCCCTGCTTGTCGGCTACTTTCTTACAGCTCTCATCTCGCTTCTCTCTTCTACCCGCGCTTCTTCTTGTCGCGAGGTCTGCCCGCTGCGCAGTCTCTCTTTCTTGCCGCTTTGCCGCTTGGTGTACTTCGTTCGCTGCGGATTGTTCTGTTCGCAGCGGTTTGGTTTGCTTGCCGCGCGGTTTGCCGGTGTTGCTGCTGCTGCGATCTCTCCCAGTTGCTGCCCTTCGCAACTCGTCTTGCCGCGTGCGGTTTCTCCTTGTCGCGTGCGATCTCTCCCAGTCGCGCGCCGCTGCTACCTGTCTTGCCGCGTGCGATCTCTCCTCGTCACTGCTGCTTGATGACCGTTGCGGTTTCTCCTTGTCGCGCAGCTTGGTCGCAAGTCTGCTTGGTGTGCCCTTTCCGCACGCTCTCTTCTTCTGCTTCTGCGGACAGTATTGCCTTATTGTGCCTGCCGGCCTTCTATTCTCGCTCGGGTAGTCTCTGGGCTCTTGCTGTGCGGTCTGTGCCTGTTCCTCTGCGGTATTGTTTTAACCGCTCGGGCAGGTTGCCTTCTCGCTGCTCCTTGGTTCAGTCCGCATGGCGTCAGATTCGCGTACTGTTTCGCTGCGGTATTGTTTTAACCGCTCGGGCAGGTTGACTTCTCGCTGCTCCTTGGTTCAGTCCGCATGGCGTCAGATTCGCTTACTGTTTCAAATACTTCCACACCTCCCTCCACCACCAGTGACGACATTGCTACTCTGCGTGCTCAACTACAACAGCTCCAAGGGATGGTCAGTCGCTCCTCTGGATTTGTGGCCTCGATCTCCGATGAAGGGATATCTTGCCTCTCCCACGGCTCTCACTGGATTATGGACTCGGGTGTCACACATCATCTCTCTCCGCAGAAGCCGTCGCAGCACTTAGCTTCTGATTATCCCAAGTTTATCACTGTGGCTAATGGTGACACGACGCCGGTTTCTGGCGCTGCCCATCTGCCTCTTACCCACTCCCTCTCCTTATCCTCGGTTCTTCATGTTCCGGGGTCCCCCTTCAATCTTCTCTCTGTTAGCAGTCTTACTCAGGACCTTAACTGTTGTGTAACCTTCTCACGTTCTTTTTTTGTTGTGCAGGATCGACTAATGCAGACTATACTTGGTCGGGGGCGGCTGTCCAACAGGTTGTATCTTCTTGATGTTCCTCCTACTGCTCTTACCACTATCTCCTCTGTTGACTGACATTGTCGTCTTAGGCATGCTCCTCTCCAGATTCTCAAGAAAGCTCTTCCAGGTGTTCCTCTTCAGTAGTTTTTTTGCGAATCATGTATCTTTGGCAAACAACATCGTGTCTCTTTTTCTTCTCCCTATACTAGGAGCGATGCTCCTTTTTCACTAGTACATTCTGATATTTGGGGACCATATAAAATCTCTAGTGTTTTTGGTTATCAGTACTTTGTAACCTTTATTGATGATTACTCGCGGGTTACCTGGTCATACTTCCTTCATGATCGTACCGAACTCACATTGACTTTCCGTACTTTTCTTACAGAGACTCGCACACAGTTTTCCACATATGTTAAAATTATCCATAATGATAACGCTCGTGAGTATACCGATGAAACCTTCTTCAATCTATGCGTCGAGTTTGGTATTATCCATCAGACTTCGTGTGCGTATACCCCTCAACAAAATGGTGTCGCAGAACGGAAAAATTGTCACCTTCTTGATGTTGATCGCTCTCTTATGATTCAAATGCAGGTTCCCCCTCTCTATTGGAACTTTATTGTCTCTACTGCATGTTATCTTATCAACTGTATGTCCTCGTCTATCCTCCACTTTGTGGCCCCCATGACTCTCCTGTACTCATCCAAAGATCACTTCTCTCTCACACCTCGTATGTTTGGATGTACATGTTATTTCCATACTCTTGGCCTCTCAAATGACAAATTTGTCCCTCGTGCTACGAAGGCTATGTTTGTTGGATACTCTCGCACTCAGAAAAGGTATGTTTGTTATTATCCTAACACTGGTAAGGTGATTGTCTTTGCTGATGTCTCTTTTCATGAGGACCATCCCTATCACACCGCTCTTACTGATCCTCTTCTTCTTCCTTCCCCTCTACCTCGGCCCACAGTTCCAGTTACGTCTCCGCTTCCACCTCTTCTTCCCACACCTCCACCGCTAGTCCCCTCCAAACCACCCATCATTCAAGTTTACACTCGTCGCACTCCACGTTCTGATGCCCTGCAGCAGCTTCCCTCAACCGGTGTGGTCTTGCGACCTGTTGATTCAACATCAACCTCTACGGCTCATCCCTTGGCCAATTATGTATTTTTACATCGCCTCTCCCGCCTCTTCTTACATTTGTTCTCTCTCTATCCTCTATTTCTATACCTAACTTTGTGCAGGAAGCACTCCAGCATCCGCGGTGGCATGCTGTCATGGATGAGGAAATGACTACTCTATTGGGCAATCAGACTTGAGATCTCGTCTATCTCCCTCCTGGTCATAGCTGTGTTGGTTGCAAGTGGATGTTTACAATCAAGCATACGGCGGATGGAAAAATTGATCGCTTGAAAGCTCGGCTT
Organism: Platanthera guangdongensis; assembly: GCA_039583875.1. Classification (NCBI taxonomy): domain Eukaryota; kingdom Viridiplantae; phylum Streptophyta; class Magnoliopsida; order Asparagales; family Orchidaceae; genus Platanthera; species Platanthera guangdongensis. The sequence goes on from CM077155.1 coordinate 165,457,165, forward strand.
GTGGCACGGGGGTTCACTCAACAATACGGCATTGATTATGATGAGACTTTCTCCAATGTCGCCAAGTTAAACTCGGTTCGGGTTCTGCTCTCTTTAGTTGTTCATCGTCAGTGGCCCCTACATCAGCTTGATATCAAAAATGTCTTCCTGAATGGTGACCTTACTGAAACTGTTTACATGCATCAACCGCCCGGGTTTGAGACCACGGGGGAGTCTCGTGTATGTTTGCTTCGAAAATCTATCTATGGTCTCAAACAGTCTCCCCGGGCGTGGTTTGAGAAGTTTAGTAACATTGTTCGTGAGGTTGGTTTCAAGAGAAGCTCGGCTGATTTCTCTCTCTTCACTCGTCATCAGTCAACTGGGACGGTCATATTTCTTGTTTATGTGGACAACATTTTGATTACTGGTGACGACTTCGCGGGAATACAACATGTTAAGCAACACTTACACTCTGTATTTAAAATCAAAGATCTGGAAAATCTTTGGTACTTCCTTGGCCTTGAGGTGGCAAGGCGACCGGATGGTCTTGTCTTATCTCAACGAAAGTATTACATTGACCTTCTGCAAGATGCTGGACTCTCAGGATGCAAACCTGCGAAAACCCCGATGGATGTCAACCACAAGTTATGTGCTCAAGGATCTGAGTCTGACTCTCTACTTCCAAATCCAGAGTACTATCGACGTCCCTAACGGTTACAAGACCCGATATCTCATTTGCGGTTGGAGTGGTCAGCCGATTTATGCACACACCACTGGCTTCTCATCTTCAGGCAGTCGAACGCATTCTTATGTATCTGAAGACTGCTCCTAGACAGGGACTCGTGTATACGCCATCCTCGTCTCTTTCTCTTATTGCATACTCTGATGCGGATTATGCGGGTTCTCTTGACGATCGACGGTCCACTACTGTCTTTTGTACTTACTTTGGAGGAAATCTCATCACCTGACGTAGCAAGAAGCAGTCTGTGATTGCTCGCTCATCCGCTGAGGTTGAATACCGTGTGATGGCGTCTATTGTATCAGAACACACATGGCTTGAGAGTCTCCTGGGGATCTGGGAGTTGAATTATCCTCACCATCAATTTTGTTTGCGACAGTCAGGCTGCAATCCACATTGCAAAAAATCCTACGTTTCATGAGCGGACCAAACACATTGAAGTCGACTGCCACTTTGTTCAAGAAAAGATTCAATTGAAGAAGTTGAAGCTAGAACATGTTCCTGCCTCTGATCAAGTTGCTGACATTCTCACCAAGGCTTATCACGAAAATTGTACCATCAATTCTTGTCCAAGCTTGGTGCCTACAACTTGTACGCTTCAGCTTGTGGGGGAGTATTAGAGAATATAGGGAAAAGCAATGTAAAGGCCCAATAAGTTGGCTCATTTAGTCTTTTTGTTTAGTCTCACATCTTCTGTATAGGATGCTTTCTCTCTCTTTTCTCCTATATATATGTACGCATACTTGTATTTCAGATATTCAAGAAGTATATACGAGGTTTGAACCACTTCTCTACAGAGACAAATCAACACGAGCAACAAAGATAATCAACCCCACAGTTTCGAATTTCTCTCATTTAAATTTTGGGGCTTTGGCTCGCTCGGTTACGCGAAGCCGCCCGGTTCTCGGCCCGTCGGTCCGCCCGCCCGGTTCTGCGGTCCCCAAGCAGTCTGTGGATGGAGGTGGTTTCTTACCTGGATGGCTGGACCGAACCGGTTGTGTGTCTGGTCCGCAGTTCGACTGGTCGGACCGGGCGGTCCGGTCCGATTTTCAAAAGCTTGCACACCGCAGCAAAATGGTGACGTTGAATGCAAGAAGTGACATCTTTTGGAGGTTGCAATATTGGTCCACCATGTTTTGGACTGCATGTTCCTACTCCTTATGGGCATTTTGCAGTCATGACCGTGATATCTCATCAATCGGCTGCCTTCTTATGTTTTAAATTTTGCATATCCTTTTTCTATCTTATTTCAGTCTGCTCTCGTATTCCCTCTCACACCCGCATTTGTGTTTGTAAAGTCCACCACTTAGCCAACTCCTAATCATAAACATACACCTCGTGCGAAAAATTTATGTTTGTTGAGTACTCCAACACTCTGAATGGATATGAATGTCACTCTTCCTCTACTCGAAAATTCGTCATTTTTACGGATGGGACACTCATGTCGGATCATCAACTTCCCCGACCCCTCTCCACACCGGCTCCTCTTTCATGGCCACTTCCTAACCCACCTTCCCTGAATCTGCTACTTCACCTTCTTTGGCACCTCTTTATCTACTACTCATTCCCCACCTCACTTTCTCCGTGTTCGGTGTCCACCATTTTTAAAATACTTCATCCATCATAAAGCTCAACATTTAGGCTTCATTTGGCGCCGCGGTGGCGTTTACTCCCGGCGGGTGGAAAGAGAGGTCTCGGACTGGAGGGAGGGAGGCGAGGCTGGAAACGGAGGGAAAGCGGGGCTATTTCTCCTTGCTGCGGGAGGAAACGCCGCAAATGCCGAGCCGACCGTTTGTTTTTCCGCCCTGCGGGCGGCGTTTGCTCCCGCCACCGGCGTGAATACGCCGAAACAAATGAACCCTTAATTGCAACATCTGCTACTACCACTCCTACGCCTGAGAATCTCTCAATTGTCATTCGCAAAGGTAAACGTTCATGTATTGTTCTTTTTTTTGTTAAATTTTGTTTCCTTTCACTGTATCTCACCCTCATTACATAGGTCTACTTGTTCTACCTCTATCATTACCACTCCATCTTCCATTAATGAGGCACTATAACATCCTAGGTGGCAAACAACCATGGGTGAGGAGATGTTGGCCCACTCAAAGCGCATATTTTGGCCCATGGATTTACTCACCAATGGAGCATTGGACCATATTGAACACAATCTGGGTCCATTATCTCATCGACATTGGAAATTACATCAACTTGATATTAAAAAAAATTTAAATGTTGACCTGACAGAGATAGTGTATATGTAATAATTGTTAGGATATGAGACAACGGGAGTCTCGTGTATGTCATCTCCATAATCACTTGATAGAAAAAAGCAGTGCCATTGCGCCTATTTTGAGAAATTTACCAAGTTATCCAATACATTGGCTTCCAATAAATTTTGTTTGATTTCTCACTCTCAATGTCAGGGAGCACCATGATCCTTCTTGACTACGCTGACGACATTATTATCATCGGCGACGATAATGCATGGATATCAAAGGCCAAGCATCATAAAGCCAAAAAATATCAGATTAAAGAGCTTAGTCTCATTGGTACTTCCTGGAGTCAAGGTGAGATCTAGAGGTGACACGTCCCCTGCAGTTCTTCCTTTCCCTACTGACAGTTTTCAGGTCGAGCATATGACACCAGGTGATACTACTATACCAGTTTCCAGAGCTGCTGACAGGCTTCCACGGCATATTTTGGTTCCCCAGATCCTGCACGACGAGATAGTGACCACTGTTGATGGTGGTTTACAGAGGTGCTTAGTTGGCATGATAGACCAGTGATCGAGACCAGGTAGGTCTTGACTGAGGAGTTACAACGGATGGATGCTGATCTTTTACAACACTACCGATCGGAGCACTCTAAGTTATCAAAGGCGCAAGGCGCGCCTGAGGCATGTGAAGCGCAAAAATTGGAGAAAAAGAAAATTGAGCGAATTGGGCGCCCAATTCGCTCAATTTCAGCGAATTGGGCGCTTACGTGCGTCTATGGGGTGCCTCGGGTGCGTCTAAGATCATGTTTTTGCCCATATCAAAAAAAATTAAAAATAAAACCTTGAAAGGCTCATGCGCGCCAAAGGCGCGCCTGAGAGCCTATAAGACGCGCGCCTGGGGCACATTGCCCGCCTCAGCCGTGCTGAGGCGCGGCGGGCTGCGCCCGGTGCGTCAGGCGCGCCTAGGCGCGTGCCTTGATAACTAAGGGAGCACTCACTAGAGATGAATGATTTCGAGAGGGGGAGAGATGGTGGAGACCAGCCCAGATCAGATCGATGCAGAAGTACCCGATGCCGCGCTCGTCCAAATCCCTACCGGCCCTGAGTTTTGCATTTTTAATTTTTGTTATTTTGCATTTTTGTTATTTTGCATTTGTTATTTTGCAATTTTATGTTATTGGCAATTTAATGTTGGGACATTGTTAATTGCACGTCAGCGGGCGTAGCCGCTTTTAGAATCTTTCTTTTTTTGTTTTAATTTATTCTTCCCAAAGTCTCCATCAAAGAAGAACTGGGCCATGAAGCATATTATTTCTGGTTCATCCTTCCCAAAGCGACAGGTTATCTTCCGGTTCGTCGACCAGCACGCGGTTAGAGCTCCCACACTTCGCACAGCTTCTGCAGAGCACAATCCAGCACCGTATGCCTCCGCCCACAACCACAGGAAATTTCGGCGTCCACAACCCCCTCCTCCGACGGTTTCGGCGACAATACCAGCCACGTGCCACGATCCCTCTTCCAGGTGGTTTCTGCACCCATTCAAGCTCAGCCATGGCCGCTCCTTCCATGATTGGGACGGTTAGGGATTTGATATTTTACTTTATGTGATACCTTATAAATGAGGTTCTGTAACCCGTTTAGTCAATGTTGTTGAATGGAAGAATATTCGTGCTTGCTGTTGCTTCCGAGTGAAGTTCTGTTGAAATTTTGGTTTTACTACTTAGGTGGGATGTAAGATTTCTGCTAGGGCTGCTTGATGCTTCAGTAAACAGTAAATAGAGATTGATGCTTGTCATGTTGTTCCTGTTAAAAGTTGGAGGAATGTTTTATGTTGGCTGCTGCTTCCTTAGAGAGTTGAATTGAACTGAAATGTGATGTTGGTTTTTGTTTACTCTAGTTAACAGTTGGAAGGGCTTGATTTGTTTCCTTTTTTGGTGAGATTTCGTGGAACCACTTATGAGTGTGAGAGTAAGCAAGATTTCTCCGTGGTGCCGTGCACGAAGCGGCCGACCACAGAGCGGGCAGGAGATCGAAGGGGACAAGGAATTCCTCGCAGGATCGCCATCGATTTCAATTGCGGAAAGACAACTCTTTTCGTGGGTAATTTGTCTCTTCCCCCTCCTTTGAGTGTGTGTAAATTTTCTCTTTAGGGTTTTCGATTTGATTTTTTCAGCGAACACTACGTCGAAAATGCCAATCAGAAACGTAATTTTGAGTACACGAGTTTTGTTTACTACGACAAGGGGAACGGAACGAAAGTTGTAAATCTTCTTTCCTCGGATTTTTAATTCGAACTATTTTTTCAAAAAAATCATTTTGAAACAAAAAATAGTATATTTTATGCTTTACAAAAAATCGGAAGTTGTTTTCTTTCTAAAAGTTTGTGCAACACCCACTCAAAATTCTTTTTTTGCAAACCCCATTAATCATCGCATGCATTAAGGTTTCCTAAGAAAAGCCGACATGCGCACAAACCCTACGTGTCGTCCTGCATCACACCCTGATTCTTTCTAAAAGAAAATATTGTATTGATCTTATTTGGGATGTCGGATTCATGAGATGTGGAGCGGTTGATATGCTTATGGATGGAAATTTCAAGCTCTCCTCTAATTAGTTTGGATTCTTTGTTGCCATCAAAGTAAGCGTTGTGAGTCGGTTTATGCACACTTTGTGATGCTCACACCTTCAAAAAATTGGGTGCATTCTTTGATTTCTAAAAAGAGTTATTGGAGAGTGTTTGATCTCTCAATCATCATCTACTATTTCTCCTACAGTCTAATATGTGTTGATTATGTTGGATCAGACCGACCAACCAATGGTTTTTGAACCTACCTTGGTGACAACTTAATAAAAATGAAAGAGTAAGAAGTAACTTGTTGTTGCAAGTTCAACGGAGGCGGAATTGGCCTTAGCTGTTTCGGAGCTAACTTGTCGTAAGAGCCTCTTACTCCACCTGGATGTCACTTTCCTCTCATGCTGCGTTTTCTTGTGATTCCAAGCCACCTTTCACATTACCAAAAAACCTGGTATTTCATGAGAATACTAAGCACATAAAAATGAGTCAATTTATCAAGGACAAGGCCAAACTTAGAAAAGTCCAACTACTACATGGTCCCGACACATCTTAGATCGTTGACATCCTCACTAAATTTATACCTCGTATTCTATACTTTCGGTTTATGTCCACACTTGGTTCATATAACATGTATGTTCTAAATTGCAAGGGAGTAGAATATAGTTATTATATTTTTGGCTTGTTAATTTCTTTAGGTATTTTATTTCTTTAACTTGCACAATATCCTATTACGGGCTCATCGTAGAACGTCAGTAAATACCTTGGTGGATGGTCGGAGGCGGAGATGACGGAGGCGAATGATACTATGGAGTCGTAACAACGGTTGTCTAAGTGGGGTGTGCTCAAAAAGAGAGTTATCACAATCTCATACAAGACAAAAAAAAATAGACTAACTTCTTAGATGTCTTCATTCCATACACACGTGCCTTTAAACAGACTTACGAGACTCATAATGACAACCATGCCTTTAAACAGTCTTACAAGACTCATAATGACAACCACTAACTCTTAACTAATAACATTTAATGACTCGATATTAAGACAACTGGACTTAAATAAAAGATAACTGGGCGTGACTCCTCAAACGACAACTAGACTTGATGTATATAAAAAACCGGAACGGTATTAATAAAATAGTCCTTAAGGCGACTAGCCTATACTCATAGCATATCATACCTCCTTTTCTGAGATCTTTACCTCAAACTGGAAACCATTATAAGGACTCTGGGCATGAAGTTGCGATGGAGCAGCGAGTGCCTAAAACACTCGCCAAAACAATCTCGCGTAGAAGTGCCTTGTCGAAAAGATGTCATCGCTATACTTGATGCAAGGTGGCGAAGAATCTGTAGATCTTGTTTAGAACCATATCGATTTGTGGGTGTGCGGGAGAAGTGTCATCGGCAATCTTAGCACAAACAATATATGGCAGAGGGGAGTCCTACCAAATGATCATAACACTAGGTAATGATGGTTGGGTGATCGCTGGACTGAACGGAATATCAATGACTTGCATCTGGTCAGGTAGAATCGTCGATTGTGTGATGAGAAGTTATTTGCTTTTGCATGTAGCTATCATGAAGTCGAGTGTGGGGAGGATGGTGGAGGCATATGGACTCCTGGTAATGGTGACTGCTGCGGAAGGGGAAGAACCGAAGACGGTGGTGGGGCAACGAGAATTGTGGAGATTGGCAGAGCAGCTTCGAGCATTGCTTGGAGCGACAACTGCTCTAGTGGGATCGGTGGCTGCTCTGGTGGGATCGGTCTCGCCAAATAAAGTCTATCAATGCTAGCAGTGAGCAGCGAAAGAGTGACATCATATGACGACGACATTTCCAATAGCATTGAACGAAAGGTGGTTTGTTTTGCGGTACTTATCTTCATACCGAAATAATTACTCAATCAATCACTTGAGTGAATAATTAATCGAGTAATTAAATATTGATGTAGTCCCTGCCTTGGGAAGAAAAAGGCAGATGCGTGGGGCTCGAGGGAGGTTGACTGATGGGGTCGAGGGGGCGTAATTGATTCCAAATTGTGCACGGGTGTTGCGGTCTTGAACAGACGTGGGACTCGAACATAGAATGGGACAAAACGCAGGTTGGAGTGGCGTCAAAGTTACTGGAAGTCAAATTAGCATCGTCTAGAAAAGGCAAAGGCCGATCAAGATGAAACTGAGCGAGGGTGATTGTTTAGTCATTGGACAGGGAAGACAAAAGGATTAGGAATCACTCAAATTGTTTGTGTTGTAGATGTGATTGATTGGCTAGAGGATGGGAGCGCGACAAGTCGGCAACGACGATCGAAGGTGAGTGCACTGGTAGCTCGAAGATCCAAGTCGGCTCTGGGATATAACCAATGAGAACTCCACGTACGAGAAGAAGAAGAACCTGGCTTGCGCACTGGGTTGAGAGCAGACAGGCTTATGCATACGGAGGGAAGGGGTAGATGACTGAAGAGGGGTTAACTCATGAAAACCAAAGGGGACACGATTTATTCTTGTTGTCGGTGGTAGTAGTCTCGTGAAAGCCAGAGGGGAAAGGAACGATGTCTTTTTGTGGCAGCTAAATGTGGAGGATATAGAGCTCTGATACCAAGTTGTTACGGGCACGCCGTAGAACGTCAGTAGAGATACAGAAGGCGGGGATGATGGAGGAGGATACTATAGAGCTGAAACCGCAGCTGCCTAAGCGAGGTATGGTCAAAGAGAGAGATACCACAATCCCATACAAGACAAGGGCGCGACGCCCCAATTGACCCCAAGAATTGATACATATAAGAAGACGCGGTACAATATTAATAAAATAACGCTTAGGACGACTAGCCTATGCTCATAACATATTCTTGGCTTACGCCCCATTGTATAAATAGATCATTCATGACCTAAAACAATATACATAAGAAATAGTTTTTCCTATAGACAACATCAATATTTGAGTTGGATTAAGAAAAATCATACTAACTTCCAAAGAAGATGCGTCATCTCTGATGGAAAATTTTGACAATGCTCGAAAAGCACCTGTCATCTGGTCCACTTCATCAACGGAATAAGCTGCACTAATCGCTACATTTTTTATTTTTTAGCAATAGGAGAAAATCAAAATTGCAAAAGGATAATGATACAGAAGAGAATAATGGAAGTAGAAAAATCATCAAAACAAATAGATTACTGATGCAATATTTGCAGACTATGATAGCAAACTATATTTTCAAAATTCTTTCAAACCAAATGAATTAGAAGGTAAATGTATGAGAAGATATTTCATTTTGCCCAATAGGTAATAGGTTGACAGTAAAATCTCCAATCTACTTATTGGCCTCGTGGTATATCTCAGCTTAAATGATGATACTAGGGATTCATATTTGTTTATAAATTCTACAGGCATATGGGTAATACCAGGAATATCCATTTAGTACATTGTGAAATTTGGAGATTTTACTGTGGTTTTTTAATATCTTCTGGAGGTCTTAAGCAAGAAAGTCCCCACTCTCCCATCCTCTTCATCCTTGTTGAAGAGGCTCTTAGTAGTGAAGTTGAGTAATTTACAACTCTGGTAAAGCTAATTTGTATAAATTTCAATATTCATGGATATGATAGTCATAAGTTTTTCAAAAACAAAATGTCAGGAGAAGAAATAAGCAGCGTACTTGTAACTGAAGAAGCAGCTCTGTACATCAAACTCACGTTTTATTTACATGTTCGGAGGACAATGAAGTACCATAGGGTGTCTCAAGATAAATCAGTTGACGTTAGCATCTCACAGAATTGCTTAACCAGGGGAAATGGGCTTATGATGCAGAAGAGGAAGTAGAAAAGTAAATACAAGAGAATTCTGATAAGAATAAATTATAACAAGAAAACAAAACTAGTATTGTACATAAAAATGGATGAAATTTATTAGGTGAGGTCGGGCGTTCACGAACAACGATTCATAGCCACCATGTTCGTGACCGCCGCCACTCCGCCAAACTGAGCCTTAGATATGTATGTCCAATTTGATTCAAATGTCCCATTACATCCTTAACCATACCCCCTCTATGCAAACTAATATAACAAACTAACGAAAGAGAATCTATGTTACTGGATATATGTCACTGGAATATGTAGCAAATGGTCACTAGCCTCTCATTTTAAGTCAGCATTCTCATTACAACAGTATATGAAAGTAACAATATACTTTGCATAATGAAATCCCAATTAACCATACTTGAGTTCCTTCGAAAAAAAGGTTCCTCGCGGATTCTGAAATTTTGCAGCACGTTCCAAAATTCGTAGAGGCGGCCACCTCAACAATAAATCAATGGAATGGAAGAGGAAGAGAGAACGAACCGTAGGTAGCATAAGCCGCAGTGCCCACGGCACTGGTGATGCCGGCGAAAGCTCCGAACTTTAGTAGGCTCCGGGATCTTCTGGAGCCAGTCGCGCCGGAAGAAGAGGAAGGCGGAAGCGATGAGTTATCGGGTGGAGGATCGTTGATGATTGCGGCGGAGGAGACGATGGCCTCCTTGGAGGGGTCAGTGGAGATCGTGGAGGAGCTCAATGGGCTGGTATTCTTCCTCAAAACGAAGGGAACAACGCGATTCCGTGCGATTCGAGACAGCAATCTCTCCATTTGGAGAAACCTCGGGAAATCAACAATGGCTCTCACGAGGGTTTAAGGTTCGATCGAAAAGCAGAGAGCATGGGAGGCGAGCGCGGGGGTTTTGGGGAGAGATCGGGTTCGGGGCAGAGCTACAGGAGTGAGAGCGTCTCCTCCTGCTCACAGAAGACGCCCCGGGCTTCTTCTGAAGTCTGAACTAACGCGGCACGAGGGTTTCGGAAGACTGCGGACGTAGTAGGCTCTGTTTGGGCCGGCGGCTGCGGATAGAACTGCTCGTTGATATGTAGCCGCTATATTTTGTTATGGGCGCTGCTATCTGCACCGCAGTTTTGGCTATTCGCACCGCATTTTCTTCTAATTTTTCGTGATTTTTGAAAATATACTTTGTACATGCATTTTTTGAAAAAATGCTCAACACAAAAGTTGTAGATCTCGACGATATCTACAACTTTCGTGTTGAATAATTTTCCTTAAAATGTATGTACAAAGTGTATTTCTAAAAGACTCGAAACCTAGACGTATTTCCCAAGTACGTCTTGTACATGCATTTTTAGGAAAAAAGTTCAACACGAAAGTTGTAGATCTCGTCGAGATATACAACTTTCGTGTTGAACACTTTTCCTAAAAATGCATGTACAAGACGTATTTCCAAAAAGCATAAAAAATAGGAGAAAGTGCGGTGCAAATAGCCAAAACTGCGGTGCGGATAGCAGCACCCTTTGTTATTTGGGTCGGCGGCTTATGAAAGTCTCTTTTTTAAAAGAGTGGTGTTAAGTGCAGCTCTATTTTCACTATGTGTAAACCAGCAAAAAAAGTCTCCCTCAAATAAGACTAAAAGTCCTAAATTGTGAGATCACCTAAGTGCAGCCCGATTCTTTTTTTCAGCCGATTTCTCCCAGCCGGCCCTAATTCCGCGTTCTTCCATTGTTTCCTCCCGACAGAAGCCCGCTGCCGCCGCTCCCTCCTCATCCTCATACCTTTGTCGAACACCGTGGCCACCTCCCCCGAACTCCTCTTCTCCACGCAGATCCCGACAATGCTCCAGCCCTGTTTTTCCTGCAAACCCACTTTGGTTCACTGTCGCCGCCATTGTAGAGCAGTGAGCGTGGCCGAGGTTCCCTACCCGCCACTCCCAATCATCATTGCACTATCATCGAAATCTTAGACGAAATCCATGCTTTTCAGCTTTAATAAAAAAATGTAACTATATTTTGTTAAGAAAATTTTTTATCGTTTTCATTCCTTAGGTGTGAAATTAGAAGTGCAAATTCATCTCCACCATTTCGGCCCTATGCAGCATTGTTTCTCCGGTTAAGAGGCATTTTATGGTCCCACCTACAGGTATTATTCTTATCTTTACATTGGCATGCTGCTGAAATAGGTGTTGTCTTTGCTTCCTAAAGGTCGAAGGAAGATGTTACCTGGTATTTTCATGATCTGATTTGCGCTACAGTTAATTTTGAACTAACAATTGGACATGAAAAAGAATATTTTTGATGTATTAAAGTTTTGTATTAAAACATATTTTATATAGTAATTAGTATGATACTAAATAGTGAAGTCGTAATTTTTAAAAAAAAAATTGGTTTGCACATAACAAATTGATTTGCACGTAAAGTTTTCTGGTTTGCACATAGCCGCGGTTTGCAGATAGCCACGGTTTGTACGTAGCCAAAATGAGCTTGCACATATAATTACTCTTTTAAAATCCCGCGTATCAACTGATTTTGGAGAGTTATTCGACACTCGTGTCTAGCTCCCTGAAATCGCGTCTAAGGTTCTTCCCGATCGTGAGTCACGCGATCTTCGTCTTCCTCTTTCACGGCGCCACCACGACAGCGACAACGATGGGACACCACCACGACAGCGAGCCTCCTCGTCCAGATCCGACAATTTGGAGCCTTCCTCCGGCGATTTGGAGCCCCCGACGACTTCGCCTCCATCCAACCACTCAAGTTTTTGTGAAGCTCGGACCATTTAGAGCCTTCCACTTCCGATTTTTTCGGATTCCGAGCCCTCCTCTTCCGACTTTTTTGGATTCCAAACCCTAGCTTTTTGAGCTTGATTTGGCTACAAAACAGTCTGTATTTGTAGGACTCATGTGATTCCTCTCGCAATCAGATAGAAGGGAAGAAAACTAGGACGAGGGCTCCAACAATGCATGGTCTCTTACTGATTTGTGAGTGGTTTACTGATATAAATTATAGAAATTAAGGCTCCGTTTGGGGGGACTTATTTTCACCGGTCAAGCGGTCATGACCGCATGAATCGGGACTTATTTTAAGTCCCGATTCATGCGGTCATGACCGCTTGACCGGTGAAAATAAGTCCCCACAAACGGAGCCTAAATAAAACAAAATAATGATTTTTTGTGTAGTATTTGATGTGCTAAAAGCCAAATAAAATTTACTAATAAATAATAACAAAGTTTTTTTATATGCACCCACTTTCATTTTATAAGATTTTCAGTGCCACAATAAGGAGTAATGACAGCTCCATCGTTCCATGTTTCCCGTTTATCATCATTCGTGATTCCGTTTGGCGAGCGGTATTTAGGTCTGTTTATCGTATCATGTGACATGCAATACAACCGTATGATAACGTTTCAAAAATCATACTGAAAAGGTGATGTTGAAATATACAAACAGATATGTTTTAAATACTGTGCCCGCACTGTGATTTTCGTGAGAGTAATGCACCTACAATTTACTCCCGTTTGGAATGGCGGCGGCGGTCGTAAACGCATGGCTAAACCGTCGTTCGTTAAGTATCACCTAACAATTATCATCCGTTTGAACATAAAAGTGGATGAAGTTTATTAGTTGAACATTAACGAATGACAATTTAACCCTCACAAAACCTAAATTTAAATAACGACGGTTCCAGCTCTTGGAGAGCTCTTGCCTAGTGAGTTCCCGAACATTCAGGCTGGGGAACTCGCCCAGATTGAGGAAATCCCAGGACGCACATTTAGTTGTTCGCAGACCACCTGGGTCCGCTTATAACCTTCTCAAACTACGGGATTCAATTGTCCGTAGGCCAATTTGAGCTGCTAATAACACGAACGGAAAGGCAGAGACCAGTATATGCAGTCCATAAAAGATTATTTTACCCCCGATAAGAGTTCACCTATAAACAGACCACAAAAGCACCTCGGAGAGAGGAACCCAGCCTCCTAGAGCACCTTCCTTTGTGAGTTCTTGCTCTGTGTCATCTGAGGTGCCATGCTCAGTTTGTCTTTGGGAGGAAAAGTTACGGACAACACGTCCGAGTGTGTGGCGTGACCTCTTCGCTGCACACTCTCTACCTCCACTCTCCACCTCCAGTTGAGCTCGGCTCCTGCGAGGTGTTGACCTCTACTCTGGGAGGAGAAGCTCGGCTCCTGCGAGGTGTCGACCTCTACTCTCCACCTCCAGTTGAGCTCGGCTCCTGCGAGGTGTCGACCTCTACTCTCCACCTCCAGTTGAGCTCGGCTTCTGCGAGGTGTCGACCTCTACTCTCCACCTCTAGTTGAGCTCGGCTCCTGCGAGGTGTCGACCTCTACTCTCCACCTCTAGTTGAGCTCGGCTCCTGCGAGGTGTCGACCTCTACTCTCCACCTCCAGTTGAGCTCGGCTCCTGCTAGGTGTCGACTATATTTTCCACCTCCAGTTGAGCTCGGCTCCTACGAGGTGTCGACCTCTATTCTCCACCTCCAGTTGAGCTCGACTCCTGCGAGGTGTCGACCTCTACTCTCCACCTCCTGTTGAGCTCGGCTCCTACGAGGTGTCGACCTCTATTCTCCACCTCTAGTTGAGCTCGGCTCCTGCGTCGTGTCGACCTCTATTATCTACCTCCAGTTGAGCTCGGCTCCTGCGAGGTGTCGACCTCTATTTTCCACCTCTAGTTGAGCTCGGCTCCTGCGAGGTGTCGACCATACTCTCCACCTCCAGTTGAGCTCGGCTCCTGCAAGGTGTCGACCTCTTCTCTCCACCTCCAGTTGAGCTCGGCTCCTGTGAGGTGTCGACTCTCCACCTCCTGTTGAGATCGGCTCCTACGAGGTGTCGACCTCTATTCTCCACCTCCAGTTGAGCTCGGCTCCTGCGTCGTGTCAACCTCTATTCTCCACCTCCAGTTGAGCTCGGCTCCTGCGAGGTGTCTACCTCTATTCTCCACCTCTAGTTGAGCTCGGCTCCTGCTAGGTGTCGACCATACTCTCCACCTCCAGTTGAGCTCGGCTCCTGCAAGGTGTCGACCTCTTCTCTCCACCTCCAGTTGAGCTCGGCTCTTGTGAGGTGTCGACTCCCCACCTCCAGTTGAGCTTCCTCCTGCGAGGTGTCGACCTCTTCTACAGTTCAGTTAAACTTGGTTCCTATGAGGTATCAACCTTCTCTCCCCCTTTCAGTTGAGCTCCACTCGTAGGAAGGACCTCGCGCAGTGCATCGTCTAGCATCATCTCTCCGAACAACGGGTTCAACATTGTTTTTCCAAGCTCGTGCCGAGCTCGAAAAAAGCGGGGATTGTGTATAACCCGTAATTCGTCGAGATCAGAAGTATCATAGCAGACGGCTATCCGCAGACCATTTTGCGGGCTTGGGCGAGCAGAGGCGAGCTGTGGAGAGCTTGGGCGAGCAGAGGCGAGCTGTGGAGAGCTTGGGCGAGCAGAGGCAAGCAGAGTCGAGCTGTGGCGAGCTTAGGCGAACAGAGGCGAGCAGAGGCGAGCTGTGGCGAGCTTGGGCGAGCAGAGGCAAGCAGAGGCGAGCTGTGGCGAGCTTAGGCGAACAGAGGCGAGCAGAGGCGAGTTGTGGCGAGCTTGAGCGAGCAACTCGCGAGTATGGACGAGTATCTCTTGGACCTCGCTGGCAGGAGCTGGATACTCGCCTATACCCCCCCCAGGATTTCTTTATAAATAGCCCCCCAGGGGTACTAGAAAGCGGACTTTTGGAAGCGGCCGAGGTTCCCCCAAGTGGATACTCGCCCAGTCCATGCCTGCCTAGTACCTCGCCCAGCCTTTTGGTTGCGGAGGGGAAGCTTCTTCCAAGCTTCCGGGTACGTGGTGGGACCTCCCTGCTGGAGCACTTGGGGTGTGCTTGTAGATAGTTTCCTTCCTTTCTCGCTAGCCACTTGAAATATGACGTCGGATCGTAGAATCGGTAACCTTAGGCTGCCTTGATCCTATTTTCGAGATCGGGAATTTTCCTGGCTTCAACACGCGTGACTGTATTTTACAAGTCCACGCGGACTGAGAAGAGTGTCCACACTTCTATGTGGTTTGATGGTTCTTATCGCATATACAGTTAGATGGTTATAACTGACAGACTGACGCATATATACACACTTGTGCGGATAGGTGATGCTAGTTGCAGGATGACGAACGATTATCTCATCGCTACGGGCGGTGATAACTCTCCCTCTGTCGCCTATAAATAGGGGTCCCCGACACGTCATATAAAGACGAGAACAGTGAGAACTCAGCTCATGTTTTGATATTGCGGTTAGGTATTTTTAACCGGCGCGACTAAGTGAAGTTGACTTGTTCTGTGCAGGCTGTGCGACCAGCACCGGGTGACTAGGCAACTGGTTGGAAGGCTCAATGTGGAACAGTTCGTGGTTTGCAGTCTGTGGTATACAGCAGGTCGCGGCTAGCCGGCTTGAAGTCACTTTCTCTGGGTTACGGTTAGTTCGAGCATTTCGCCCAATCTATCAGCGAGTAGGCTATTTCTTCATTAAGCAGTTCTGTTCGTGGTTAGTTTTGAGGGTCAGGCGACCTGAAGTAGCAGACAAAGATGTTTTCTCAGCAGTTCAGTAACAGGCAGTCCCCACGGCTTAATTCCAGTTTGGCAACTTGGCGGTTTTGGTGGACATGTTTGACGGTTAGAGGCATAGTCAGTTTCAGTTATCTGACTGTGCGGTTTCTCTGCATGTAGTTGTTTTTTGTTTTCATCGGTTATATTGTGAATCATGTATCACAATGTATATCTCGCTCTGTAAAGAAAAAGTTAATTTTATTTTGAGACTCTTGTGCTTCTGTTGTTGCTGATTTAAACTTGATTTGATTTTCATTGAGTGTTCCTGCGACTTTGCTCAACTTACTATAAGTGAAAAGTCGATATCAATGCGATCAACCCGATATGTTGAAAATTTCACATTTTTTTTACTATAAGTGAAAAGCCAAGTCAACTTCCAAACTCCCACTCACTTACTACAGTTATGTCCAAACCCAATCATTAGAAGTTTTTCTCTGTTTGGGGAGGCTTTCGTGGAATTGATCTTAGTTTGTGGTGAGTGTTTAGACATAGTTCATGGATGTTGTCGAGAAAGACTTCGCTATATGTATGAGACATGAGCAAAGATTCAAAGAAGTATCTCGAAGAAAATTTTTGTAATTTGTCGTGTCTGTGACTGTCGGTAACTTGTAACTTTCCCGCAATTATTGATTACATAATATTATATAATATAAAGTTTGTGAAATTTATGTGTAGATCGTGAAGGGAAGTCATATGTCGAGCTGCAAGTTGAGTAAAGTCGTTGTAGGCTCGATAAGACGGTACAAAAAAAGCTCGAGTACTCAAGCTCAAATTTGCGGAGCGCAAGTTCGAGCTCACATGTTCTTGCTCATCAGCTCGTGAGTTGGCTCGTGAGTTTCTTATTTGAATGTTTTACAAACAAGTATAAATATAAATAAAATAAGACTCATCAGCAGCTGGAACTATACTCTAGCTCGAGCTCAATAAATCGGTCTTGAGCCTATCAAAAAGAGCTCGTTGAGTTGGATCCTGAGAATTGTGCCATGCTCGGCGCGAGCTTGCCTCGTTTGCACCCTAACCTTGTATTTTTCCATATAGTTCACACGTCTATAGTTGATGGGGTCAAGTCCCTTTTATCATACATGTGGGGTGCGATTAGCCCACTCCCTCATGATCTCATTATCCAAATGAGGATCATGGGGGAACCGCCGCGCGTGCGATCCATGCGTGCAGGATCGTCTTCCTCGAACCGTCCCGAGGCTGCCCGTCGGGGCCGGCCCCTCTCTCCCTCAGCCGGCGGGCCGACTCATGCCGGCCCGGTTGCCGGCCGACCGAAAGCCGCACCGTGTGGCGGGGCGCCCGTGGCAGCATGGCGCGGTGCTCCTGCCAACCTTCGTAGCTGGCGAAGGGCCTTCCCTCCTGCGGCCTCCGTGGGAGGGGCAGGGCGCGATCCGCCACACTCTACCCCTTGGCGGGGAAGGCTCGGACGACCTCCTCCTGCTCAGGTCGGCTCCGACCGGCCACGCCTTGTGGTCGACCGGTACCGAGCCTTGCGGCCGGCACCGTGCCCTGTGTCCGGTGTCGAGGCCGCGCGGTGGCCTCAGCCGTGGCGCTCCCGGTGCACCGCCTTGGTACGGTAGGTCGACCCTCGTCGGCCGTCGGCTGCACCCCCGGCCGGTGTCGTGCCAGCGAACTACCAGCTATGTCGGGGCCGACAGGCCGTTGGGCGGTGGACGGCCGCCTCTCTTGCCCTCTTGGGGCGCCTTCCCTGCCGTCTGATTGTTTCATCACGATCATAGTCGTCCGATGCACAAGTGACTACCCACGTAACCACCTTCGATGGTGGGGAGGCATATTTTAGTAAGGGACTTATAGTAAAATTAAATATACAAGTAATATTCCTGAAAAAATTATATTCATAGTTGTGATATTGGTGGTTATGGCGTGCGGATAACCGCATAACCACCGCAACCACCTCCTGAAAGCCATAAAAATGCCCCTATCCCTGCTCATTTCTCATCTTTTCTCCCCTCTGCTTTCTTCCTACTCAGGCCAGAGCTCTGTCGGATACATCTTTTGAGCCACCTTCGAGCCACCGCTCCACCTCTAGAATTCTCCTAAGGGCTTCCTCTTCGCCAGAGATTCGCCTAAATCCACTAGTGTGCAGCAAGAGGGGAAACCCTACGACAGCAAACGCTCGTTCGTGCGCATTGCCAAGTCCACAAATCTCGCGTGGAGCATCCTGTTGCTCGCCGCAAGCCTAAGAAACTTTGTTTCTCTCACCACCAAAGTGTAACGAGTAGCGGTCTGTCACACTCGATTCTCCAAGAAAGTTATATTCGCAATCAGATAGTGGATTTTGACCGGCGCATGCCCGGTCGCGTGATTTTTTACCCAGCTGAGGAATTTTTCCATGTCAAAACCTCGTGTGTACAATTTCTCTCTCATTGACTGTGTGGGCGCTCGACCGCTCTGAGAGCTGAGATGATTCTAGTTATTCCGATCCGACCTAAACATCGAGTTTGACCGCAACAATAGTGATGATTATCAAGTTGAACTCTGATGGTCCAATAATTTTCACACAATTGGTTTCCATGCTTAAATATCCGTCTCTTTATTGTTTTTATTGTGTTGGGATTGTATGTGCAAAAAGTAATCGTTGCTTTGGGGGATCTCGCACCATAATTTCCATGCTCACTGCCGTGTAGAGTTGAAGCACGCCCAAATTCCGATACGAGGCAATTTATTTCTCAAGGAACTATTATGAAACTAATATGTTTTATTTTAAATTTAGGTAAATATCACATTAATATTTAATACATTTACATATTTTAAATTTAGGTTTAAAGTGGAGGGCCCTGGCCTGTGACACGGGCGTGTCACAGGGCGTGTACTCGCGATCGACGAACTCAGCTCGGCAAAGTTGAGCTGGGGCGTGTCTAGTGCAGTGTATGGGCACATGGCCTGGGACACGGGCGTGTCTAGTGCAGTGTATGGGCACATGGCCTGAGACACGGGCGTGTCACAGGCCGTGTAACTCTCGGGTTGATTTCGATGTTGTGCAGCCTGAAGAACACGGCACCAGACAGGGGCGTGTCTGAAGGCGCGTCAGGTGACACGGCCCGTGACACGGGCGTGTCACTGGGTTGGATAAGTCGGTTGAGCACCGCTTGAGGTACACGGCCTGGGACACGGGCGTTTCACAGGCCGTGTCAGGCAAAAATTGAGATTTTGTGGCAAAATCGTGGCCGTCGCTCCTTCAGCTGGGGTCCAATGGTTGAGCTGCCTCCCTGCTTCCTTAATGCCGAGACTTGAGAAGGAAAGTCTCATTTTATTATTGTCTTCATCTTTCTACAAGTTAGAGAGAGAAAGGGAGAGGAAGAAGGGGGAGGAGGAAGAGGAGCTGGTCACCGGTGGTGCTGCGAGAGTTCGGCAAGAGATCCGAGGCCATCTTTGCGGAGAAAAAGCTGTTGCGGTTCTTTCTAGCCAGTTAGGAGCTCATGACACCGAAGCAGTCTTCAAGGGTAACGACTTTTCTTCCTAGCCATGTGAATGCTTCCTTTTTGGCATGTGCATATGATTCCCCCACCAGAGGGTGACTTGTTATGGGAGTCCTTTCGGTTGATTCATGGAATCCCCAATCATTTGACATATAGATCCGAAAATGGAGTATAGAATAGGCATGCTGTGTGAAGCCCATTTAGATAGGTTGGTCTGCATTGGTGATGTTGCATACGCACCGGAGAAGTCTCCGTGATAAACGTGTAGTTTAGGAGTCGATGAGTTAACCCTGTAAAAGGCAGTAACAGAAAGTACTGGAGTGGTAGTCCAGGAGAATACCCTTGTGATGCATGTGCTATTGGGTTGTACCTGCGAAAGGAAGTAGCAGGAAGTACTGGATTGAAGGTCTATGAAATACCCTTTGTAATGTTTGATGTTCATGGGTGGACCTGTGAAGGGAAGTAGCAGGAAGTACTGGCGTGGTAAGCCATGAAAATACCCATGACATTTATGATAATTGTGGGGTCATACCTGTGAAGAGAGTAGCAGGAAGTACTGGTATGCCCAGGAAAGACCCGCTGATGTGTGAGATGAAATGAGTGTAAGAGTAAGTACCGGTGCGCCCAGGAAAGCACCCAGGCTTGAATGCCAAAATGGTTCGGTGGAACCGACCCGCGCCTTTATATAGCCGCAAGTACGCTGTGCTCGGTGATGCCCAGGCGATTTGAGCAACTGGGGGTGGATGATCCGACCTGCGTTATGTCCGTCCGACGCGAGACCAGAAGGTGCGGTCTGTTGGAGCGCATAGCGAGAGTCGTAGGCCTGCGCGCCATGACACAATGGGGAGCTACAGGCCAATCCCGGTGCATTACGACTAGAACTCCGGCTGCACGCCATGGAGTGAAATGCTCAATGTTTTACCGTTGGGTTGTGACCCTGATACGGTGGTAGGCAACTGGTTCGCCGGTACACCAAGAGTGTTCCCTGCGTGCACGGATCGTCGGGCCGTGTGGCTGACGGTTGTGATGGAATGTATGTGCGCGAGAGCACATTGGATGAAATATATATGCTTGTGAAATGTTATGCCTGCAAGGAAGGAATACCACCGCCCCGGGAAAAGGGGTGGGGTCGTTATAATTTGGTCAGCTGAATGCTGACCGTTGCCTATTTTCCACCGTTGGGTGGGCTATCCCTGTGCAGGTGTTGTAGAGCCGAGCGGGACGCATAAGGGCTAAAGTCCCTGCTGCATTTGCTGTTGCTGCTAGCCCTCGAAGGCTAAACTCATAAATGCTGTGTTTTATTTATATGTTGCCGGCCTGCGCGCCAATGTTGAGGCCACTGTTGTGAAAGCCATGTAAGGTCATAAGGCCAACTGTTTGTATTTGTAAAGCATTCATATGTTATATCTAAATGAGGAGCTTTTATATGTTGGACATTCAGGTGTGGAGTTCAAGTTTAGTGTTTAGGCTTCCGCTAGAATGCAATGTCTTAGGGTGCGCTGCGCTACTCTACTATCATACCGTAACTTCACCGCCTAGTTTTTGGTACATACTGCGGGGCCCCGGACAGACCTTCTAGTATATACTATGTAAACGGATGGGGTTGTCTGTGCGAATCAAGTTAACACGGTTGAACTCCTGAATGTCCACCGTAGGAATGTAAATACATGTGCTTGAGGAATTTGCGCGTTCCTATCTTGTTGTGCTTGCTTGTGTACGGTCGCTAATGTGTGTGTCTTGTTCACATATAGGTGACACAGAGTGGAGCTGGGCAGTCGGAGCTCCAGCGTTCTGATGAAAGTACGGTACCAGCCGCGGTGCCTACACCTCCACCGTCTGCGGAAACTTTGCGATTAGTTGCTGAGGCTTTGTTTGCCATGATGCAAGCCCAACCGATTAGGCAGGCACAACCGGCAGTTAGGCCAGAACAGGTGGCGGCGAGGCCAGGACCTGTTGCGGCTGTAGAACCTCGAGCAGCTGAAAAGCAGTTGAAGCAATTTATGAGCTTTCATCCGCCTACGTTCTCGGGAGTGGGATCTCCTGCGCAGGCTGAAGATTGGTTGTCACGCATCAAGCGGATAATGACAGCGATTGGATCGGAGGAACATCAGAAGGTCACCTTAGCCACCTTCTTGTTGGAAGGAGAGGCGCGTTTATGGTGGGACGAGATGAAGCTACATCACCTGGCAGGGAGACCGTTAACACAAGTGTCGATGGAGGAATTCTCTAGACTCTTCCTGGCAAAGCACCTCCCGGTCGCACAGCATATTACCATGAATAACGAATTCCAAAGGCTAATGCAGGGTGAAGGCAGTGTTGAAGCTTACCTGCATGAGTTTACACGCTTGGGGCGGTATGCGGGTTCAATCTTTGCTGATGAGCAGAGGAAGACAAATAGGTTCTATGAAGGTCTGCGAGACGAGTTGAGGTTCCTGCTTTCTAGTGCGGTGAACTAAGACTTCCAGGAGTTGGTCGACACTACGTGCACGCTGGAAAAAGACATGAAGAGGGTGCAAGCGAAGCGGGCCTTGACTGTGACATAGCCAGAGTTTAAGGTGCCCCGACCGGCGAAGTCATTTTATAAGAAGAGATGGGGTAAGAAGTCCAAGATGGCTGGACAAGCTCCTTATTTGGTTGCCTCGGGAGCAACTTCGGGGGCCACCTCAAGGCCAGATACTCGAGCATGCTTTAATTGTGGACGGGTGGGGCATATAGCCCGTGATTGTCGGGTGCCGCCAAAGAGTGAAAAGAAGGCGGGAGCGTCATATGCTGAGAAGGGCAAGGCAGTTGTGGAGTCTTCTGCCTCGCAGGCGTAGCCCTGGGTCTACAATCTTGGCCTGCAGGAGGCCATTAAGCAGTGTGACGTCGTCACAGGTACGAGTTAAGTTATTGAGTATTATATTGTTTGCATGCTTTGTTTATTGCCTATGCGTATGCGGCTTGTGTGTGTGATATGATTGGCACATGATTTGTGATGATTTGGAACACGTTGGCGCGAGCACTATTTGATACGGGTGCGTCACATTTTTTTCTGTCTAAAGACTTCATAGCGCGGCTTGGGATACCGAGTCGTGTAAAGACAGATAGCGTCAGGGTGGTGTTGCCGAATGGTTGTTTGTATTGAAGTGGGTGACCGGGCGGTCTGGCGGTTTGCCTTGGCGGGTTGAAGACTGCGCGGTCTGGCGGTTTCCCTTCAGTGGTTTGGTTGTTGTGCTGTTGCTGTCTGGAGTCCGAGCGGTCTAACGGCTTGCCTCTTGAGACTTGGAGACCGGGCGGTCTAACGGTCTCACATGGTGATCTCTCTCTCTCATTCTGGTGGTAGCCGAGCGGTTAGCCCTTCTGTCTAACCGCGCGGCCTGTGCGAATTGTTTTGTATTATTCCGCTTAGTCCTGTAAATTTTTAGTCACACATCTCTTATTTGTATTCTCTCATCTCTCCTCCATTCTATATAAGGGAGGTCATACCTTTGTAATAGACACCTTTTTCAGATAATAAAGTGTCTGTTAAACCACTTCTGGTTTGTTTTTGTCTGTTTCTAACATGGTATCAGAGGAAACGCTCTTTTCCTCCTGATTATTTTTCTCGTACTGTTTGCGCGGTCTCTTTTCTTGTTCGCGTGGTCTCTTGACATTGCCCTTTGTGTGCGCGGCCTCTGTATGCGATCTCTGTTCGGCTCGTACACCTTGGTCTCTTTCGCGGCCTTCTCCTTCTTCTTCTATTCGCGCGGGCTACCTTCTAGCCGCTCGACTTCTTTCGCTCAGCTTGTTTCTATGGCTTGGTCGTGGCTTCTCTGGCCGCTGGTGTCAATCATCGTGACCGTTGTAGATCTCCTTCTTCTACCGCTGCGATTTCTCCCTGTTTGTGCGGCTTGTTTCCTCACCGCACGTCTTGTTTTCTAACCGCGCGGCTTCCTGTTGTTTTCTTCTATGGCTCCTTCTGATGCTTCTACTGCCACCACTCCTACCACCACTCCTGTCGCCAATCCGGCTCTGACTCTTCCTACTACTCCTTCCGGGAACCTTGGGACCGTTTCCAAGTTTGTCGGCTCCAACTACCCGGATTGGAGCGTCTCCTTCACCTTTCTCCTTCGCTCGCAACACAAACGCCACCATCTCGTTGATGACCCTCCTCCAACCACTTCACCGCTCTTTGATGACTGGGATACGAGTGACGCGCTTATGCGTACTTGACTTGCTAATAGCCTATCTGATGAGTGTCTTCCCGTCATCCGTCATGATGAGACGGTCAAGGCCGCTTGGCTTCATCTTACCGCTCTGTACTCCAAGGGGGCTCAGACGTCCCGCATCTATACATTGTATGCGGACCTCTTTGCCCGCCCTACCTTGTCCCCTACTGCTGCCTACCAACAGGTTCAGTCTCTTGGGGCTGAGATTCTTCAGAATCACCCCTTCTCTGCGGATTTGGCTCAACAACACAAGCACTTCCAGGAGCTTTTGGTTGTGTGTTATCTGCTTCGGCTTCCTGATACTTATGATATGATCCGCCAGCAAATTCTGGGTGAGGCGGAATCTCCTACCTTAGATGCCACCGCTGCCCGCATCGCCGCTGTCACCTCTCTCCTTCAGCACCCGATTCTGCCTGCTCCTCCTCCACCGGCTAACTATGCTCACCAAACTCAGCGGAGTGGCTCTGGTAGCCGCAGTCACCAGTCTGGCGGACGTGCTCTTTCCCGCTACCTCTGCTCTCACTGTGGTCGCACCAGCCATACTCTTGACCGCTTCTGGACGAAGCATCCCCATCTTCGCCCCTCGGGTGACTCTTCCGCCTCCTCTTCCAAGCCGTCTGCCTCCGTGGTCACATCATCAGGTAGTGCCCACGTGGTTACTCAAGGTAAATGACTTATCGACTCTGGCGCAACTAATCACATGATGGGCAATCCTCACTGCTTCACTCTCCTCAAACAGCATGATCGGGTGCCCCCGGTTCTTGTTGCAGACGGTTCTCCCTCCCCGGTTCATGGGTCGGGAGTGGTCCATATTACTCTGTCTTTTTACCTAGCGGACACTCTCTATGTGCCCAAATTTACATGCAATTTGTTGTCGGTTACCTCTTTATGCAAGCAGCTTCAGTGCTCTGTAACGTTTACTCCGACTTCTTGTTCTTTTCAGGATCCGAGCTCCCAACGGACGATTGCTACTGGGACTGAGAGCGGCGACCACTACTTCCTTAACAACGTTTCCGCCTTGTCCGCCTTCTCCTCCTCTTGTACGGATCTTCTCCAGTGGCATCTCCGCCTCGGCCATCCTCCTCCACGGCTTCTACATCAACTTCTGCCCCACCTCCCTCCTTCCAGTTCCCCTCTCAACTGCGAGGCTTGTCAGCTTAGCAAGCATCACTGTTCCTCCTTCCCGCCAAAGCAAGGTCGGGGCTCTACCCGTCCGTTTGATCTAATCCACTCCGATGTCTGGGGACCTGCTCCTACCCTCACCATAGGTCGGGGTAGTTCTTATTTTGTTACTTTTATTGATGACTTTTCAAGATGTACTTGGGTGTATCTCTTACGAGATCGCTCTGAACTTTTGGATGTATGAGTTTTTTTTATCAATTAATCAAAACTCAGTTTGGTGTTTGTATTAAAACTTTTCGCTCAGATAATGCTTCAGAATATTTGAGTCATGCTTTTACCTTTTTCTGTGTATAACATGACATTATTCATCAGACTAACTGTGTTTATACCTCCCAGCAAAATGGGGTGGCGAAATGCAAAAACCGTCATCTCCTCGATGTCGCTCGCACCTTAATGACCCAGATGCATGTTCCTCGCTCCTATTGGGGCTATGTTGTTCTCCTTGCCTGCTACCTCATCAATCGCATCCCCTCCACAGTTCTCTACGGTAAAACCTCATTCTCCATTCTGTATCCGGACAAGGAGCTTTTTCCTCTCCCTCTCCGCATCTTTGGGTGCACTGCCTTTGTGCATGCCCCCTCTGCCACCCGTGATAAGCTCTCCCCTCGCTCCACCAAATGTGTCTTTCTGGGATACTCCACCACTCTGAAAGGATATTGTTACTTTGATCCCGTTCTTCGTAAGCAATTAGTCTCTGCTGACGTCACCTTCTTCGAGAATGCCTCCTACTTCTCGGATGCCTCCTCTCATCTTCCCCCAGCTTCTGATTCTCCTGCTATTTCCTTCGTTCCCTCGTATCCTCCTGCGATCTCCACCCCTACACCATCTTCGTCCACTCCTCTCCCTCTACCTCTCTCTCCCTCTTCTCTGTCACCGTCTCCATCATCTTCACTGTCGCCTCTCTCTCCTCCCTGGCCAGCTCTCTCTGCTACGGATGCTCCGGATGCCGAGGGACCTGCTGACCTGAATCTTCCTGTAGCTCTTCGCAAAGGGGTGCAGACGTGTACCCTACACCCCCTTGCTGTTGTTGTTTCATATGATCGTCTCACCTCTTCTCGCAGGGCCTTTGCACTGGCTATCTCTGTCACTACCACACCCCGTTCCTACCAGGAGGCCCTTGTTATTCCTTATTAGAAGATGACTATGGATGAGGAAATGGAGACCCTAACTGAGCGGGGTACCTGGACTCTTGTTCCTCCTCCCCTCGGTACTGATGTCGTTGGCTGTCGTTGAGTCTTTGTGGTAAAATTTGGCCCAGACGGCACTGTGGATCGTTATAAGGCTCGCTTTGTTGCTAAGGGCTTTACTCGGACCTATGAGGTTGATTATTTTGACACCTTCTCTCCCGTGGCTCGTCTCAGCACTATCTGGGTAAAACACCCCCTATCCGTCACATAGCATATAGCAGTAGGTCCGACCGGGCCCGACGCCGTATGCCACAGACAGATCGGGTGGTTACTTATGGAAACCATCCAACCAATTTTAACGTCCTACACAGAGCATTCTAGCGGAAGCAGTTTATAAAAGTTGCAATAAAGAACTCAACATTAGAGCATGAATGTCCACTAGTACAGAATAGGAATGTTATACAAAATACCCAAAATAAGCCTTAAGGCCTTACAAAATGTTTCACTTCCAATTACATGTTTTACAAACCACGGCACGCAGACCGGTCACACATGAATAAAGCAGTAAACACTTCCAATTAGGCCTTCAAGGGCCGGCTTTGCATTCGGGCTTTAGCCCGCTATTGACCGCTTGGTCCAGCTGCACCTGCAAGCAACAAACCACCGCACGGTGGCAAAACAAGGCAACGGTCAGCAATGCTGACCAAATTATAACGATCTCGCCCCCAACTCGGGGCGGCGATGCTCCTTCCCTGCATTTCATTAGCATAAGCGAGCAATATATAACTAGCCATTTCATCACAGACGTTGGCTCGCACAGCCACACGCCCCGTGCTCTCAGGGCACATTCTCGGTGAACCGGTCGATGTCACGTCAATTAAAGCCATAGACATTCCGGACTCACCACCGCCACTTGAACGGCCAAACCTATGAGCAATTTGTCTTCCTAGCCTGGGTCACGACAATTTAAGTTATTGACCGCCGAAGACCCTAATCTATGCCAACGGTAAGTGCCACGTGCCTTTAGGTCTCTTTAACCGAACGACATAGAACGGGTACGGTTCCATCTAACCCGTGCTCACATCGCAACGAAAATTTAAGTCATTTGCGCGGGTCAAACTTCCACCGAGTCCCATTTCCATCACAAGTCACATAACCCGGTTATGTTCAAGTTGGCTCTCAAGCCACCAAGTTGGCAAGATCTCGTATCCGCCCAGTTTTCCGGGTGCACCTTTGGGTTAGTCCCCAAGGCTCCCTGCTGCAATCTACCGCGTAGAAAACCCGAAAAACAACCAATAGCACGGAGTCTTCTCCGGCTTTATGCAATGCAACATCACCGATCCAGACCAACATGTCCGGGTAGGCTTCACACATCATGCCTATGTCCGTTCTCGCTTACGGACTCTAAACAACGGGGACTTCACATATCTACCCGAAGGAACGCCTCCAACTCTCCGCAAACTCGTGAGAGCGGGCTTCCTATGTAAAGAAAGAGAGCTACTCATGCTCAAGATGAGGATCGTTACCCTAGCGTTCCTCTTTGGCGCCATTGAAAAGTAATCGGATGAAAAGCACCGCACTAGCTTTGCCTCCGTGGATCCGGAGTCGGCTCGCGATTTGGAGCTTCGAAGCTCCTCCAATGGCGGGATCTAGCTCCTTCTTCCTCCCTTGGCTCTCTACTTTCTCTAAGGTTTTAGAAAGCTAACCACTCATGAAAAGTGAGGGTTTCTAAGTCCAATCCCGGGTATATCCCTTCAGGAACAACCCCCAGCCGTTGGATCTCAAAATAAGGAAACGAACGGCTTTGATTCGGGACTGAAATGCCCAATCTGGACCGAACACGGCCTGGCACACACCCGTATCCAGGGCCGTGCGCCTCATTCGCCGTCAAAATTGACTCGCCTGGAACCTCACACGGGTATCGAACACGTCCGTGTTCGATCTGACACGCCCGTGTTCCATGTGACACGGCCGTGTGGCCGGCCGTGTACCCCTATCATTTTTCCCCAAAATCAACCCGAGCACTGCACGGGTTCTAGGACACGCCCGTGTCCTTACCTGTGTCACCTCAACACGCCTGGACCCCAGGCCGTGTACACGGTCTCGACACTCGACACTTCGTCGAGCGAAGATCGTCGACCTACTGACACGGCCTTGGACACGCCCGTGTCCTAGGCCGTGTGCCTTGTCTCGACACATTGTCGACACCAAAGTGTCGACTTCCCGAGACGAGTGTCGACACGGGTCGACACGCCCTGCGACATGCCTGTGTCGCAGGCCGTGTGCCATGTCTCGACACTTCGTCGAACACAGAGTGTCGACTTCGCAGCTAAGTGTCGACACGGGTCGACACGCCCTACGACACGCCCGTGTCGCAGGCCGTGTGCCCAGTCTCGACACAATGTCGAGACCAAAGTGTCGACTTCCCGACTGAGTGTCGACACAGGCTTGACACGCCCTGGGACACGCCCGTGTCCCAGGCCGTGTGCCTGCTGCCAGAACCCAAACTGGCCCAAAACGTCCCCCTTTGCTCCTTTGAGTTTCGGGGCGTTACACTGGGTCCTTCTCTCTGTGGCGGTCAATAAAGATTGGCAGATTTCCCAACTGGATGTCAAGAATTTCTTCCTTTATGGTGATCTTCAGGAGGCTGTCTACATGGAGCAACCTCCTGGGTATGTTGCTCAGGGGGAGACACGAGTCTGCCGGCTGAAGAAGGCAATCTATGGTCTTAAGCAGATCCCTCGAGCTTGGTTCGACAAGTTCAGCGGCATCGTGGCAGCCGTTGGTTTTATGCAAAGCTCTGACGATCACTCGCTATTTATTCGCAAAACCTCCTCGGGACTGGTGGTTCTTGTTGTGTACGTCGATGACAACCTTCTCACTGGCGATGATCAGGAAGGGGTAGCCTTGACAAAGCGGCATCTTCGTCAACATCTGGTCACGAAAGATATGAGCTCTCCGAAGTACTTTCTGGGGATCGAAAGCTATCGGAAGCCCAACTCCTTAGTCCTCTCCCAACGTAAGTATACCCTTGATCTTTTAAAAGAGGCAGGATTGAGTGGAGCTAAACCTGCCCGATGCCCCATGACAACTGGAGAAGACAAAACCTGGACAGATGATTCGCCTCCTCTTTCAGATATTATGCGGTACCGGCGTCTGGTTGGTAAGCTCATATATCTCACCGTGACCAGGCCCGACATTTCCTATGTTGTGGGCAAAGTGAGTCAATTCATGCAAGCACCTAGGGAGTGCCATCTACAGTCCGCCTTGAGGATCTTGGAATATGTCAAAGCAGCGCCTGAGAAAGGATTACTCTTTCAGAAGAATGGTCATCTGAGGGTTGAAGCATACTCAGATGCGAGTTACGATGATGACAAAGGGGATCGCAAGTCAACCTCGGGTTTTTGCACCTTTGTTGGGGAAATCTGGTGAGCTGGAAGAGCAAGAAGCAGTCGGTTGTTTCCAGGTCTAGTGCTGAAGCAGAGTATCGTATTATGACATCGACCACTTGTGAGTTACAGTGGCTACGGGCTCTCCTACTGGATTTAGGGGAGGTGTACAACCATCCTCTACCTATGTTCTATGATAACAAGGCTGCCATATACATCTCCAAAAATCCGGTCTTCCATGAAAGAACCAAACACATTGAGGTCGACTGTCATTTCATTCGTGAGGAGATTCTAAAGGAACAAATTTGCACTCCCATCGTCACTTCTGATAAAGAACTGACTTACATTTTCACCAAGCCATTCTCCGACTCGTTTCTTCATATTTGTGACAAGCTGGGCATGATCGATATATGTGCTCCAGCTTGAGGGGGAGTGTTGAAGTTGGTGATCGGGCGGTCTGGCGGTATGTCTTGGCGAGTTGAAGACCGCGCGGTCTCGCGGTTTCCCTTCAGTGGTTTGGTTGCTGTGTTGTTGTTGTCTGGAGTCCGAGCGGTCTAGCAGCTTGCCTCTGGAGACTTGGAGATCGGGCGGTATAGCGGTCTCCCATGGTGATCTCTCTCTCATTCTGGTGGTAGCCGAGCGGTTAGCCCTTATGTCTAACCGCGCGGCCTGTGCGAATTGTTTTGTATTAGTCCGCTTAGTCCTGTAAATTTTTAGTCCCACATCTCTTATTTGTATTCTCGCATTTCTCCTCCATTCTATATAAGGGAGGTCATACCTTTGTAATAGACACCTTTTTCAGATAATAAAGTTTCTGTTAAATCACTTTCGGTTTGTTTTTGTTCGTTTCTAACAGTTTGATGCTCACGGATCGAGCTTGCGATGTGGCGGTTCAGATAGGAAGTCGGGATTTCTGTTTGACTGCATTTATATTGCCGATATCAGAATTCGACGTGATATTTGGTATGGATTGGCTCGCAGAGCAGCATGACTTGATTGATTGCCAGTCCAAAGAGATCACGTTGGGCCAGAATACCGAGTAAGAGACTAAGTTCGCGGGTATGCGAGGAGTGGGCGGGACGCTGATGTCTGCACTCCAAGTTGTCAAAGCTGTTCGGAAGGGCGTGGAGTTATACTTCACGCTAATTCAGGCTGTTGAGCCCAAGGCCAGTGTATGTGATGTTTCGATCGTATCGGAGTTTGCAGATGTGCTTCCCAAAGATCTCCCTAGGCTACCACCCCAGCGAGAGATTGACTTCACGATTGAGTTGGTGTCAGGTGCGAAACCTGTGGCCCGCTCGCCATATCGCGTTGCGCCAAAGGAAATGGCGGAGCTAAAAGTCCAACTGCAAGAGTTGCTGGAGCAGGGTTATATACGCCCAAGCATGTCACCTTGGAGTGCCCCTGTGCTTTTTGTAAAAAAGAAAGACGGCGGTTTGCGGTTATGTCACCTTGGAGTGGCCAGTGTTGTCTTCAGTGGACGAGGTCAGGAGCTTCCTTGGACTAGCGGGCTACTATCGAAGATTTGTTGCAAGTTTCTCGCGGATCGCTTTGCCGCTAACCACACTGATGAGAAAAGATCTGAAGTTCGTTTGGACGTCAGAGTGCGCGCGAGCTTTTGAAGAGCTGAAGAGTCGATTGACCACGACGCCTGTATTGACATCGCCATGTGGGACCGATGGATTTGAAATCTATAGTGATGCCTCAGGGAGCGGCTTAGGCTGCGTCCTTCTGCAAAATGGGAAGGTGATTGCTTATGGCGCACGTCAACTAAAGGTGCACGAGCGAAACTATCCCGTCCACGACTTAGAGTTGGCGGTGGTGATCTTTGTACTAAAGCTGTGGCGACACTATCTTTATGGCGTGAAGGTGGAGATCTATACAGATCACAAGAGCCTAAAGTACCTATTGGAGCAGAAGGACTTGAATATGCGACAACTAAGGTGGTTGGAGTTCCTTGGGGACTACACCTTTGAGATTCACTATACTCCCGGAAAGAGGAATGTCGTCGCGGATGCCTTGAGTCGGAGAGTTCCGGCAAGGGCGAGTTGGTTGCAGAGGCATGATGAATGTCTCATCCAGGAGCTGGAAGCGTTAGAGATTTCTTGTGTTGACAAAAATTCCATCGCCAATGCATGTTTGAACTGGACGGAGGTGCAGTGTGACCTTGCGGACCGGATTCAACGAACAACGGAGCTGGATGAAAGTCTCCAATGTTATGCTAAAGATGGGGCATAGGGCAAGTTCTCCTGGGATGATGGTCTTTTGTGGAAAGAGGGCCGTTTGTGTGTCCCGAGTTTGGGTAAATTGCGGGAAGAACTGATGTATGAAGCGCATTATACGAAGTACTCAATCCACCCAGGGAGCACAAAGATGTTCAGGGATATGAAAAAGCTGTTCTGGTGGACAGGGCTAAAGAAAGATGTTGCTCATTATGTGGCCAAATGCCAAACCTGTGCTATGGTGTAGGTGGAATGCCAGAAGCCGGGCGGTTATTTGAAGTCATTGCCGATTCCAGAATGGAAGTTCGACGATATTTCCATGGATTTTGTGCACAGGTTACTGAGATCTCAGCGTGGAAATGATTCGATTTAGGTGATTGTCGATCGGCTAACTAAAGTGGCACACTTCTTGCCGAACAGACAGGATGATTCAGTGGAAAGTTTGGCAAAATTATATGTTGAGCAGATTGTGCGGCTACACGGTGTTCGTCGGAGCATCGTAAGTGATAGAGATGGGCGATTCACATCGAACGACTGGAGGCTAGTTCATCAACCGTTGGGCACGAAGTTGACATTCAATACGACCTTTCATCCCCAAACTGATGACCAAACTGAACGGACCAACAGAACGATGGAGGATATGCTACGGATGTGCGCCCTAGACTTTGGAAAAAGATGGGAAGATCATCTCTATATGGTGGAGTTTGCCTATAATAACAGCTACCAAACGAGCATCGGTATGGCACCGTATGAAGCTCTGTATGTACGGAAGTGTCGTACTCCTTTGGCTTGGGTAGAAGCGGGCGAAGCTAGAGTTTATAATCGTAATGAAGTCGATGAGGCAAACTCGACCATACGTACTATTCGAGAGAGGCTACTCATAGCCCAGGATCAACAAGCGAAATACTATAACGCCAAGCACCGGAACGTGGAGTTCGCAATAGGCGACTGGGTATACTTGAAGATCATGCCCTTCAAAGGCGTATCCAGGATTCGACGTCTGAAAAAGTTGAGTCCAAGATACCTTGGTCCATTTGAAGTGGTCGAGCGAGTCGGGGAGGCTGCATATCGGCTAGCTCTGTCGGCAGACTTGAGTGGATTGCATGATGTATTTCACATCTCGGTGCTGCGAAAAGCCGTTAAAGATCCAGCTCAAGTGATTGCGGATGATCATGTGCCGGTGGAGTATGGGCTAACAACGAGGGTTAGGCCCATTCGGATCGAAGATCATGCCTAGAAACAGTTGCGGAAAAAGATGGCCGGGATGGTCAAAGTCCGGTGGGACAATTGCGGCCGTGAGGAGCTTATATGGGAGCGAGAGCAGACCATGCGAGCTGATTTTCCCGAGCTGGTTTTGTAAATAGACTGCATAGTGAACATTTTATTGTAACATAATTTGTGACGTTATAACATTTTGTTTGCTGTTTTCCTTCATGTGTACGAATTTCGAGGACAAAATTTCTTGTAGGAGGGGAGGGTTGTAACACCCCAAAGCCCATAATTTGGAAAAAATTGGGTGACACAGCCTGTGACACGGGCGTGTCACAAGGCGTGTCCTTCTTAGGTACGCAGTCGACGAGTGGTCGACAAAAGTCGGTCAACGATTGTCGAGTCCATAGTACACGGGCGTGTCCTCGCGATTGACAAACTCAGCTCGACGAAGTGGAGCTGGAGCATGTCTAGTGCCGTGTATGGGCACACGGCCTGGGACACGGGCGTGTCACAGGTCGTGTAACTCTCTGTTTGATTTTGATGTTATGCAGCCTGAAGAACACGACACCAGATACGGGCATGTCAGAAGGCGTGTCAGGTGACACGACCCATGACATGGCCCGTGACACGGGCGTGTCACTGGATTGGATAAGTTGGTTGAGCACCGCTTGAGGTACACGGCCTGGGACACGGGCGTGTCACAGGCCGTGTCAGGCAAAAATTGCGATTTTATGACAAAATCATGGTCATCCGTTCCTTCAGCTGGGGTCCAATGGTTGAGATGTCTCCCTGCTTCCTTAAGGCTGAGACTTAAGAAGGAAAGCCTCATTTTATTATTGTCTTCATCTTTCTACAAGTTAGAGAGAGAAAGAGAGAGGAATAAGGAGGAGAAGGAAGAGGAGCTGGTCACCGGTGGTGCTGCGAGAGTCTGGCAAGAGATCCGAGGCCATCTTTGCGGAGAAAAAGCTGTTGCGGTTCTTTCTAGCCAGTTAGGAGCTCATGGCACCGAAGCGGTCTTCAAGGGTAATGACTTTTCTTCCTAACCATGTGAAGGCTTCCTATCTGACATGTGCATATGATTCCCCCACCAGAGGGTGACTTGTTATGGGAGTCCTTTGAGTTGATTCATGGAATCCCAATCATTTGGCATATAGATCCGGAAATAGAGTACGGAATAGACATGTTGTGTGAAGCCCATCTGGACAGGTTGGTCTGGATTGGTGATGTTGCATACTTACCGGAGAAGACTCCATGATAAACGTGTAGTTTAGGAGTCGATGGGTTAACCCTGTGAAAGGCAGTAGCAGGAAGTACTGGAGTGGTAGTCCAGGAAAATACCCTTGTGATGCTTGTGATGCATGTGCTATTGGGTTGTACCTGCGAAAGGAAGTAACAGGAAGTACTGGATTGGAGGTCCAGGAAATACCCTTTGTAATGCTTGATGTTCATGGGTGGACCTGTGAAGGGAAGTAGCAGGAAGTACTGGCGTGGTAAGCCATGGAAATACCCTTGACATTTGTGATAATTGTGGGGTCATACATGTGAAGAGAGTAGCAAGAAGTACTGAAGTGCCCAGGAAAGACCCGCTGATGTGTGAGATGAAATGGGGGTAAGAGTAAGTACTGGTACGCCCAGGAAAGCACCAAGGCTTGAATGCCAAACAGGTTCGGTGAAACCGACCCGCGTCTTTATATAGCCGCGAGTACGCTATGCTCGGTGATGGCAAGGCGATTGAGCAATGGGGGGGGGGGGTAGATGATCCGACCTGCGTTATGTCCGTCCGATGTGAGACCATAAGGTGCGGTGTGTTGGAGCGCATAGCGAGAGTCGTAGGCCTGCGAGCCATGACACAATGGGGGGCTACCGGTCAATCCCGGTGCATTACGACTAGAAATTCGGCTGCACGCCATGGAGTGAAATGCTCAATATTTTACCGTTGGATTGTGACCCTAATACGGTAGTGGGCAACTAGTTCGCCGGTACACCAAGAATGTGCCCTGAGTGCACGGATCGTCGGGCCGCGTGGCTGACGGTTGTGATGGAATGTATGTGTGTGAGAGCACATTGGATGAAATTTATATGCTTGTGAAATGCTATGCCTGCAGGGAAGGAATACCACCACCCCGGGAAAAGGGGTGGGGTCGTTATAATTTGGTCAGCTGAATGCTGACCGTTACCCGTTTTTCACCGTTGGGTGGGCTATCCTTGTGCAGGTGTTGGAGAGCCGAGCGAGACGCATAAGGGCTAAAGTCCCTGCTGCATTTGCTGCTGCTGCTGCTAGCCCTCGAAGGCTAAACTTATAATGCTGTGTTTTATTTATACGTGGCCGGCCTGCGCGCCAATGTTGAGGCCACTGTTGTGAAAGCCCTGTAAGGCCATAAGTCCAACTGTTTGTATTTGTAAAACATTCCTATGTTATATCTAAATGAGGAGCTTTTATATATTGGACATTCAGGTGTGGAGTTTCAGTTTAGTGTTT
Organism: Platanthera guangdongensis; assembly: GCA_039583875.1. NCBI lineage: Eukaryota > Viridiplantae > Streptophyta > Magnoliopsida > Asparagales > Orchidaceae > Platanthera > Platanthera guangdongensis. The sequence continues at coordinate 165,492,294 of CM077155.1, forward strand.
AGGCTTCCGCTAGAATGCAATGTGTTAGGGTGCGCTGCGCTACTCTAGTATCATACCGTAACTTCACCGCTTGTTTTGTGGTATATGTTGTGGGGCCCCGACCGGACCTTCTAGTATATACTATGTAAACGGATGCGGTTGTTACAACTTGTCTGGCATCTCAAATGGCTCTGGTCTCCTAACAAAAGCAGCTTGCGCCTCAAATACTTCAAGATAATCTCGGATTTCCTCTTCATCATCTGAAATCTCCTCATGCATTAGAAATCGGCTCAACACGTTATCTTGCCCGGTGAATTTTTTATTCAGATTATAATCATGGATTGAAATTTGATTTACCACCTCCATATGATCTTCTTGACTCTGGGAGAATTTCATAGCTTTAAGTACGTTAAAGGTGATGTGTTCGTCATTATGGTCAACTCCCCCTTCTGCACAACTATCAGTGTCCTACCGGTGACTAAAAATGGTCGCCCTACTATAATGGGCACCTCTCTATACTCTTCCATATCTAGGACAACAAAGTCCGCTGGAAAAATAAACTTGTCCACCTTAACTAGGACATCTTCAACTATCCTTTTCGGAAACGTGAGGGTTCTATCGGCTAGTTGTAAAGTAATGGGGGTCTTGGAGATTTCTCCTAAACCAAGCTTCCTGTAGATAGAATATGGCATTAGGTTTATGCTCGCGCCTAAATCACATAAGGCCTTACCCTCGAACTGGTAACCTATAGAGCACAGAATGGTGAAACTCCCCAGATCTTTTAACTTGGGCGGAAGTTTTTTCTGGAGTATAGCACTACACTCCTGAGTAAGTGCCACCGTCTCGTGTGTTCCAAATTTCCTTTTCTTAGATAAAATGTCTTTCATAAACTTCACGTAGCTTGGCATTTGCTCCAATGCCTCCGAGAAAGGGATATTGACTTGCAGTTTCTTAAATATTTCAACAAATTTTTGAAATTATTGATCGAGTTTACTTTTTTTAACTGTTGTGGAAACAGCGGTGTGGATAGACTTTTATTTTTTCATTCTTCTTTTTTATCTTCAGTAGCCAGGTCTTTCTTAGTCTCTCCAGATACTTCTTCTACTTCTTCATTTCTATTATCATTTTCTTTTAGCTTCTCGTTCGGTGCATTTGGGCCAACACTCTCCAATTCTTTTTCTTCAACAACTTGATTCTCTCTCAAATTTACAGTCTCATCCACTAACTCCTTACCACTCCTTAAGGTGGCGGCCTTGCAGTGCGGATTATCTCCCTTCGGATTTGTAGTTATATCCGTAGGGAGCGAACATTGGGGCCTAAGACTCAAAGCATTAGTGATTTGTCCTAACTGAGTTTCAATTATGCGCAATGAGCCCTCTAAACTAGAAATGTGAGCATCCCTCTTCTGCATGGATTCTATAAGTAACTCATCAGATAGTTTTCTAGAAGACCCTTGCTGATTATAATTATTATTTTGGAGTGGATGGGGGTTTAAGTTGAATTCGGGTGGGTGTGCCATTCCCGAATTATTCTTCCACGAAAAATTTGGGTGATTACATAAACCTGGATTGTAATAGTTGGGAGTGTATTATGATTATTATGGTTCATGTATCTCGATTGACCACCTATGTAGTTGACCTCCTCGTTACTACTAATGAGTTGCTCCACCGTGAGTGAAGGATTCATATTAGTCGGGGGAACAACTATATTATTGACTTGAGGGTTCAATTGAGCTTGATTTTGATTTAAAGTTAAAGCATCTAGCCGCTTGTTCATCGAGTTGAATTGTGCAGTGATTTGTGCGGCGAAAGAAGTGATTTGATCAACCCGATGTACGCCTCCCATAGAAGAAGAAAAAGGGACCTGTCGGTCGAATGACTGATAATTATTTGAAGATAGGTCCTCCAGGATTGCGTATGCGTCCTCGTGGTACTTGTTCATGAGGGATCCTCCCACAGCTCCATCTACTTGGATCATGGTAGGCGTCTGGAGGACATTATAGAAAGTCCATACTTGTTGATGCATCGCTAACCCGTGGTGAGGACACTTCCTTAAGTGTTCCTTGAACTGCTCCCATGTGTCGTACAACATTTCCCCGTTTCCTTGCATAAACGTACTAATGTCCCGCATTAGCTTTGCCGTTTTGGCGGGTGGGAAGTACTTGGCTAAGAATAAATCAACCACTTGCATCCAAGTGGTGAGACCGTATTGGGAATCGAGCCACTCCTTCGCTCTACCCGACAGGGAGAATGGAAATAGGCAAAGTCTAATAGCTTCGTCAGACGCACCATTGATCTTGAATGTGTCACACACATCCATGAAATTCCGTAAATGGGAGTTTGGGTCCTCATGACTAAGTCCACTGAATTGTCTCTGCTGCACTAGGTTCATTGCCATGGAAACAATTTTGAAGTTATTGGCTTCAATGGCGGGCTTGATGTTGTTGTATTGCAGTCCCCCTCTAAAAGGCATATTGTACTTACGACAGGTTCTCCTAATCTCAGCAGGTTGCTGATTCTGTTCTACCTGACCCTCCTGACCTAGGTCGTCCTAGTCGTTTTCATTGGGAACGTTTTGATTGTTAGGATTCATGGTTGCAGGGTTGTTATTTTCTAATTGAAACGCTCTTCTATTTTGTCGACAAGTCCGTTCGATCTCTAGCTTCAAAGGTAATAGCTTAGGTGAACGATAACGGGACATGCACTAGACGAAATAGTAAATGACAATAGATAATAAGCAAACAAAACAAACCAACAAACACAGTAATAATAAAAGCTTGAACTCTAAATACTAAGGATTCACTAATATCGTAAGAAAAAAACACTAAATACGTCGCACCTCCCGACAACGGCGCCAAAAACTTGATATGCCCGAAACAAGTGTGCATATTACACGCAAGTGCACGTGCGGGTTCAAGTAATAAAGAGTGAATAGAGATCGTTTCCACTGAGAGGTGATGAATTCGGTACTTGCAATTACTAGTTAGACCTTTTCTCTAAATCCAAGTGAAACAAGATGATGATTTTGATTTAGTAACTAAATTATGACGAATTTCTAAAATAAGTTAAAATAAACTATAGTTCCTTAGGAGAAAACTTTAAATTCAGATTGGAGAAGTAATCTTGTGCGATGATTTCCTATGTCTACTACAATGAATTTATAAATGATACTTTGTGAAAATGAGTGGTGAAAAACCTTGCAACGATTTTAAAGTAGACAACTGTATCTCTCGATATCGGAGGTCCCTAGTCCTCTACTTCCCCTCAGGTGAAATAGGAAATCGATTAAAGAATGAAAACCAAAGTTGCTAACACCAAGAAGAAATCTCTTTCTCTCTTCAAGTGCTATATGAAATCTATAACACACTTACGCAACTCCTCTCTCGATTTATGAAGCGTAATAAAAAGGCGAAACCGTGATCAAAGGCTTCAGAATATAGATTATAAATTCAATAAAGGCTAGTTCACCAAACAATTACAAAGATGAAACTACAGAACATTCATTACAATAGACATAGTACTTTTACAACACAAGATTGAGAAAATTAGTTCATGGTGAGGGAAGAAAACCGCGAAACATTTGGAGAAATCTTACAAAACATGATAGATTTAACGATTAAACGCTGCAGGATTCTCCTTCCGTAGTCGCTCGCTCGATCCGCCCGGAGATCCGTCGTCTTGCTCGCACTAGCCGCCCTTTTTTAATGGAGGATTTTCACCAACCCTAGATGATGAAGTCTCTCTCTTCCTTCTCCCTTAAGATCATGAATGAATCATAATTCCTCCATAATCAGCCAAAAAAACGTCCAACCCTTTCCCAAAGGATGCATCTTTCCAAAATTGCAAATGACGCAATTTTTGAAATTTGAAATTCGTCCAGACATTGCAACATGCTTTCCAGCGCGTTGTGACCTACTTTCCTGCTTTTATATTTGGACAGATTTCTTTCTCCAAGCAGATTTCTTTGATATTTCTTGCAATAACACCATGGAAAAAGACTTAATTAGCCACAAATAAATAAATATGAATTTACTTTCATTTTCATTCTATTTAAAATCATTTTAAGCATTTTATAACGAATATTAAGTCTAGAATTGAGCTAGATAACTTCTTTTTGAGAAGTTATCAGTGGCTAGAAACTTTAGTCGGACCCCATACTCGAGAGTGGCCTCCTCGGGGCTTGTCAGCAACAGGCCTGCGTCAGCCCCTCAGTGCCTGAAATCCCATCGACGTATAAAGTCCATTGTGCGGGAGCCGTGCCGTCAAAGTTAGGCGCTTCTTTCGGTGGGATCATGCATTCCACTATGAAGTTTACTAGGACTTGGGACTTGATGACGGACTTTGGTAAGAACTGGATGTCAAACTTTACTAGCTCAATTTCCCATTTGACCAACCTTCTTGACACCTCGAGCTTCTTCAAGATTTTGCAGATTGGCAGCTACGTGAGCACTTTAATAGCGTGGGTCTAGAAGTACGACCGAAACTTTCTTGCGGAGAATACCAAGGCCAGATCCATTTTGTCTAACATAGGATATTTCCTCTCAGTGTCGGACAAGACCTTGCTGAGGTAATAAACTGAGCACAGGATCCCTTCTTCGTCTTTGATCAGGACCAAGTGATAACTTCCAACAAAGAAGTTATCTAGTATGTAATTTTGATTTAATAACTATTGTATTGAGAAACAAATGAATTAAATAAGGAAAAATATGAGTAAATTCATATTTATTTTATTTGTGGTTAATATGTCTAATTTTTCGTTGTTTTCTTTCTAGAAATGCTGAAGAAATCGATTCGGAGAAGCAAAGTTGGAATTATTTTGGACTGCGCAGGTTGTTGCAACAACCTGAAAAAGTTGTTGCAACAACTGCTGGACGGATTTCGAATTTTAAATTCGAATTTTACGCCAAAACGAAAATTGAAAAGAGGCAACTTTTGGTAAAGGGCTGCACGTTTTTTTGAGTAGAATATCATGTCATAACTAGAGGATTATTATCGTTAAGGAGGAGATCTTGGAGCCATCATCTTGGAGATTACTTGGAGAAGAAGAACTAGGGCAAAATGGATCTCAGAGAAGGACTGCATAGGGTCGACTTGGAGAGCAATTTCTGGCACTATTTTGAATCCTTTCCATCATGTGCTGTAAGATCTGTCTTATTTTGTGTGTTGCTTCTCTTGCTATGAACTAAATTCTCCAAGCCTTGTCTAAGGAGAGTACTATGTGTGTTTTTATGATGTATGTTTATTGCTTGTTGAGATTTGTTGGATGATTTGTTATCTTGTGAACTTTTGAATCTACTTATGAGATTTTTGGCTTTGATCTTCATCTTGTGTTGCGTTGCGAGAATCGAGAGATGAGTGACATAATATATGCTTGAAAGTCAATTCATTGCACCGCAAGAATCGAGAGACGAGTGGTGTAAAACGTTTAACCAAGATCTCCACCTTTACATTGTACTTCGAGATTCGAGAGAGGAGAAGTGCAACCGCTCATTAGTTCACCGTAGTTTAGAGGGGTGGAGGAGACTCCCTCCTTTTGCTAGCAGTCCGATTTTATGATAATCAATATTCTTCATTCATCCTAAGTTAGAGATAACTAGGAGAATTTAGGACGTTGGGATTTCCGAGATTCGAGAGATGAGGATTTCTTCTATAAAAATTGTTGCATGATAATTCTTAAAACAATTTAACTAATACTATTTTTCCATACCATCTAGACGCACATAGGAAATCCGAAATGCAATGCTAATTTCTCTAATCGGTAAAAGAATATCTAAGGATCTTCGTAGTTAAGTTAGATTAAATCTTTATTAAAATTTTTCATTACTTCCAAAATTATTTTACTCATCTTGTTTGGATTTAAAGAACGGTGTAGCTAGTACTTGCAAGCATTAGGTTAATCACTTCTCCGAGGGAACGATCTCACTCACACTTTATTACTTGTTACTGCACGTGCACTTGCGTTATTATATACATCTATTTCGGGCATATCACCAAGCTGATTGAGTGGGACGAGACTGCCATGTACAGAAAAAGGGCTTCCTTTCAGTGAGCTTTGGGAGCAACCAGGGAGTAGTGATCGAGGAATGCTTGAGGCTTTTGAAGGCAGTTGACATTCATCCGTCCACTAGAATTCAGTGTGACGTGCTCCACAGAGTGCTTTGAAGAAAGGAAGGTATTTGCCCCTGTCCGATCTAGGAAGCGGGAGAGCGCAGTTATCCTCCTTTGATACATTTAACTTCTGATGGTTAGAGGGGAAGACATGTCCTTCAACGCTTTGATCTTTTTGGGGATGGCCTCTATTCTCGTTGCATTATTATGAAGCCGAGCAACTTCCCAACGGTAGTCCCGAACGCGCACTTGAAAGAATTTAAGCGTAGTTGGAAATGACTGAAGAGTTGGAACATTTATCCAGGTCTTCGAGATGATGGCCCTGCCGGGGATCTTTGCTAAAATGTCGTCGATGTAGACCTCCATGACGGTCCGATGAGACTTTTGAAACACTTGATTCATCAGCCTTTGGTTGGTAGCTCTGGCATTCTTCATTTCGAAAGGCATTACTTTATAATAGTAAACTCTTATATCAGTACGAAGATAGTATGCTCCTCATCCACTGGGTTCATCCAGATCTAATATTATATCCTAAGTAGGCGTCCATGAAGCTAAGGAGTTTGTGTCCGGCTATTGCAATCCATGAGTTGATCGATACGGGGGAGAGGGAAGCTGTCCTTTGGACATGCTTGTTGAGATTGTTGTAGTCGACACACATTCTCCACTTTCCTAAAGCTTTTTTACCATGACCATGTTGACGAGCCAAGTGGGGAACCCGCTTCCAGATGAATAACACAACTAAAGCCTGTTTACTTCTTCCTCGATGGCATTGTAACACCCAACATTCAAAAGAGCGATGAGAGGCGTTTTGAGCAAGTCTGGGACTTGGTAGAGGTCACACGGCCTGGGACACGGGCGTGTCGGGGGCGTGTCGTGCTCGGGTTCGGCGATGGCCGTGTGGTCGACGAAATTGCAGTCGACGGTCGTCGAATAGCGAATACGGCCTGAGACAGGGCGTGTCCCAGGCCGTGTCCTACTCGGGTAGCTGGCCGAGTTGTGCTAGGGGAGAAAACACGGCCTGGAGCCCAGGCGTGTTCGGGTTTGACACGGGCATGTCAAATTCGACACGGGCGTGTCGAATGCCCGTGTTCTCCTCGGGTTGGTGTTGGTCCTGTGTCGATGGAGGAACAAGCCCAGCTACACGGGCGTGTATGTAATGAATGACATGGGCGTGTCAAGCCTGACACGGGCATGTCGAGAGCCCGTGTTCTTTTCGGGACGCCGGACGGTTTTGGCGTCAAATGGGGCACACGACCTTGGACACGGCCGTGTAACAAGCCGTGTTCTAGCCCAGGTTTTTGGATTTCAAGTCCGAATCGTGGCCGTCCGTTTCCTTTATTTGGGATCAAACAGTTCAGGGTTTGTCCCTGCTGTGTTATATACCCGGGAATAGGGTTTGGATGCCTTCATTTTTCTTAAGCTATCTCTTTCTAAAGTTCTAGAGAGAGGCGAGAGCAAGGAAGAAGAAGGAAGTTAGATCCGGCCGCCGGTGGAGCTTCGGAGCCCCAAATCGCAAGCCGACTTCGGATCTACGGAGGCGAGGACATTGCGGTGCTTTTCATCTGCATAGATTTCCATGACGCTAAAGAGGAATGATAGAGTAACGATTTCATCTAGGACATGTGAAGTCCTCTTTTTACTTGTATAGGAAGCCCGCTCTCGCGAGTTTGCGGTGAGTGTGAGGTGTTCCTTCGGGTAGACATGAATAGTCCTCGTTGTTTTGCATGTTGAGTCCGTAATCGAGAAACGGACATAGGCATGATGTGTGAAGCCTACCCGGACAAGTTGGTCTGGATTGGTGATGTTGCAATGCATGTATGGCCGGAGGGAGAAAACTCCGCGCAGTTGATTGTTTTTTGGGTTTTCTACGTGGTAGATTGCAACAGGGAGCCTTGGGGACTAACTCCAAGGTGCACCCGAAAAAACTGGGCAGATGCGTGATTCTGCCAACTTGGTGGCTTGGGAGCCAACTTGTACATAACTGGGTTATGAAAAGTGTGCGATCGAATTGGGACTCGGGGAAGCTTGACCCGCGCAGACGGCTTAAATTAACGTTGCGGTGTGAGTAACGAGTTAGGCGGAACTGTACCCAGTCTACGTGGTTCGGTTAAAGAGACCTAAGGTACATGACACTTACCGTTGACATAGATGGAGGGTCTTAGGCAGTGGCCAGAAAACCATAATGCTCACGAGAATTTGCCGTCCAAGGGGCGGTGGTGATACCGCGGACTTTGACCGTGTTCACCGAGAATGTGCCTTGAGAGCACGGGTTGTGTGGCCATGCGAGCCTACGCCTGTGATGTTATGAAATTTCTCTATTATATGGCTATGCTAATAAAGTGTAGGGAATGAGCATCGCCGCCCCAAGTTTGGGGGCGGGATCGTTATAATTTGGTCAGCATAGCTGACCGTTGTTTTTGTTTGCCACCGCTCGATGGATTGTTGCTTGCAGGTGTTGCGGAGCCGAGTGGTAAATAGCAGGCAAAAGCCCTTGTTGCTGAGCCGGCCCTCAAAGGCCTAATTTTTGGGTGTTTTCTTTTATACTCATGTATGGCAGGCCTGCATGCTGAGGTTTGGAAGACACTTAAATTTGAGTAAACTATTGTAAGGCCATAAGACCATGTACTTGTGTATTTGTATGTTCATTCCTGTTGGGTTTGTGTAGTGGACATTCATGTTTTTGGCTGGGTTCTTAATTTGCAACTTTTAAATTGCTTTTGCTATAATGTACTCTGTGTAGGACATTGGTTATTTGTAGGATGGTTCCCATTGCGTAACCTTATGGTCTGTCTGTGGTATATGACGTCGGGCCCCGCCCGGACCTACTGTTATATACAATGTGACAGATAGGGGGTGTTACAATTTGGTATCAGACTACTAGTTTCGGCCAACTTAAATGAATTCGTGGGCGAATTCTTTTAAGGGGTGGTGAGCACATGTGTGAGCGTCATCATTATAACATAAAAGAACTCATGAATGTCCACTTAGGAATGAAAATACACATGTTTGAGGAACCTGCGTGTTCCTATAATTACGGTTTGTAATTTTGTTTGGTCGCTTAACGGTGTTTTGTACAACTATAGGTGACCAGAAGTGGTGCAGGGCCGTCAGAACGCCTAGTTTCTGAGGCTAGTAGCGCACTGAATGATGCGCCTGCAACACCTCCCTCGGCAGAAACCATACGATTGGTGGTCAAAGCGGTGTTTGCTATGATCAACGCGCAACCTGCAAGGCAAATGCAGCAGCCCGCTCCTGCGATGGAGCAGGTACCTCTTCAAGCGGCTTAACCGAGAAGGGTGGAGCACGTGGTTGTGGAGCCTTTGGTGCCTAGGAGAGCAACTAAAAGGTAACTCAAACATGTTATGGGATTCAATCCTCCGGTGTTCTCGGGGACGGGAACCCCATCCCAAGCTGAGGATTGACTCTCCCGAGTGAAGAGAGTACTGACAGCTACTGAAACAGAAGAGTGGCAAATGACCACCATAACTATGTTCCTGTTGGACGGAGATGCTATACATTGGTGGGAAGGTTTGGAGCTACATCACTTGAGGGGAAGGCAACTCACGGACGTCTCGATGGAGGAATTTTCGAGACTGTTCTTGGCAAGGTACCTTCCCTCGGCTCAGAGGATAGCATTGGAGAATGAGTTCCAGAGGTTATCGCAAGGAGATAGTAGCGTGGATGAGTATCTCCACGAATTTACTCAGTTGGGTCGGTATGCCAGCTCTATGTTCGCGGATGAGAAGTGTAAGATGAACCGATTCTATGAAGGGCTGAGGGATGACCTAAGGCTACTGCTCTTGGGGCCAATGACGCAGGGCTTCTTGACCCTGGTCAATACGGCCCGGTCTTTGGAAAAGGATCTGAAGAATGTACAAGCGAAGAAAAACTTTGGTGATAAGAGGACAGAGTTCAAAGTGTCGGCTAATGCGAAGTCTGGGTATCGTAAGTTCAATAAGAAGGCAAGGACTTCGGGTCCAGCCCCTTCTTCCGGTGCTTCTGGGGCGACTACGGGTCAGACCCCGGGTGCATGCTTTACTTGTGGAAAGTCGGAACACTTTGCCCGAGACTGCTGGAGCGGACGTCCCAAGTCCGAGAGGAAGCCGGGAGCAACATATGAGGAAAAGGGCAAATCGGTGGAGTCAACCACATCCCATTATGCTCAACCTAGGGTCTATAATCTTGGCCAGCAGGATGCCATCAAGCAAGAGGATGTGGTGACAGGTATAGTCTAAATTTATAGCAAGTTAATTTTTAAATACTTATTATGCGCGTGTTACCTTAGTACTGCTTGTATAGTCTTTGTTTTGATTTGTGATAATCTGGCGAGAGCACTCTTTGATACGAGAGCTTCACACTCCTTTTTGTCCGAAGGATTCATATCGCGCATCAGAGTACCTTCTTCGATGGCAAAGGACAAACTGGATGTATTGTTGCCGAATGGATGTTCGATGCGCGCGGATAGAGTCTGTGGCGTAAAGATTCGTATTGGGAATCAGGAGTTCGATTTGCAAGCGTCGTTACTGCCGCAGATGTTCGATGCGCGCGGATAGAGTTTGACGACTTTTACGGGCTTGAAAGGGTCGAGCAAGACTTTGATGTCTGCTTTTCAGGTAGTGAAGGCAGTTCGTGCTGGAGCAGAGCTGTTCTTCACGCTAGTGGAGGTTGCAAAGCCTAATCCTACGTTGGACAGTATTTCAGTGGTATCCGAATACCCTGATGTGTTCCCTGGCGATCTTCTTGGAGCCCCACCTCAACGAGAGATTGATTTCACCATCGAGTTAGAGCCAGGTGCGAAACCTATGTCACGATCCCCGTATCGGCTAGCGCCTAAGGAGATGGCGGAGCTGAAGGTACAACTTCAGGAGTTGTTGGAGCAGGGCTATGTGCGTCCAAGTTCGTCGCCTTGGAGCGCACTGGTCTTTTTGTTAAGAAGAAGGATGGAAGCTTGAGACGTTGTATCGATTATCGAGAACTGAACAAGCTAACGAAGAAGAACAAGTATCCGATTGTTGAAGCCAAAATTGACCTCTGTGGAGTTCGGGGCCCTTGAAAGGGGTGACCTCACACCTACTACACTCGAGAGAACGTCACGGACCGGAGACTTATGAGGCTATGAACAGACCCTCGGCTCTAGCGCGGAGGTCCCACCTCACACGCGGAAGGCTACCTGAGCACTTCCCCTCCCTAGCCAATGCTCGAGCTAGGGTGCCTTGACGAGCTCTCTCAACTCTACCTAGAAGAAGCTAAGGGAGGAGAAAACTCAAAAAGGATCCTCTCCAAGGCACCCAAAGGGGGTCTATTTATAGTTTTCCAAATCCCATGGGCCAAAAATGACCAAAATGCCCCTACGGCCAAAAGGCCTCAGGCCAATAGGAAACCGCCACGCCGGGGGGTAGAGAAGGAAAAATGCGTCACCTAAAGCAAATAGGGGACCCACCCTGCGAGATGGGGCGAGACCTGGCCTGGGGGCCGATCTCGCCCAGCCTACCTGCCAGGCTGGGCGAGACCCGGCCTGGGGGCCGGTCTCGCCTGGCTGCCCGCGGGGCTGGGCGAGACCCGGCCTGGGGGCCGGTCTCGCCCAGCCTACCCGTCGGGCTGGGCGAGACCCAGCCTGGGGGCCGGTCTCGCCTGGCTGCCCGCGGGGTTGGGCGAGACCCGGCCCGAGGGCCGGTCTCGCCCGGCCTACCCGCCGGGCTTGGCGAGACCCGACCTGGGGGCCGGTCTCGCCTAGCTGCCCGCGGGGCGGGGCGAGACCCGGCCCGAGGGCCGGTCTCGCCCGGCCTACCCGCCGGGCTTGGCGAGACCCGGCCTGGGGGCCGCTCTCTCCTAGCTGCCCGCGGGGCGGGGCGAGACCCGGCCCGCGGGCCGGTCTCGCCCGGCCTACCCGCCGGGCTCGGGGCCGGTCTCGCCGGCCTGAGGGGAAAAAAGGGGGAGGGGGAGGGCCTACTGATCCCGCCTCCACACCCAAATGGCCCGGGCGGGTGCCTACCAACCTGCCGCTCTCACACTCCAACTAAGGGGCCGCTAGGGGAGGCCGATTTCTCCTCCCCCTACTAGTATGTTTCCAAGCTAGAGCCAAAATTTGCCACCGAGAGTGCAAAATACTCAAAAAGCTTAAAAACTAAGCACACCTTATTTAGGGTCCACTCTTCGCGAATACGGGTTGTACACAATCCCCGCTCTTTTCGAGGTTGGCACAAGCTCGGAAAGAAACATCCAACCCAACGTATTCGCGGAGTGTAACTTCCCCGCGGGGTCAACCTGCCATGCCAGCTATGGGAGCCTGGGTGGCGAGAGCTTCTCCGGGTAACAAACTTGGCTCCCACGAGAGATCAACCAGCCCTGTCAGCTTGTGAGAGCCTGACAGCGGAATCCATCTCGAAGCAAAGGACTTGGCTTCCACGAGAGATCAACCTGCCCTGCCAGCTAGATGAGAGCCTGACAGCGGAATCCATCTCGGAGCTAAGGGCTTGGCTTCCACGAGAGATCAACCTGCCCTGCCAGCTAGATAAGAGTCTGGCAGCGGAATCCATCTCAGAGTAAAGGACTTAGCTTCCATGAGAGATCAACCTGCCCTGCCAGCTAGATGAGAGCCTGGCAGCGGAATCCATCTCGGAGCTAAGGACTTGGCTTCCACGAGAGATCAACCTGACCTGCCAGCTAGATGAGAGCTTGGCAGCGGAATCCATCTCGAGGTGAGACCTTCCCACCCTCCGAGAGATCAACCTGCCCTGCCAGCTAGGTGAGAGCCTGGCAGCGGAATCCATCTCGAGGTGAGACCTTCCCACCCTCCGAGAGATCAACCTGCCCTGCCAGTTAGGTGAGAGCCTGACAGCGGAATCCATCTCGAGGTGAGACCTTCCCACCCTCCGAGAGATCAACCTGCCCTGCCAGCTAGGTGAGAGCCTGACAGCGGAATCCATCTCGAGGTGAGACCTTCCCACCCTCCGAGAGATCAACCTGCCCTGCCAGCTAGGTGAGAGCCTGACAGCGGAATCCATCTCGAGGTGAGACCTTCCCACCCTCCGAGAGATCAACCTGCCCTGCCAGCTAGGTGAGAGCCTGTCGGCGGAATCCATCTCGAGGTGAGACCTTCCCACCATCCGAGAGATCAACCTGCCCTGCCAGCTAGGTGAGAGCCTGGCAGCGGAATCCATCTCGAGGTGAGACCTTCCCACCCTCCGAGAGATCAACCTGCCCTGCCAGCTAGGTGAGAGCCTGGCAGCGGAATCCATCTCGAGGTGAGACAACTAGGCATCAACGAGAGGTACCACCGGCCCTGCCCAGCTAGTGAGAGCCTGGGCAGCGGGACCGTCTCGGAGCAAAAGAACTAAGCATCTCAATCAATCCTTACCAAATCCTACGTCCTCAAACGGGGAGAAATAGATGGGTTACATGATCCGCCCGACTCAGCTGGCCAGGGGTAGCACTTGTTACAAGACAAGAAAAATGAAAAAACTACCGCAAGGCGAGGCACCCTCATGGGGCCTGGGCATGACGGCCGTCTTCCGCTTCCTTTTCCTCGGGCACTTCCATCTTGCTCAAGCTCTCCATGACCTTCTCCATCTCCTCTGCTTGGGCCAACCAAGAGATGGTGTTGACAGTCGTAACGTAGTACTGCCTTGCCATCCTGGAGTCCCCCTTAACTCTGACCTGGATCCCTCCGGAGCTGAACTTGATGCATTGGTGGAAGGAAGATGAGACGCAACGAAAGGCGCTGATGAGGGGCCTTCCGAAGATGACGTTGTAGCTGCTTGGAGCGTCAACAATGACGAACCGGCAGTTCCTTGAGGCCCCTTCCAACTTTACTTGGAGTCCTACTCCACCTTCGACCTCCTTTCTTTCTCCTGAGAATCCGAACAGGGGCCGTCCGAGGCCAACACCCCCTTGGCTCTACCTTCATCTCATCAAACGCCTTCCTGAAAATGACGTTGACGGAGCTCCCGTTGTCAACCAAGATCCGGGAGACGGTGTAGCCCTTGATGGCCGTATGGATGACCAGCGCATCGCAAAACGGATCCTCATGATCTGGCAGGTCCTTCATTGAGAAGGTGATCTTCTCCTCCTGGGGCGGTGTCTGGGATGTTGAGGCGACGCTCCTTCGATACATGACATGGAGGCTTGCCTTCCGAGTGGCCTCGATCCCCACTCCACCATGGATCACCGCTATACCACCTCGGGGTCCAACATCGACCCGGTCCTCACAAACATCATCCCCTCCTTCTCTGGGCAGAACCTCTTCAACCCGCACTGGTGGCTGGGCAGGGTCTCTCGCCCCCCTCACTTCCAGGAACTCGGGGCAGGTAGCTGTGGCGTGCCCCTCCACCTGGTGGAAGTCACAGTATGGAAATTCTACCTTGACCCTTCTCCTTCCCTGGCGGTTCCTCCTCTCCCTTCGACCAATCTCCATCGCTTGCTGTGGTGGGGGGAGGAGCTGTCTAGGGGCCTGCCTCTGGAAGTTGAACCTCCCTTGTCCCCCATGGAAGTTTCCCCCATCATGGGCGTAACCTCTTCCCGGGCCCTGAACGGGTCCTCCCTGCTGCCTCCAACCTGGTTCTGGACCCTCCCGAGCTCTCCGCTCTTCTCTTCTTCTTCCTCCCTGAGGTCTCGAGCCACCTTGCTCCTTTGCCTCCATCTCTGTTATCTTTTCCAACTTCTAGACAAATGTCGGGTTGGCTGCCTCCATGGCAATCTCCTCTGCCGCCCTTTCCATCAGCTCCTCGAAGGAAAGGGGGGCCTTCCGGGTCAAGCTCATCTTGAAGAAACCCTCCTTCAGCCCAACGGTGAAGGCCATCCGGAGAGCATACCATGGCATCTCTTGGACCTCCAAGATCTCCTCTTGGAACCTGTCTACGTAGCGGGCCAGCGACTCCTCGGCCCCCTGTCTTATCAAGAAGATGGACTCAGGACTCCTCTTCCGCTTCTTGGAGGTGGAGAAGCGGAGCTGGAAGCTTCGGCTCAAGTCCTCGAACCCATAGATCGACCTTGGAGGGATTTGATGGAACCAGTCCCTTTCCTTCTCCTTCAGCGTGATCGCAAAAAGGCGACACTTGAAGGCATCCGTCATTGGCCTGATGGAGATGGCATCCTCGAACCACTGCAGATGCTGGACGGGGTCATCCTTCCCCGTATAGTAAGCCATGTCTGGCTCTCTGAACCCCTCGGGAATGGGAGCTGAGATGATCAGCTCGCTGAAGGGTGACCCCCTAAGGGGTGGTCTCGCCACCTCCACTCGCGCAACCTGCTCGCCTGGGAGGTTGGCACTCGCAGTGCTAGAGAACAACTCCCGGCCAGTGAGGTCTCGATCCTGGCCTTCTTCCTGGTGCGCTTCCTTCTCCCCCCACTGGGGTCATCTCGCCTAGACCCCAGGGAGTCGACTCGTCGAGGGGGGGAGCTAGCTCCTAGGGGGTCGGGGTGGAGCTGCCACCCTGAGGAGCAATGCTTCGCAGCATCTCCATGATACCCTGGATGGAGGCCATGAACTCTTGCCTCCCCACAAAGGGTCCTGAGATAGGGAGCTCGCCGAGATCATCACTACCTCCCTGACCTCCGGTCATGACACTCTCCTGAGATCTTCTGTGCTGGTCACACTCCACGCTCACCGCACCAAAGTGTTGAAGACAAAATTGACCTCTGTGGAGTTCGGGGTCCCTGAAAGGGGTGACCTCACACCTACTACACTCGAGAGAACGTCACAGACCGGAGACTTAGGAGACTATGAACAGACCCTTGGCTCTAGCACGGAGGTCCCACCTCACACCCGGAAGACTACCTGAGCACTTCCCCTCCCTAGCCAATGCTCGAGCTAGGGTGTCTTGAGGAGCTCTCTCAACTCTACCTAGAAGAAGCTAAGGGAGGAGAAAACTCAAAAAAGGATCCTCTCCAAGGCACCCAAGGGGGTCTATTTATAGTTTTCCAAATCTCATGGGCCGAAAATGACCAAAATGTCCCTACGACCAAAAGGCCTCGAGCCAATAGGAAACCGCCACGCCGGGGGGTAGAGAAGGAAAAATGTGTCACCTAAAGCAAATAGGGGACCCACCCTGCCGGACGGGGCGAGACCCGGCCTGGGGGCCGATCTCGCCCGGCCTACCCGCCGGGCTGGGTGAGACCCGGCCTGGGGGCCGATCTCGCCTGGCTGCCCGCGGGGCTGGGCGAGACCCGGCTTGGGGGCCGGTCTCGCCCGGCCTACCCGCCGGGCTGGGCGAGACCCGGCCTGGGGGCCGGTCTCGCCTGGCTGCCCGCGGGGCTGGGCGAGACCCGGCCCGAGGGCCGGTCTCGCCCGACCTACCCGCCGGGCTTGGGGAGACCCGGCCCCCAGGCCGGGTCTCGCCTAGCTGCCCGCAGGGTGGGGCGAGACCCGGCCCGAGGGCCGGTCTCGCGGGCCGGTCTCGCCCGGCCTACCCGCCGGGCTCGGGGCCGGTCTCGCCGGCCTGAGGGGAAAAAGGGGGAGGGGGAGGGCCTGCTGATCCCGCCTCCACACCCAAATGGCCCGGGCGGGTGCCTACCAACCTGCCGCTCTCACACTCCAACTAAGGGGCCGCTGGGGAGGCCGATTTCTCCTCCCCCTACTAGTATGTTTCCAAGCTAGAGCCAAAATTGGCCACTGAGAGTGCAAAATACTCAAAAAGCTTAAAAACTAAGCACGCCTCATTTAGGGTCCACTCTTCGCGAATACGGGGTTGTACACCGATCCCGAGGATTGATGATATGTTCGATCAATTAGTCGGGTCGTCGGTGTACTCGAAATTGGATCTTAAGTCCGGGTATTATCAGCTGAGGATAAGGGAGAGTGATATCCCCAAGACAGCTTTTAGTACGAGATACATGCACTATGAGTTTACGGTCATGCCGTTTGGGCTGACTAATGCGCCGTCATTGTTCATGGATCTGATGAACAGGACTTTCAGGGAGTACCTAGACCACTTTGTGATCGTCTTCATCGACGACATATTGGTGTACTCACAGAGTGAGGAGGATCACTTTAAGTATCTGCATTTAGTGTTGGAGACGCTGAGGAGGAATCAATTGTATGCCAAGTTCTCCAAATGCGAGTCTCGGTTATCCTTAGTAGCGTTCCTTGGTCACATAGTCAGTGGAGAGGGAATTGCGGTAGATCCAGCGAAGATTATTGCGATATGAGAGTGGCCTGTGCTATCTACGGTAGCGGAAGTCCGGAGTTTTCTGGGGCTTGCCGGCTATTACAGGCGCTTCGTGGAGAACTTCTCGCGGATAGCGTTACCCCTCATGACTCTGACGAGGAAAGAACAGAAGTTTGTTTAGACGTCGGAGTGCGCACGAGCTTTTGAGGAGTTGAAGAGTCGGTTGACCACGACGCCTGTGCTGAGTTCGCCAAGTGGGACCGAAGGCTTTGAGATCTACAACAATGCTTCGGGCAGTGGATTGGGTTGTGTCCTACTACAGCATGGAAGTGTGATAGCGTATGACTCGCGACAGCTGAAAGTGCATGAGAGGAATTATCTGGTCCATGACTTGGAGTTAGCGGCCGTAATATTTGCCTTGAAGCTGTGGAGGCACTACTTATACGGGGTGAAGGTCGATATCTATACCGACCACAAAAGCATGAAATACTTGTTGGATCAGAAGGATCGACTGAACATGCGACAATAGAGATGGATGGAGTTCTTGGGGGACTACACATTCAAAATTCATTACGTGCATGGGAAAGGCAATGCAGTTGCGGATGCATTGATTCGCAGGGCCCCAGCTCAAGCTAATTGGCTGTCGGTTCACGACGAGCGTTTGTTTCGGGAGTTGGTGGAGTTGGAGATCTCGTGTGTAGACAAGCAGGCAAGTGCCGAAGCGCTATTGAACTGGACAGAAGTTCAGTATGACCTGGCTGAACAGATTCGTCAGGCTCTGGATGTGGATAGCAACATGAAATAACTCATGATAGAGGCTTTAGATGGGTCTAATTCCCAATATGAGGTTGTGGATGGATTGTTGTAGAAGGACAATTGTTTGTGCGTCCCAAATGTGGGGAATCTGCGGGCAGATTTGATGTACGTGGCTCATCATACCAAGTACTTGATCCACCCAGGGAACACAAAGATGTACTGTGATATGAAGAAATTGTTCTGGTGGCCAGTACTTAAGTAGGATGTGGCACTCTATGTGGCGAAGTGTCAAACATGCGCCTTAGTGAAGGCGGAGTGCCAAAAATCTGGAGGATTCTTGAAGTCCTTGCCTATTCTGGAGTGGAAGTTTGACGACATTACTATGGACTTTGTGCATGGGTTGCCACGGTCACAGAAGGGAAACGACGCCATCTGGGTGGCCGTAGATCATTTGATGAAAGTGTCGCACTTCATTCCGCATAGGAAGGATGATTCTGTGGAGAAATTGGTAAAATTATGTGGATAATATTGTGCGGCTTCACGGTGTGCCCCGCAGTATCGTGAGTGACCGAGATGGGTTGTTCACGTCCAATCATTGGAGGTTGGTGCAGCAGATGTTGGGAACAAAGCTGAGTTTCAGCACAGCCTTTCATCCGCAGACGGATGGTCAAACCGAGAGGGTCAACAGGACGATGGAATACATGCTTCGCATGTGCGTTCTGGATTTCGGGAAGCAATGGGAAGATCACCTGTACTTGGTGGAATTCACTTACAACAATAGCTACCAGGCGAGCATACAAATGGCGCCCTTCGAGGCCCTTTATGGTAGAAGATGTCGCACGCTGTTGTCTTGGTTGGAAACGGGTGAGTCAAAGTTGTACAAGAGGTGGAAGATGCAATGTCATTGGTTCGAACGATTCAAGAAAGATTACTAATCGCTCAGGACCGACAAGCTAAGTACTATAATGCCAAGCATAAGAACGTGGAGTTCGCTGTCAGTGACTGGGTGTACATGAAGATTAAGACGTTCATGGGTGTCTCGCGGGTACGACGCTTAAAAAAGCTAAGCCCGAGGTACCTTGGACCGTTTGAGGTTCTGGAGTGGATTGGCGAAGCATCTTATCGATTGAGGCTATCAGTGGAGCTAAGTGGTCTACACGATGTATTCCACATATCAGTGCTGCGGAAGGCGGTGCAAGAGCCTTCGCAAGTGATAGCGGTCGATCAAGTGTCGGTCGATAATGGGTTGACGATGAAGGTCAAGCCCGTTCGCATTGAAGACTCAGAAGTCAAGCGATTGCGAAACAAGGAAATCAGGATGGTCAAGGTCCGTTGGGATAACTGCGGTCTGGAGAAGCTCTCGTGGGAGCGAGAGCTGACCATGCTTGAGGAGTACCCGGAGTTATTCCACTCAGGTACCGTTTAAGTTTTGTTTTATCTTTCTTTTGTGTAATTTCGGGACGAAATTCTTTTAAGGGGGAGAGAGATGTAACGCCCCGAAACTCAAAAGATCGACGTGAGACATTCTGAGCCAAGTCTGGGAGTTTGTAGAGATCACACGGCCTGGGACACGGGCGTGTCACAGGGGCATGTCGTGCTCGGGTTCGACGATGGCCGTGTGGTCGACGAAATTGCAGTCGACGATCGTCGAACAACGAACACGACCTGAGACATGGGCGTGTACAAGGACGTGTCCTACTCTGGTAGTTGGCCGAGTTGTGCCGGGGGAGAAACACGGCCTGGAGCCCAGGAGTTTTCGGGTTTGACACGGGCGTGTCGAATGCTCGTGTTCTCCTCGGGTTGGTGTTGGTCCTGTGTCGATGGAGGAACACGCCCAACTACAAGGGCGTGTACTGGATGACACGGGCATGTCAAGCCTGACACGGGCATGTCGAGAGCCCATGTTTTTTTCGGGACGCGACAGTTTCAACATCGAATGGGGCACACGGGCGTGTCACAAGCCGTGTTCGGCCCAAGTTTTGGATTTCAAGTCCGAATTGTGGCCGTATGTTTCCTTATTTTGGGATCCAACGGTTTAGGGTTATTCATGTTGTGTTATACCCAGGAATAGGGTTTGGATGCCTTCATTTTTCTTAAGATATCTCTTTCTAAAGTTCTAGAGAGAGGGGAGAGCAAGGAAGAAGAAGGAAGTTAGATCTGGCCGCCGGCGGAGCTTCGGAGCCCCAATCGCAAGTCGACTTCGGATCTACGGAGGCGAGGACATTGCTGTGCTTTTCATCCGCATAGATTTCCATGGCGTCAAAGAGGAATGCTAGGGTAACGATTCTCATCTTAGGATATGTGAAGTTCTCTTTTCCCTTGCATAGAAAGCCCACTCTCGCGAGTTTGCGATGAGTGTGAGGTGTTCCTTCGGGTAGACATGAATAATCCCCATTGTTTTGCATGTAGAGTCCGTAATCGAGAAACAGACATAGACATGATGTGTGAAGCCTACCCGGACAAGTTGGTCTGGATCGGTGCTGTTGCATTGCATGTATGGCCGAAGAATACTCCGCGCAGTTGATTGTTTTTCGGGTTTTCTACGTGGTAGATTGCAACGGGGAGCTTTGGGGACTAACTCCAAAGTGCACCCGGAAAACTGGACAGAGGCGTGATTCTGCCAACTTGGTGTCCTGGGAGCCAACTTGTACATAACTGGGTTATGTAAAGTGTGTGATCGAATTGGGACTTGGGGAAGCTTGACCCGCGCAGACGGTTTAAATTGACGTTGCGGTGTGAGCAACGGGTTAGACGAAACCATACCCGATTTATGTGGTTCGGTTAAAGACACCTAAGGTACACGACACTTACCGTTGGCATAGATGGAGGGTCTTAGGCAGTGGCCAGAAAGACCGTAATGCTCACGAGAATTTGTCATCCAAGGGGCGGTGGTGAGACAATAGACTTTGACCGGGTTCACCGAGAATGTGCCCTGAGAGCACGGGGTGTGTGGCCGTGCGAGCCTACGCTTGTGACGTTGTGAAATTTCTATATTATATGGCTATGCTAATAAAGTGCAGGGAAGGAGCATCGTCGCCCCGAGTTTGGGGGCGGGGTCGTTATAATTTTGTCAGCATAGCTGACCGTTGCTTTTGTTTGCCACCGCTCGGTGGATTGTTGCTTGCAGGTGCTGCGGAGCCGAGTGGTAAATAGCGGGCAAAAGCCCTTGTTGCTGAACCGTCACTCGAAGGCCTAATTTTTGGGTATTTTCTTTTATACTCATGTATGACCGGCCTGCGTGCCGAGGTTTGGAAGACACTTAATTTTAGTAAACTATTGTAAGGTCATATGGCCATATACTTCTGTATTTGTATGTTCATTCCTGTTGGGTTTGTGTAGTGGACATTCATGCTTTTGGCTGGGTTCTTAATTTGCAACTTTTAAATTGCTTCTGCTAGAATGTACTCTGTGTAGGATGTTGGTTATTGACATCATGGTTCTCATTGCGTAACCTTCCGATCTATCTGTGGTATATGACGTCGGGCCCCGACCGGACCTACTGCTATATGTTATGCGACGGATAGGGGGTGTTACATGCATGAATCCTCTTAGGTGTGAAGTTGTGCTTTTTATGGACTACGGGTTTGTAGCACCCCTCCCCCCAAACCTTTGTCCGGGTCGGGCTGGAGGGTGTACTAGTTGCCCAAGATGTCCACTCAGTGCTCCCTAGGGGTAATAATCCACCCTATCTAAGCATTAGTTGGCCGTCTTGCTCGGCTAGAATCGCAACATTCACAACACATCAGAGATTTGCGGAAGCATTAATAGAAAAACACTATCAAATATATATAATATCATATATATTTACATGAGTACTAGGGTCATAGTCTATGTTCTTATATAAGCCCACCTGCTATATAAGTTCTACATATAACTCCTCACTCTCTCTCTATATCCTGCTCATTGGTACTCACGTCTCAAAACTCTGAAGATGTCAGTGGTTCTTCTACTCAAGTAGTCCTAACTGCTGGAGCATTCTTCTGTGGTAGGGGTCACTACGGTGCTCCGTTTCTTGTGAATGGTTATTTAAGTAACTGTTAGTCACAGGGCTAAGTGGAAACAAATCTCCTCCCTGGATCCATATCCTGGGGACGAGCACACACACACCCAACAATGAAAGATAGTTGAAGCATGAGAAGGTTAATATAACATTTCATATTTTAAAGCTAGGAGCAACGATAAAGGAAGAGCAACATAATATAACTGAAATGACAGCAATAATAACATCAGTTATAATAAGGACTCTACTAGCACATCGACACATCAGGTATTCACAACCTGCATCATATCGCAGGCATTCGTAGCCGTGCACACATATCTTATGTCGACATAGTATGGACCGCTTCTGTTCCAGCAAGGTAGCAAGCTCTGCGGGCCTCACCGATGTGGCCGTCGGTGACAGTGGTCAATCATGCCACTTCTGGGGGTTATCGTACTACACAGCCCCAGGCCCCAACGTACAACCCCGTGTACTCTTGGATGTGAACGACATCCGACGATTCATTTTTGGCCGACCCGTGAAGAAAAACCCAACGGGGAAATCATAAGGTCGGTCACCCGTGGTACCCTTCTCCCTGTCTCCTTAAGTCGTCGACCTTCCCGCACCGGTACAAACAGTCTACCGAAGGGACTAACCCGCCACAATTCCACCGCGAGTAATTTACAAGCAATCAATCAAACAATCATGTTAATACACACCGGGTCAGCGGGGGCCTTCCCTACTATACATTAACCTTCAGGTAGCGACACTCAGCTCAACTTTCGACAAGGAGCGTGTGAGCACTTTATTTGAGGCTAAAATCGGAAGAACACCTCAACTCCGGTTATCCCTAACTAAAGCTCAACCTTAACAAACAACTCCTCGTCAAGCAGGACCCGTTCTTCTAATAGTAAATTGCAGTAACGAAAATGCGGTAATTAAAGCTGCAGATAATAAACGCCGCATAATTAAAATGCTGAAATGAAATGTGACCAGTGCGAAACTGGAGTAATATTGAAATGAAAGTTCTGAACTGAATAGAACTTACCCAGTATGAGACTACAGTAGTACTGATTTGAAAGTACTGAACTAAAATGAACTTGACCAGTATGAGACTGGAGTAGTACTAAATTGAAAGTACTGAACTGAAATGAACTTGACCAGTATGAGACTGGAGTATTACTGAATTAAAAGTAGAGAACTGAAATGAACTTGACCAGTATGAGACTGGAGTAGTACTGAATTGAAAGTACTGAACTGAAATAAACTGACCAGTACGAGACTGGAGTAGAACTGAATTGAAAGTACTGAACTGAAATGAAATTGACCAGTACAAGACTGGAGTAGTACTGAATTGAATGTACTGTACTGAAATGAACTTGACCAGTATGAGACTAGAGTAGTACTGAAATGAACTTGACCAGTACGAGACTGAATAGTAATGAATTAAAAGTACTGAAATGAATAAAGGAGCTGGACTAGTGCAAAATTGGAATAATCATAAATAAAATGGTTAGTAGTGCAATCACTCAATCCAGGAGGCTTCAGTTCAATTTCTGTTCTCAGGAGGTATATTCAGTTCCATCTCTGTTCGTAGTAGGCACAATCAGTTCCACCTCCGTTCACAGGAGGCTCATCAGTTCTATTTCAGTTTTTAAAGGCTTCCTTGGGTTACACTCATTATTAAGATCCGATAGTAATTTGGTTACGCCTTGTTAATCACGACTTAATCGGATCAAGAGCTTATTAGAAGTTATACCCTTATTATTCGTCGAGAATAATTTGTAACTCACTACTCGTACTCTCACCTTCCAAGCGTGCCCAAATCACCCAAGAGTCGAGGCGCTCGACGGTTTCACGAAATCTTAGAACACCCAGAGCTTGGTTACTTGTCTCGGCCACTCTCGTCGAGATGCTCCAATTTTCATTTTCGGGGAAAGTGAGCGAAATAAATTCTGAGCGCGACCGTAGGATTCCATAATTTGGGAAAAATATCAAATCTTATCACCATGATCCCAAATTTTGGTACAACCTTTAAGAGGGCCTAAAATGAGTATAGTAATTTTTTCAAAATTTCCGAGCAATTTTAGACTTTTAATTTAGTAAAACAAATTTTATTTGGGTTTTTTAAATTACTAAAAAACTTAAAAATTCTCAAAATTTTTGTGGAGGAAGCCCTCATTATGGGGAATATTTTTCATGTCGACCACTTTGCCCCCTGGGACTTCGATTTGGCCCAGAGAATTCCACAATTTTTAGCCATGTATTTTGGTCTGCAATTAGCAGATCAACATGAATCTGAGGCAGAGATTGAGTCGGACGGGGCATCTAGTGCTTCTGATCTCACAGCGAATCCATCGCGGATCTGCTGTGGGGCCCGGAAAACCAGGCCGATGCGTAATTTAACGGAATCATGGTCATTCGGTCTTCTGAGTGGAGATCGAATGGCCACCGCTCTTCGCCGGCGATTTGAGCTCTGCCCCATCGGCCAACAGCCACCTTGCATCAGCGCTGCCCCCGGTCAACTTGTCGAGGGCCGGCAAACTTCTGGGCGGTGATTCGGCGGCCTGGCGCCGCCCGCCACCACCGGAATACACCAACCTGAGAGCTCGAGTGGTGGTGGACCTGCTCCCATCACCACTGCTCCATCTCGTCTCTTGGTGTTTGCCTGACCACGAAACCACCCCCGACCGGCGCGCCGAGGGTAGGGCTCTTCGCCGGTGGAGGACTGGCAGCCTTGTGCCGCTGCCCGCCACCGCGGAATACAGAGAATAATTTTCTCTTTTACGAGTGCCGTCGGGATGGCATTTTCAAGCAGCACCACCGCCTCCCACTATCGTGGGTGGGCTCCTCTGGAGGTCTAGGGACACTCCAGGGCCACCCATCGTGTCGGGCGACACTCTTCCTATATGGCCGAACCCCGAGCCTGTAGCTTGGCTCGGGTGGCACCGACGGCGCTCTGGTGGCCGGGGGTGACATAGAAGACGTACAAAGATTAGAGGGAAGGAGGAGAGAGGGTTCCACTTGTGCTGGGGGAGCTCGAGAGGGGTCGGCTTGGTCAACCATGCAAGGTGGCCGAGTAGGTGGCTCGGGTTGGTCTTTTTCCGGCGACCTGGGCTCCGGCTGGGGGGGGGGCAGATGTGGAAGAGATGCTCACTAAGCTGCGAGAAGGATATCAAGGGAGGATGCCTTTATATAGGTTGGAGGATAGGGGCTTTCCGCATCTACCTGATGTGGGATTAATACCTCCTTAGGGAGGGATTAATCTACACCCTCCAGCTGTCCAAGGACAGCCCTCCAGCTGTCCAAGGACAGCTCGAGGCTCAAGGAATTTCCCCCATGTGGGGAAATGAAATTCCCCCTTATGGTTGGGCTTAAGTGGAGGAAGAGAAGGAGAAGTGTGTGTGTGTGTGGGGGGGGGGGGGGTGGGGAAATTGGTGGCCTCCCATTGCCCCAAGGATGGCTTGCTGGTTGGGGGGGGGGGGGGGGGGGGGAATGGGTGAGGGTAACAACATGCTAATTACAACATGAGAGGAGGTGGGCTCCTCTTTGGAGAAATATCGAAAAATTAGATTTTTAGGGGGGTGTTGACTAAGTCAACCCTAGGGTGGGTCCCCCTTGCCGGTCAAGGTGGGTCCAAGTCATTGAGGTCGGGTCAAGGTTGGGGTGTCGTGCGATAATTGGTTTGCGCACACTTTTCAGTGCACGATTGTGCTCAATTTGACCAGGAGTTGAACACTCGTCATCAAAATTATCCAGGATGACTTCTGTTGACTTCATATTGACCATACGAGTCCAATGCCACTGACTGGGGTTGAATCAGAGTCCGTTTGGCGAAAGTCCGAAATCTACGCGTCGCGACGTGCTAAAACGGTCAAAATGTCTATATTCGTTGTTAAACCTCGAATTGCGACGCAACAAGTTCCAATGCGCTCGTATTGGTCATACGAGCCACAGAAACTGACAGAACTCAAATCAGAGTTCTCTAGGTCGATATGCAAAATCTTGCCATCGCGACGTTTATGAGAAGCGGTCATATCCACCATATGACATCAGGGTTCAATAGAACGAGTTCCGACTCATTCGTATTGATTATACGAGTCCACATGAACTAACAGAACTGAAATCAGAGTTCTCTAGCTCCCTTTCCCGCCTAGGGTTATCTTCTACCGGGTCACGGGTAGGGGTTCAGGTCACTTTTATTGGACCCATTAGGGTTTTGGTAGCCCAATAAAAATCGGGATGTTATAGTGTTTGCACACCAGATTGATATTTAATGATTGTGTGATGACTTGAGTATCTACTCCCAGCATGTCCTTGGGGCCCCGTGCAAATATATCCCGGTTGGTGCGTAAGAAGTTCATGTATTCTCACTGCTCCTCTGGGGACAAGAGTGACCCGATCATCACCGTGTGGGTGGGGTCCCTTGCGTTAAGTGGAACCTCGCTTAGGCCTTCTGCCGATGTTGCTATTTGCATGTTGGCTTCATCCCGCAGATCAAAGTTTTTGATGTGATGGATTTCCCCCCGCAGGGGCTGAGCTTGGTTGAGGTAGCAGATCTGCGCCATTGCCTAATTCCCCCGAACGACGCCTATGCCACCGGGTGTCAAGAACTTCATTGCCAGATGCGACACAGAGGGAATTGCTCTGAACGCAGTTTGTAGAGGCCAACAACGTCACTAAATCCATGGCTGAGCGCATTCCCCCTTGCCCCATGGTGTTTATGCGGAACCGTAGCGCGGGCCAGGCGACGTGCCTTCTCTTGGTGTTGCTACTAGTTTGGGGTGCTTTTGTGTGACAAGTGCTGCTTCTAGGGTGTTGTAGATTTGGGAAAACTTTCCCACAGACGACGTTAAACTGTTGCAGATCACCAGGATTTCCCTGGTCTGGAGAATTGAAACGCCTTAGCTCGGAGTTGGACCGGGTGCGCAAACAGTCAAAGAAAAATAGCAGTGCGCTCTGGCCGGGCCGCGCAGGGGGTGGGGGTGGGTTTTCTTATTGGTTCGGATCCGGATCCAACCCGGATTCGGAACCTTTAGATCTTTAGGTTTTCAATTACTATATAAACCTAGATCTAATTAACTCCCTAGAATCTATCCCGTGAAAAAGAGAGCCGCCCGCCTGTGAGAAAAAAAGAGGTCGGCCGGTAGCGGTTGTGGAGGAGCCGTCTGGAGCATAGGAAGAGCCTGTCGCGTCTCTCTCATCTTTCTCTCTCTTGCTCGTGCACTCGGAGAGGCCGTTGACCTTAGTTGTTGTCTCCGGTCTTGGAGGAGGTAGCCACCGGCGTTGTGAGAGAGAGTTGCCGCTGGGCTTGTTAGAGTTTGTCTCCGACGTTGCAGTGGACGTTCTTTGGAGTGGAGAGACGCGGTGTCAACAGCGTGCGCGTGTGCAGTTAGCCTCGACGGAGGTTTCTCTCTGGTGGTGGCGTTGTTCTCCGGTGGCGGCGTTGTTCTCCGGTGGTGGTGCGGTTGAACTTCAGACTTCGACGTTGAAGGTTCGGTGAACCTTGTGCGTCCGCAAGCGGATTGCAGTACAGATCTCAGATTCTCGACGGGGATCGTACGTGTCCGGTGCATCCACGGCGTACTCGCCGGACGGTCATTTTTCTCTTATTTCTATTGTATTTGAATTTATATTTTGATTTATAAATTCTGTGGATATGTTGTGTTCTTGTTTACCTGCATTATTTTATAGTTGTGCTTGTGTGTGTACCGATTTTACAACGGGAGGAGGGGGGTTGCTTGTGCGCGTGTGTGAGTTTTGCCCTCCGCTCGGGTGTTCTAGGACCTTGGGGATCGTGGCGTGTCACACAACTTGTCCGGTCAGGTTGGCTTTCCCCACGCGTCCTTGGTCCGTGTCCTTTTGGTTTGATTCAAAAATTTCAGGGGGAAAGCCATCAAAGCTTTTTGATTCACCAATGCTTAATCGTGCCGGCTAAGAAAAAAAACGGGGAACAAAAAAAAATAAATTAAGGTAATTGTTAATCGCAATTTGTGTTTGGTTTTTTGTATCCCAATGTTAACCGCAACCCAAGTTTTTACCTGCTGCAACCCAATATTTGCGCTCGTTGTACGTGCTCCACTGTTTCGCCCCATCCTCGTATCGGATCTCGAGGGAAGGGGTATATAGCTAGCAACCTTCAACACCATATGCTAAGCTGAAGAAGTCGGCGAGAACTCACCGAGGTGTTTCCTTTAACCAGAGCTCGAACATTGGGACCTTTAACCCTCTTATGCATCTCTTATGTATCTCTCTACATCTTTACAATCCTTCATTAAAGAAAAGATCTATCATTTTTGAAATTCAAGATTTAAAAAAAATGAGAATTTTGCATGTGCAGGGATATGGTCAACAGTGTTGCATGTCGAGCACATGTGACTTAAACATCTTTTTCATTTACCTAACCTTTTAACTTAGAGGATCTTAACAACACATTATTTTAAATATAATTATACATTTATAGAGTGTGACAATTCTACAATAAGAACTATCTAAAATGAGCACATTTTCCCTTTTATGATCATGCCGACCCTATACTATTTGTAGAAAAAAATTTGATGGGTGTTCCACTTTTTGAATACTTTTAATTATACGAGATCGACAATTGCGATCGAGTTTAGGGATCGAGGAACCATTGAAGCGAAAGATGATGTCCCAGGGATCAAGTAAGTTGTTATTTTATGATGCTCCACCGGACCGGTCTGGTTCTATTGTTTTGTTTTATATATATATAGGTTTGCACTGGCAGGTGACAAGAATCCCGATCCAGAATTCTAACCTAAGAACAACTATCGGGAGAAAGGAACAGAGCGGAGGAGCGGCGGCTTGGGAGAAAGCGCGATCGAGCGGCAGATCGGGGGATCAAGATCGGGCTCGGCTTCGGGAGAAGATCCGGCAGCGACATCGGGAGGGAGAAGCGGTGGCGTCGGGCATCAGACGCTTCTTCTCCGGCGACGATCGGCTTCGGGCGGTTCTTCTCCGGCGACGGCCGGCGGTTCCTAGGGCTTCTTCTCCGGCGGGCATAGGGCTCAATCTTGGGCCGGCGGTTCTTCTCAGGCAACAACGGCGACAGATCCTGCAGGCGAGCGGTGGTCGACGGAGGCGGCGGAAGATTGATCGGAGTTCCGATCTAGTGCACGGTAGCGGCATCGGCTCCATCTCCGGTGAAGGAGAGGGGAGATCCACGCCAGCGGCGGGTGCAGGTTCTTTCTTCGGTGGCTCCGGCGATTCAGCGGCGGCGGCAACTCCGGCGGTGAAAGAGGGCATAAGGTTGCAGTTCCTTCACCTTGAAGAGGGCAGCGGCTTTCTTGGCCGGAGGGCGGCAGCGTGTGGCAGAGGGAAGATCGGGTTACCCGATTTAGAGCACCAACGGCGCATCGAGTTCATCTCCGGTGGAGGACGGCGGCTTTGGCAGGCTGTATCCAGGGAGGAGAGGGGGCTCACGGCGGTGGCTGGGTGCAGATTCCTCCGGCGGCAATCAGTTTCAGATCCAGGCTGCAGTATCGGCCGATCTCTTGCGGCGACATCCCCGGCGGCGGCAGTGCATAGGGGAGTTTTCTCTTGTTTTTTGTTGTTCTTTATTTCCTATTTTAGGTTAGTGTCGATCCGCTGAGGATCGTTGAGTGTCTGTGTTGTAATCAGATATTTTTTGATTAGTGAATCTGTCGCACGCTCTCCCCGTGGATGTAGGAGCTTAACTCCGAACCACGTATATCTCTTGTCGTCTGTGTTTTTTGTGTTTTGGAAACTCGAACTGTTTCTTGGATTGGTGAGCGCCACTATTTGCTCAAAATTACGCTTCCGTTGCTATTGTCCGCGACGAGTTCCGTACTCGCGGGCCGGTGCCAATTGCACAACAGTAAGTCCGCGCCAAAGAAGATCAATGCTTTGTTTGGGGTGGCATATTTTCGCACTCGTGATTTTAAACACAAAAGCAATCGTCATAGAATGCATGATTGGCATGATAACCGTCTTTAAGAGGAAAAAAAAAACTAGCTTTGAACATAAAAGTGGATGCAATTTTTTAGATGAGGTTGAGCGTTTATAAATGACGATTCATAAGGCTCGTTTGGCACAGTGGTAGCGGTCATTAACACATGGGTTAAAACGTCATTTGTTAAAGATCGCCTAACAAATATCATTCGTTTGAACATAAATGTGGATGAAGCTCCTTAGGTGGCATTAACAAATGACAAATTATTCCCCGTGTTCATGACCTCCACCACTATATGCCAAACAGAGCCTAAGTTAACCACCGTGCTCATGACCACCACCGTCGCGCCAAATACAGCCCAAGTTGGCTCCAACCTTGCCCAAGCCATGTGGGTGGGGCTCACCAATTCGACCAGTGGATTTACAGATCCGAATTCTCTCCATTTTTGACGAAATAGAGGAGATCCATTTGTCCATCTAATGGACAAGCCTCTCTTCAAAAGAATCCCAAATTGCAAAGTTTTTGGTTTAAAAAAAAATATATAATGTTGGGGATATAATCCCAAATAAATCTAAACCGTGAAATGGATCTCCTCCCATTTCGTGAGAAACGGAGAGGATCTTCATCACAAATTTAGTCCGATATACCGATTTGCAAAATTTTTTGACTAAGGGGAGCGTTCCCGAAGGAAGGAACACTACCAATCAACTAAGCTCTTGGATGCAACTTTGAAACGAGTGTTTTTTTCCTTTTCTTTCATGTTTTTATAAGAATGGCTGGCGTTAAATTTTAGGATTGATGACTTGAATTTCACCTGTTTCTAAACAAAAGAATGCTACCCGTTCCTAAAAATTATTGATGAATTTGGTGGCTGGAGAGTGGAGACTGGAGAGGGCTCGAATGGACGATTTCTGGAGGGAACACGTGTCGATCGTTGAGAGGAAGTGTATCCGCTTATCATTAGCCTGCTACTACTATTTAAGTTCCCACACTCACTATGTTCTTCCTCCTCTACTTTTTCCCACTCCTTCTCCGGCTAGTCTCCGACGGGGTCATCGGAAATCATGGCAGGCATGGTTATTCTCTCAACCTCTCTCTCTCTCTCTCTCTCTCTCTGCTTTCTCCTCCAGCTATTTTCTTTGTATTTATCTAGCTTGTTCTCAAAGTTCCTTCGTCTATGCAATTTTTTCTGCAGAACTCAACGTTGATTCTCCAAGTAGATCTTCAATGCAATCTGTGCAGAAGGAAAATCAGGAAGGTCCTCGGTAAGCTCGAAGGTAAGAAGCCCCCATTATTTTCTATTTTCATGAACTTAATCTTCAATATCTAGCATCGATCGGCTGTTTTTCTAAATTAATGATCGTAATTTATTTCTTCAAGATCGGGGGAAGATCCGACCGCCCGAGTATAATGAAGAGGAAGGCACAGTGATCGTCTCAGGACCTTTCGATCCGAAGAAACTCTCCAGGAAGCTATGCTGCAAGGCCTGCAAAGTCATCAAGGATATTCAGATCGTCGACAAAAAACCCAATAATCCTCCTCCACTTCCCCCTGAACCCGTACCTCTTCCCGGCTTGCCTGAACCCGAGCCAGCACCGGTGGCGCAGCCTGCCCCAGAATCCGATCCGCCGCCTGCCCCAGAACCCGATCCGTCGCCTGCCCCAGAACCCGATCCGCCTGCCCTAGAACCCGATCCCCCCGCCCCTGCAGAACCTGAACCTGCACCACCACCGGCGGAGCTCAAACCCGAACCAGAGCCAGATCCCGAGCCAAAGCCGGTGCCAGAGCCGGAGCCCGCACCAGCTCCGATTCCGGCTGCTCCTGCGGCCGTTCCGGAGCCTGAGAAACCAGCGCCCGCTTCAGAAAAACCCGAGTATATATATCCGTATCCGTATCCGTATCCGCAACCCTACTCGTACCCTTGGCCTGTAGTGTGGCCGTTCATTCCACTGTGCGGCTGCAATGGTTCGTGCGACTGTAAGTCTATTGGAGATTCTCCGCCGCCGGCGAGTCCTGCGCCGGCTCCAATTTACGCGACGCCGTATTACGATGGGTGCAGGTCTTGCCAGTTCATCTGCGAGGAAGAGCCTTCGACATGCTCCATCATGTGATTGTGATTTCTCTTCTGATTTCAGTTACTTAAAAATAATTTATATGCAACTGTAATAAAATCATTGTTTTCAGTGTTTATCATCTTCCTGTTGTTGTTTGTTGAAGAAGAGAAATTAAATAAAAAGGTGTTGTATTATTATGTTACATTTTCGAATCAAATTATTTTAAAAAAATCGAATAATTCTCTGTTTTCATGCTCACGTCGTTTTCTGCTCGATCGTTAGCTTGTGGCGAGTGCTGGTTCAGGACATAGTTCTCTTGTCTGGTTCAGACCACCTCTTTGTTTTCAAGCCTCTGAGGGCAAAGAGGGGAGAAAAAGTGTCTATGTCCACGGAGTTGGAGCATCCCCAAGAGCGTTCTTCTATGCCTTCTTCAGTGCTTGTTGAAGCGTTCCCAAAAGCGTTGAGAGTGAGCAAAAGGACTTCAGAGTGAAAGAATGATCCAAGTCCCGCGTATAGTTGCCGAAAAACCTCAGAGCTCTCTTTATTCTCTTTAGTTGTCACATTTCAAATGAAGGCCTAAAGATATTTTGATTGCTTTCTTGAAAGGACATGTTTCTATATAATTGTGTCTGACTACATCTTTAGTTGACAAAAGACGTTGCTCCGTTCTCGTCACATGAATCACCAATTTTCTGGAAATGATGAACATGCTCCCCAGGCAGTCCGGGAGGCCCAGACAAGTTGTCCGGCGACGATAGCTGTCAGAAGCGACGGAAGTGGCAGCGGTGTGCAAGAGGCCGTCGACGCGCGCAATGGCGGATCCAATTTAGGGCGAGGAGGGGAGGCTGTAACGCCCCCGATTTTTCGGCAATTTTTTTAAATCTTCGTTTGGCGTTACGTTGGCGCATTTCCGGCTCGTGCCGTGGTTAGAGTACCTCGTTAGGTGTTCTTAGTGGTCGTAGCCTGTTTGCAGGGTTCCCCAGCTAGCCGGAGTCTGTTTTGGAGACTCGGCTGAGCCACTCAGGGAATGCTTGTGTTTTGGCTTCGAGAGGTGTTAGCCCGAGTGTTTGATCGTCGGAGGTTGTTTTCGATTTCGCCGTTATTTTCGTAGCTTGAGTGTTTGGCTACGGTGCGAGTTTTGTCGAAATCCGAGATCGTTGTGTTCGCATCGTTTCGACGTTTGCTGGTTAGCTAGTAGAAGTTGCTTCTCCGTGCACGTGCGTGTGAAGCGTTATAAAAATATTTATGTGCGTGTTTATATGAGTGTGTGCGTTATGGGTATATGTATATTTATAAGTGTAGATTTTCATGTGTGTACTATTATATGACGGTTAATGATAATGTTAATATATAATTTCGTGTCAATGTTAATGTATGCATATTAGTGTGCTATTAGTATTAGTGTGCATATAAATGTTGATTTACGCATATAGCGTGCTGTTATATAAGGGTGTATGCCTAATTATGTGCTGAATATATATAAGTGTGGGTTATAGGGTTGGCTGCCATTATAACTTTTACTAAATTAATTTAGTAGTTAGTAGGTTATATATATAAGAGTTTTCATTAGGTTTAGGTATTCTTTTCCCCAAACCCGGCGGCCGACTGCTGTAGCCCGAGCGGAAGACAGAAAAGGGAGGAAACCGGAGGCTCACCGACCGGCCATTTCCCCGCCCAGCAGAGGTCAAAAGCCCTGTTTGAGGCCGTATACGTGCTCCTCTAGGCAAGACCTTCGTTCCGAGGTAACTATTTTGGGATTTCGCATCCTCTTTTCCGGTTGGGTGTTGAGGGATCTTGTTCCTTTTCATGCTTTGATCGAGCTTTTCTTCCCAGATTTTTTGTTCTCTTTTTCCAGGTTTTCTTAAGATTTGTTGTTGGCCGAATTCCTTCCAAAGCCAAGGCAAGTATCCACTTGCCAAAGTAACGTTTCCATGTTTAGTTTTGTTGCTTGATTCCATGAGATTGGTTGGTTGTTCTTGGTCTTGTATGTGAAATTAAGATCGGTATTTTTATTGCCCTTATTTTGTTTTTCTTTTCTTGTTGTTCCTACATATCATAGTATAGCTTGCTCCCGTAGTTGCTCCGAAATCGGATTTGTAACGAAACCCCCAAATCTCATGTTCTTTTTTTCCATCTATGGTTAATCCTCCGGTTTGCATGTAATGTCGAATTTCCGTGCTTATGTGCGGTATCAAACCCCTAAATTTAAGCGTATATGTTTTGATAGTGAACTAATCGTACATGTGTTGTATCAATCTACTTGTGCGTGTGTAGTATCAAACTACTTGGATATAGTTAGTAGTGTGTTACTTTCTTTCACTTCGTATTAAGTCGCTTGAATAAACAAATTATGGGCTTAGTTCTTTGGTAAGTATATAAAATTTCGTAGGTGTAAGATCTCTTGATACAGAAAGTTTAGCCTAAGATAACTGCTGATGATATAAAATTATCAAGTGTTTTATTAACTGTGGTACTTCGTGTACTCAAGCTTAATGTATTTATGCGAGGTTAGATGTGTGTCTAGTTAACCAACGCCGTCAGCCGCTAAGCAGCTAAGTCTCCTAGGTGGGTTACTCTAGGTGTTTAGGGTTCAGTGTTGACTTCTTGGTGGTTCATGGAACTACCAGTAAGGGTTTTCCCGAGTCACTTAGTGCTGGAGTAGGATGTGATTTTGAGGTGGGTCGGACCGATGCCGCCACCCTTGTTTTACTTCTTGTCTTATTAAGACAATATGGGTCGTTTGGTTGAGTTGGACTGATGCCACCACCACAACACCTTGAGATATTTAGGCCTGTTAGACTTGGTTGGACCGTTGCCACCAGCCTAGGCCCTTGTTACTGATTTTGTCTATCTCCAGTATTAGGTGACTCTTTCTGCTCTAGCTTTATGCTAGGATTTATTTATTTTGCTAATCCTTCTTGCATGGATTTGTGAAGCTTGACTTCATCCGTGCACTTGGTGCACCCCCTTTTACTCACTTTTGGCGAGTATTTTTCCTTCACCTGTTTACTTGATCCTTACCTGTTTCACTTCTTCTTTATACTATTGTCTCATTTTCCTATTGATAAATTGTTTTGCTGAGGTGTTCTTTTCTTTGAATGCCTCAGGTTCAGGTTTATAGCCGACTGTGCGGCTAGGTTTCTTCTGAAGCTTGCTAGTGCTATAGCTGCTGCTGAGTTTTTCTCTTCCTCATTACTGGGAGGTAGTTTCTTTAGACTTGTAGTACAGATATGCCTACTCACCAGTGGGTTCGTGTCAGTTGTTGGCGCCCACTGGTGGTTTCTCTTTTAGATGCTTTGTACTTTGCTTATACTGCTAGATTTTCTGTTTTGGAGTTTATTCAACTTGCTCTTGGGAAGATTTATGCTAGGTTGCTAGTTACTTTTAAAAATCTAAAAGCACTATTATTCGTATACCTCATAATCAGCATGCTTTATAAAACTCAACACTACTTTCCAAACGACGTAAAAGATTATTTTCGTATATATGGTATAACATAAATGTAGGGTATGCATAGTATAAGTTGTCCTTTGGGAACACTTATGCTCTCTTTTAGGATGTCAAATGTAACTAAAATAATTTTCACTGCGTATAAGTATAGTTTTTATTTGTGGACTAGCTGATCCACCGAGCCGAGGGATACGACCTATAAAATACAATTGATTTTTCACATCATTAAAGCTTGTGTTTCATTTATAGTCTTAGTAGTTGGTGGTTGCCTGAGCGTCGGCAGTTATCCCCTGCCCGACGTGGCATCACAACGCGTGTTTTCTTCTACTCTGATACTTCTAAATTTTTGGAGAAAATGCGAGTTGTGACAGTTGGTATCAGAGAGAGGTTGCTTGACAATTTGTCGGGCAACCTTTCCTTGTAGGTATTAGAAGTTTAGCATCATATCATACACACACTGATATGTCATCAACACGTCTTGGCTGAAGCACGAACACTATACTTATAGCATAACATGAAGTATACGGGGCATATTATGTAGTATGGGATGCATAATATGTGTTTGTATATGGATCCACCATAGGAGGCAACATGTGAGGGTTATGTAGTATGGGATGCATAACCTCACCACATGAATGCGTCTAGCACGTTTTCCTTTTCGTTGTATGGAAATGTTATGTAGTATGAGATGCATAACATTTTCATGTGTACGCCGCTCATAACATGCATTAGAGCCTTTTTAGAATGCATAGCACAATCATGCATAACATAACATTGCATAAGAACAATGTGTCAAGCTAAAGACTTGCAGGATGACATATGTACACACATGGTTTTGAGTCAAAAAGAATATAAATTCATGTATTCCCGATATAGGCACAAGAGTTAGTGTGATGATGGTGAACCATCTTAGGTTAAGCATGACATTATTTCCTCTGTATATATATATATATATATATATATATATATATATATATATATATATATATATATATATATATATATATATATATATATATATAACCCCAGAGCAAGTTGGCAGTTAAAGCAAGTACTTATATAGTTTTGTCTGTACCTGTTTGTTTTGTCCTAATAGTTGAAATAGGTTCTGATGATTGCTTGTTTGTTCTTTTTAGTATGGCGCCTAAGCGTAGAGTGACGAGGTCGACTCCCCAATCTGAGGGTGAGTCTTCTGGTGCTCCAAGCGGTGCGGTTGTGGAGAGTCTGAGGCAGAGCAATGAGGCTCTATCGAGGCAGATGGTGGACGTTCAGTCTCAGATCCAGTCCCTGATATCTGTGGTGGCAGGACTAGCCCCGAGAGCGTAGGATCCTGCTGCGGGTATAGCTGTTCTCGCACCTCCTGCACCCCCAGCCCCTTTGGTGCCTCCAGTGGTGGTGCCCCCGGAGATGGCTTTCATCACTCAGTTCCAGCGACTGCGACCCCTACCTATGATGGTAAGGCGGACTTCATGATATTGGATGACTGGTTGATTTTCATAGAGGAAATGTTTCATTATTCTGGAGTGTCTGAGGATCAGAAGGTGATGCTGGTCGCCTATCAGCTGAAGGGGTCAGCGAAGAGCTGGTGGATGAGGGAGAAGGAGGGAATGGTAGGAGGAAGCACTTGTGCTTCCTTCAAGGAGATCTTGATGCAGAAGTTTCTACCGTCAGTGGAACGAGACAGGCTGATGAACGACTTCTTGCATCTGAAGCAGAGGCAGCTCACAGTCAGCGAGTATGAGATTGAGTTTAGCAAACTCAGTCGCTTTGCCCCTAGTTTGGTGAGCTCAGAGGAGGATAGAGCGAAGCGTTTCCTCGGTAGCCTGCAGAGCGATGTTCAGCAGCTAGCGGTGGCTCATGGAGTGGTGAGTTATGCTATGGCAGTTGAGGCCGCTTTGAAGGTAGAGGCCATCGAAAATGCTAAGCAAAGAGGGCAGCAGACGAGGAATGAGAAGAGGAAAGTTGTTGAAGCAAAGAGCCCCCATGTGCCCGGTGCTCCTTCGAGGAAGAGGAGCAAATAGGTCTGTAGTTTTTGTGGCCGGTCGGGCCATCCCGCTGAGCGATGCTTCAAGAGGGCGGCGGCGCAGAAGGAGCATGTGCATGCTATTCAGGGTGCTCCCAGGCAGAATGTGGTGTGTACTCTATGCAAGAAAGAGGGGCATGAGGTTGCCCGTTGCTGGTTGAAGGACAAGGTCTGCTATCAGTGCGGACAGAAAGGTCATACCAAGGCCCGATGCCCGCAGCTCCAGTCTGTACTCCGACCAGTTCCTCTTCAGGCGTTGCCACCGCCTCAGCCTATGGATAAAGACCAAGGGAAGCTGAATGTGATATCATCAGCGGAGGCTCAATCTTCGACGCAAGTCATTTCAGGTAAACCTTCTTGCTAGTCTTTTACTTCCATTGCAGATTAGTTTGGCTATTGTTTCTTAAATGATTGTGCAATTTTTCCCTTTTATATTTATACAGGGAGTTTTAAGGTAAAGAACCGCTGGGCGCGCGTTCTCTTTGACTCAGGTGCTACCCACTCATTTGTGGATAGGGCCTTTGTAGAGCGGTGCCAGTTGGTTCTTGATCGTGACGGTGATGCCTTTTGCGTCAAATTCCCCTCGGGTGATTCCGTGGTATCAGATCAGGGCATTCTGGATTGTCCTATTATGTTGGGGGATTTTCGGGCTAAGGCAAATCGATCTGAAGATGATTGACTTGGAGGATTTCGATGTTTTCCTAGGCATGGATTGGTTGTCCCGATATGATGCGGTGATCCAGTGCAGGGGTAAGCGCTTGGATTTCAAGAAATACAACGGTCAGCCTGGGAGTATTTATGGCGATCCGCGCCAGGTCTCTCCGGTGATTTCTGCGGTATGTGTTCAGAGGTTATTCAGTTCTGATTGTTTTACTTGCTTAGTCTCAGTGCTGGGGACTGTTAGCAGTTTGCCGCGGTTGGATGAGATTCCTGTTGTTCATGAGTTTTCTGATGTGTTTCTTAGCGACCTTCCCGGTCTTCCTCCTATCAGAGATGTCGAGTTCGTGATTGATTTGGAGCCGGGTACGCGTCCTATTGCTAAGGCACCGTACCGGATGGCCCCGCGAGAGCTGGATGAGTTGCGTACCCAGCTGGATGAGTTATTAGAGAAGGGTTTCATAAGGCAGAGCTCGTCACCCTGGGGTGCACCTGTTCTCTTTGTGAAGAAGAAAGATGGTTCGATGCGCTTTTGCATCGACTATAGGGAGTTGAACAAAGTCACCATCAAAAACAGGTATCCCCTGCCCAGAATCGACGACTTATTCGATCAGTTGCGTGGTAGCTCTGTGTTCTCCAAGATTGACCTTCGATCAGGATATCATCAGCTCAAGATCCGGGAGTCGGACATTCCACAGACGGCTTTCCGATCGAGGCATGGACATTTCGAATTCCTAGTTATGTCTTTTGGGTTGACCAACGCGCCATCAGCATTCATGTACATGATGAACCATGTGTTCAAAGATTTTATGGACAAGTTTGTGGTCGTATTCATAGACAATGTTCTGATTTATTCACAGAATGCTGCGGAGCATGATCAGCACTTGCGGTTGGTGTTATCTGCCTTGAGGGATCATCAGTTGTACGCTAAGCTGAGTAAATGTGAATTCTGGTTGCCTCAGGTTTCCTTCCTGGGTCATGTGGTGAACAAGGATGATATTTCAGTGGACCCGGAGAAGATTTCTGCAGTGATGGATTGGCATAGGCCGAGCACACCCAAGGATATTAGGAGCTTCTTGGGGTTGGCCGGCTATTATAGAAGATTCGTGGAGGGCTTTTCTACTCTGGCAGCGCCCTTGACCAAGCTGACGCAGAAGAATGCGGCCTTCATTTGGAGCGAGCAATGCGAGGAGGCCTTTCTGGAGCTAAAGAGGAGATTGTGCACTGCTCCTGTTTTGACGTTGCCTATGGAGGGCCAGGACTATGATGTATATTTGGATGTCTCACATGTTGGGCTCAGAGGCATGTTGATGCAAGAGGGGAAGGTGATTGCGTATGAGTCGCGGCAGTTGAAGACTCATGAGCGGAATTACCCTACGCATGATCTCGAGTTTGCGGCGGTGATTTTTGCGTTGAAGCTGTGGAGGCATCTACTCTATGGGGCTCAGAGCAAGATTTTTATAGATCATAAGAGCCTGAAGTACGTGTTTACACAGAAGGAGCTGAATCTGCGCCAGCGGCGGTGGCTAGAGTTTGTGGCCGATTATGACGTGGAGATCCAGTATCATCCAGGCAAGGCCAATGTGGTGGCCGACGCCCTGAGCCGCAAGACAGGGAAGATCTTCAACCTCACGGCAGACCGTTTAGTGGAAGAGTTCTTGTTGATGGACATCTCCGTGGGATGCTGTGATTTGCAAAGCAGTTTGGCAGTGGCAGAGCCATCTAGGATTTCACTCACCAGGTTGCACCAGAAGGATGATCCGGATTTGTTACACTTGTACCTCAGGGCTGAGAGAGGGGAGTTGCCGGATTTCTCTATCGATGATTCGGGTATTTTGAAGTACCGCGGCAGGTTTTGCATCCCCGCGGTTGGAGACATCAGGGGTATGGTATGCAAAGAGGCTCATGGATCCAGTGTTGCCTACCACCCAGGATCCACCAAGATGTATCATGATTTGAAGCAGATCTCCTGGTGGTATGGTATGAAGGGGGATATAGCTCGGTATGTTTCT
Source organism: Platanthera guangdongensis (assembly GCA_039583875.1). Taxonomy (NCBI): domain Eukaryota; kingdom Viridiplantae; phylum Streptophyta; class Magnoliopsida; order Asparagales; family Orchidaceae; genus Platanthera; species Platanthera guangdongensis. The sequence continues at coordinate 165,532,349 of CM077155.1, forward strand.
GAATGTTACACTTGCAAGCGGGTGAAGACCGACCATGGGAGTCCTGGTGGCAAGTTAACCCCTTTGGAGATCCCGACTTGGAAGTGAGAAAGTATCTCTATGGACTTCATTACGGGCTTACCGAGATCTCCAAGGGTATTTGATTCAGTTTGGGTGATCATGGACCGATTGACGAAGTGTGCGCACTTCGTACCTTATAAGATCGACTACCCGATGAAGAAGATAGCAGAGTTGTATTTGAACGAGGTCATCAGATTGTACGGTGTACCTGTTAGCATCAATTCTGATCAAGACTCTCGTTTTACATCTCATTTCTGGAGGAGTCTGCAAGAGGGTCTGGGTACAGATTTGAGGTATTCTACCGCTTACCACCCACAGACAAATGGGCAGACTGAGCGTGTGAACCATATTGTGGAGGATATGATCAGGTGCTACATTCTAGACCACGGTGGAGCGTGGGATGAGCGTTTGCGACTCATGAAGTTTGCCTACAATAACAGTTACCAAGAGAGCTTGCAAATGGCTCCCTTCGAGACATTGTATGGGAGGCGCTGCAGAACTCCGTTGTTTTGGACTGAGGCTGGTGAGAGGCCTTTGTTGGGTCCTGATGCACTCGAGGAAATGGAGGTTGTTGTGAAGCTCATTCGGGAAAAGCTTCGGTTAGCTCAGGAGAGATATGAGAAGAACGCCAACTGGCGTAGGTCCGATTTGGAATTTTCGGTGGAGGATTTGGTCTTCTTGAAGGTGTCTTCGATGGTTGGAGTGAAGAGGTTCGGCAAGAACCATAAGCTAGATCCGAGGTATGTGGGCCCATTCAGAATTTTGGAGAGTATTGATGTGGCAGCATATAGGTTGGATCTACCAGCCAACTTCCCAGGCGTGCATAATGTTTTTCATGTAAGCCAGCTGCAGAAGTGTGTGCGGAGCAGTGGGCAAGTCTTGGATGTCGTGCCCCAGTTGGAGCCTAACCTCTCATATGTCGAGGTGCCGGTCCGCATCTTGGATACTCATGATCGGGTGTTGCGGTCAAAGTCTATCCCGATGGTGAAGGTTCTTTGGAAGAATCAAGGTTTGGAAAGCACAACTTGGGAGATAGAGTCGGCTATGAGGGAGGCTCATCCTCGCCTGTTCTCCTGATTTGTTGGGTATGTTTTCTTTCTAGTAACTTTTGTTTTGTTACTTTCCTTCCACTACAAGATATTAGCTTTACAGTGACGTTTTTATTGCGACGTTTTTTAAAGCGTCGCTGTTAGTTTTTAATTTAGCGATGTTTTTTTTTCAAAAACGTCACCAATACAAAATTTTAACATTGTCCATGGTTTTCATAAAAACGTCAACACACATATTTATCTTTTGTGACGATTATTTTAAAAACGTCATCAAAACATAAGATTTTCAATCAATGTTTGTGTAATATCACAAATTCTGACCCGATCTATTGAACCCCTAGGGGACCTAACTTGTTCAATCAATCCTTTTTTGGTGAGCCTATTTAGGATCAGTGCGACCTTATTGGTTCGGTGAAATAATTACAGTTGATTTACTCTGAATATCAAGCTACAATCTCGAATTCGACCACAGTCAGTTTTGTTAGACTCATAGTTAGTAATATAATGAGTCCAACAGAGCCGATCGTTCGCGATTCCAACGTCATTTGGGCAGTTTTGACATTTAAAAAATTAAGGGGCCTTGGTTTTAAGCAACTTTAATTGCTCGAAGTTTGCTTTAGCAATACAGGTAAAGAATTTTAAAAAATTAAGGGGTCATTTTTGGCATGATTTATTATCCGGATCTATTTACTATAATTTTATTTTTTTGCTGGTGATTTGAAATCGAGATAGATCTTGCAAATTTGCGCAGATTTTATTCTGTCAGCGTAGGCAGCCCATCTCTTTGATTAAGGTCGTCCTGCAGCAGATAAGCCTTCTCTCTTATCCTTTCCCTCACCACCGCCTCCTTTCAAATCCCCTCCCTTTCTCCATCTTCTAAACCCCACCAAAATTTCCAATCCCGCCTTCCGATGGTTTCCATTCCCTGCAGCTCCTCATCGGTATCTCTCCTACCTCGTCTTCCTTACTTCGCCGAAGCCAGTTTGCCCGGCTTCTTCCTCCGTACTCGATTCCACAGGCTTTGAAGCTTTCCTAAACCCGTGAATGCCGTTGGGGATAATCCTTCGGGCGTCGGTCCGTTCGACAGGCAGTAGGCACCGAGGATGCTATTTCCCGGCGGATTCAGGCGACCGGAGATAAAAATTCCGAGCCTTGTGCTTCGACTGAGCGCGGAGGAGGTGCTCCGAAGGGACGATGCGGTAGTTGCATTGGGCGAAGCCCTATCAAGAGGAGTTGCGATCGTTGTTCTGGACATTGGAGAGCAGAGCGACGGCCAGGCTTATGAGGCAGCCTGCCTCTTGAAGTCGTTAGTCGGAGACAGGGCTTACCTTCTGATTGTCGAGTGGTGTCGTGCTCTCCGATCAGGGTCAGTTTCTGTCCATTGTGGATTTTATTTTCCTCTAGACGGATGATTTAGGCTTTATTTGGCCGGGCGGATACGCGTGGATTGCACGTACCTCACCTCCCCAACGCCTCCGCTCAAGAGCCGTAATTGGCGCGGTCGAGTGGTGGGGATCTGCCCCGCCGCTAGATTTCCATGGTACGGTGGCGGTAGGGCGGTGTGGTGAATTTCGGAAGCCCCATTGCCCCCCAAACCAAACTAAGGCTCTGTTTGGGGGACTTATTTTCACATGTCAAGCTGTTCATGCGGTCGTAAGCTTGACCGGTGAAAATAAGTCCCCCCAAACAGAGCCTAAGCCTTAGAATCCAGGGTTTAACATGTCATTAGCTTTTGTATGGTAAAGATCGTGATAAGCTCAAATTGATTCAACTGAAAGAAAATAGGAAGATTTTGTGATGCAATCATTTTTGGCTTCGTTTTTGTCAATGTGAGTGTGTGGATGGATTTATGAGTGTATGTGTCAATGGATGGTTGAATGGATAGATGTGTGAATGGATGCGTAAGTGTTTATTATGTAAAGAGGCAATACTAGCACATGACTAGAGGTACATTTCTAACCATAATTTCTTTTAAATCATTCAGTTTATATTCCATGGACATCAAGGAGTGTAATTGTTTATTCTTCATAATTTGTTTTGACAGTTTATGATTTCACTTGGATGCACATAATTGTACAGGTATTGATCCGGTTAATTGGCGCTGATGAGAATATATACTCGAGCTATACAAATACACTAAAATGGTTGGACGAGACTCATAACTGTCGGAGATGCAGAGTCTCAAGTTTTTTTGGGTTTATGAAAATTATGTAAAAATTTGTAATTATATTGATGTAAAAATATAAAAGGAATATTTATTGATTAACTCAATGTAAGTATTAAAGGTTTCATTGATTGAGCTTCAATTGTTTTGGAATCTTGACTATTTGAAACTAGTACATTCTTGAATGTTTTAGATGTAATATTTATTATTTTAATCTAAAAGTTCCAATATTAATGCAACAATTTGCATAAAATATTGTGATAGAGTTAAAAACTTATAATGACGTTTTTTGCATATTCTTGAGCTTATAATAACGTTTTTTGAAAGTGTCGCGGTAAAACAATTGTCAATCATGACGTTTTTCGAAAAAATGTCACCATAGAGTAATTGTCAATCACGACGTTTTTTGAGAAAACTGTCACCGTACAGTAACTGACAATCGCGACGTTTTTTTTTGAAAGCGTCGCAAGGTGCTACAGCGACATGCGCAATCGTGACGATTTAGTGACGTTTTTATAAACGTCACAAAAACTATCGTGACGCTTTAAAATCGTCACTGAAGGCATAAAAAAATGTCGCCATAAGACGACTAAATTTTGTTTTGTAACTTTTGTTTTGTTACTTTCCTTCTAAAAGCACTATTATTCGTATACCTCATAATCAGCATGTTTTATAAAACTTAACACTACTTTCCAAACGACGTAAAAGATTATTTTCATATATATGGTATAACATAAATGTAGGGTATGCATAGTATAAGTTGTCCCCTGGGAATACTTATGCTCTCTTTTAGGATGTCAAATGTAACTAAAATAATTTCCACTGCGTATAAGTATAGTTTTTATTTGTGTACTAGCTGATCCACCGAGCCGAGGGATACGACATCTAAAATACAATTGATTTTTCACATCATTAAAGCTTGTGTTTCATTTATAGTCTTAGTAGTTGGTGGTTGCCTGAGCGTCGGCAGTTATCCCCTGCCCGACGTGGCATCATAACGCGTGTTTTCTCCTACTCTGATACTTCTAAATTTTTGGAGAAAATGCGGGTTATGACAGAGCCCCCCCCCCCCCCCCAAACTTTTTTTTTTTCAAACCTGGGCACTAACTTTAAACAACGTTTTTTTTATAAAAATCGCAGTATAAAGTATTAAAAAAAAGGCTGATGTAAAAACGCAGAACCCGGATTAACTAAAACCGGGTAACACGCGACTTTTGAAAATAAGTCTATTATATGACATTTTTAGGAAAAGTGTTCAACATGAAAGTTGTAGATCCCACATGTTGAACACATTTCCTAAAAATTTCATATAGTAAGCCTATTTTCAAAAGACGCATTTTAAATAAAAAAATTACACTACAAGAAAAACTTCATTTAGCAACAAAAATTAGTAACGCTCAATAATGTGTGCTAATTAGCATCAAATTTAGTTAGGTATATGATATTTGTTTTACCCACAAAATAACGACAAAAATATTCGTTGCAAAAATAGCAACGAATTATTTTGTTGCAAAATATTTGTTGCTAAATAGAAACAAAATATTTCCTTTCAAAATTTTTATACTAATTATTTTAGATTAAAAATTTATGAAAAAAAATTCAATTCCCTCCAAATATTTTCATCTCACTTTTAAAATATATATATATTTATAAGTTTTTAAACAAATTAAAGAAACGCTTGATATTCCTATTCTTATCTCGATATTTGCTCCCCTTCTAAGATCGCCACTCTCCCGCACGATCTCTCCGCCGAGCTCGTCACCCTCTTGCGCGATCTCCCCGCGTTGCACCAACTAGAAATAAATAAATATATACATATAAAATATATAAATAAATAAATATATATAATATATACAAAAATATATAAATATATATAATATAAAGAAATAACTATATATAAAAATATTATATATAATAAACTATATATATTAAAATATAAATAAAATTATATATTTATATGTATATATAAATAAATAAATATATATGTATGTATAAATAAATAATCATATATATAAATAATATAAATTTATAATTTTATAATTATATACATGTATATTAACGTAAAATAAAAATAAATTAGATAATTAAGAGATTTGGTTAGGCAAAGATATTATTTGTGAGAGATCTGTGGTTTAAATCTCAGCAGGTGTATATTAAAAAATATTTTTTTGTATATAAATATTATTTTAATTTAATTAAATAATTATATAAAATACAAATATTAGCATCAAAAGAATTCCTTCATAAAAAATCTTTGCTAATTAGAAAAAAATAATTTCCTTAATAAATTTAGACAGGGTCATATTAGCTACAATTTTTTTTTCGTTTTTAAATTTCTTGCTAATTAAAATTAGCAACGAATTATATAGCGATTTTTATAAAAACCGATGTCTAATATCTAAGTATTATAATTTTTTATTTAAAACGCGCTTTTTGAAAATATATCTATTATATGACATTTTAGCAAAATTGTTCAACATAAAAGTTGTAGATCTCGAGGAGATCTACAATTTTCATGTTGAATAATTTTTCTAAAAATGTCATATAGTAGACCTATTTTCAAAAGTCGCGTTTTAAATAAAAAAATTATAATACTTTATACAATATTTTTTTATAAAAACTGTTGTCTAAAATATTAAATATTTATTTTTTTCGTTTTAACTTTTTAAAAAATATCATTTTAAATATAAAAAATTATAATACTTTACACAGCGGTTTTTTATAAAAATCGCTGTCTAAAGTATTACATTTTTTGTCGTTTTCTAAATTATAATATTGTAGACAACAGTTTTTATAAAAAATCATTGTCTAAAGTATTAAATTTTTTTTAAAAAAATTATAATATTTTAGACAACGGTTTTTATAAAAAACCGTTGTCTAAAGTATTACATTTCTTTTGCTGTTGTCTAAATTATAATACTTTAGACAGCGGTTTTTTATAAAAAACCGTTGTCTAAAGTCTGTCTATATATTTTATTTTCAATCCGGGCACGCGCCTGGGTATGCTTTAATTATGGTTTCCTTTCTACTCCGGCTGAGCTAATGATATTTTATCGTCGTGCATTTTTTTTTTCTGAAATATATAATTTCTCCCGCTGATTTCAGTGATTTGTTATTGTGAATCATTATTTCTTTTTTGTTTTGTTGATTCATCCTGTTTTTTCTTCGAATATTTTGTGTTATTTAATATTTGAAGTTCATTCATTTAGAATTGAATATATGTTCTCATATTAATCTATTCAGATCGCACCACTATTTTTAACTGAAATCAGAGGTAGCCTCACTGTGAAATCTGAGGAAAAGTTGGTCCATTCACAATCACAAGACATCAGATATTTTGTGATTTGTGACAATGGACATCAACCATCAGGTATGGACACGGGACACCCATGTAAAATATTATATTTTAATCTCTTATAGTCTTATACTCTTTAATAGTATTTTTTTGATATAATTTTTATTTTTCAGAATGAAAAAGTATTTTAAGAAGAAATTAAGATCAGATGAGCAACCTAATTCTGATGTTCCAAGTAGAGAAGTTATTCCAAATTCTTGTGTTGATATTTTAGAAGAGAAAGAGTGTGTAATTGTTAGTGAATCAAGTCAATTCAAATATCTTAAAAGAAATCATGAACAATTTAATTTGGATGAGTAAATTTGAGATCATGGATTAAAGCCAATGATTTCTGGTTATCATGTGAATATAAGAGATCAAGTTCGAAGGGCTTATTGGCTAAAAGGCTCGTGCCAACCAAGAATCATTATTTTAAGTTTACTTAATTTGGCAAAGATGGAAGACGTTTTGTTCCATATTGGTTTAACTTACATAGCAATTGGTTAGAGTACAGTATAACAAAAGATGCTGCAATTTGTCTGTGTTGTTATTTTTTTAAAGTTGAACACGGGGATCAAGGAGGTAGAAACACATTTGTCACTACGGGATGGTCTCATTGGAAAAAAAGTGAAAAATTGCAAATGCATGTAGGCTCTCATGCTAGTGCACATAACATAGCTTTGCAGAATTGTTAGGATCTTATAAGTCAAAATACTCAAATTCAAGCTGCATTATTTATGCGAACAGATATTGTTAAAGCAGAGTATCATGCCCGTTTAATAACATCAATTGATGTTATTAGATTTTTGTTGAACAAATGACTATCTTTTCGAGGTCATGATGAATCCGCGACATCCAATAATCAGGGGAATTTTCTTGAGCTTTTAGAATGGTTGGGAGAGCATAATGAAAATATTGCAAAAGTAACCTTAAAAATGCTCCAAAAAATAATAAATTAACATCACCTCAGATTCAGAAAGATATAGTAAATGTTATTGCTTGTGAGATTAGAGAAGCCATAGTTTCAGAAATTGGCGGTGACTTATTTTCAATATTAGTTGATGAATCTCGTGGCATATCAATTAAAGAATAAATGACGGTTGTTTTTCGTTTTATGGACACAACCAGAAGTATTATTGAGTATTTTTTTGCTATCCTTCATGTCACTGATACAAAAACTTTATCATTAAAAGCAGCAATAAATATGTTATTCTCTACTCCTGGTTTGACACTTTCAAGACTACGTGGACAAGGATATGATGAAGCAAGTAATATGCATGGGGAATTCAGAGGTCTTAAAAGTTTGATATTAAGGGAAAATGAATCTGCGTATTATGTTCATTGTTTTGCTCATCAATTACAACTAGCACTTGTAGCTGTAGCAAATAATGACTGTCAAATTTCTATGTTTTTACTCTTGTTAGTAGTATTTCTAATATTGTTGGAGCTTCATGCCAAAGAAGAGATAAACTTAGAGAGAAGGAGATTGCTAGAATTACTATAACGCTAGATAATGGAGAAATTCATACTGGTCAAAGTTTAAATCAAGAAACAAGTATCAAAAAAGCTGGAGATACTCGTTGGGGATCACATTATACTTCTTTAGTGAGTCTGATACTCATTTTTCTTCAGTTGTTGATGTACTAGATGCCATAAGATTAGATGGATTAGATTTCAATAAAAGATTAGAGACATCTGCTATTTTAACTTTTGTTCAAACATATGAATTCGCATTCAATCTGCATCTAATGAAATATTTTAGGAATGACGAATGAATTATCACAGGCGTTACAAAAGAGAGATCAGAACATAGTAAATGTTATGCACATAGTCAATGTTTCTAAAAAACATATGCAAAAATTTAGAGATGATGGGTGGTTAGATTTGATAAAAGAAGTTACATTATTTTGTGAGATTCATAAGATAGAAGTAATAAAAATGAAGGAAAACTTTAAAGTTTGGGGAAGATCAAGACGAAAGGTAGAAGAAAGAACTAATATACACCATTATTGTGTTGAAGTCTTTTACGGAGTTATTGATTTGCAACTGAATGAATTAAACTATCGGTTTAATGAAGTCAACATAGAGCTACTGATTTGTATACCATGTTTAGACCCAAGTGAAAAATTTGCAGTGTTTGATATACAGAAATTGACGTGTCGTGTCAAATTCTATCCATCAGACTTCTCTCAAATGCAGCTTATAACTCTTCAAAGTCAGCTTGAAATTTACATTTGAGATGCATCATCCCGAGCTAAATTTTTAAATCTTACCGGAGTTAGCTATCTAGCGAAATAATTTGTTAAGTTCAAATTGGATATGACATATCCTCAAGTATTCATGTTGATTAAATTGACATTATTATTGTCAGTTGCGACAGCTACAGTGGAAAGAGCATTCTCCAAAATGAAGGTCATCAAGTCACGTTTACGCAACCGAATGAGTGATGAATGGTTTAATGACAGCTTATTGACCTACATTGTGAGAGACAAATTCAAATTAGTTGAAATTGAGTCAATTATTTAGCGATTTTAGGAATGAAAACACATCGAGGGCAATTCTGATTGATTGTAAGTGAATGTTAATCTTTATTATGCATTAATATATATTTTTTGGGATAGATTTTTTAAATATTAATTTATGCCCCCTGAGATAAAATCCTGGCTCCGCCACTAGACGTGCGCGGGCAGTCCCGCTCGTTGACGCTTGCACGCGCGGGCAGGTGTGCGTGTGGGCGCCTGCACGCGTGAGAGAGCTCTCCGCGTGCGAGCGCTGGCCGTGCGTTCTCGGGTCGTATGCAGTGCTTGTGCATGTCGGTGCGTGCATGTTTGGTTTCCCCCCACTTTCATGGTGATTTTGACCCCTTTGAGCTGGTGCGTCTCACGCACACGGTTCACTCGGTTGGGTCGGCGTGCTTGAACGTTTCGGTTAGAGTCTGACAGGTTAGTGACAGATCTACAAATTTTAACAAGGGGGCATCAACTTCCTCCAACAACAAAAATTTGAACGACTTCATCTTACCAGAGCCGTCTATCCCTCATTTGGCCTCCATTTTGACATTTAAGTAGTCAATATTCATTGTCTCAGTGAGAGGAATTCAAATCCACCAACCATTTTACAAAATTCTTAGGAGGTCTGGGCCCTAGCCCCCCTTAAATCTGCCTCTTCTACCAGTTTAACTTGAGAAATTTAGAGGGAACCACATCAATCATAATGAATTTGAATTGGAATACAACTCAAACATGCTAGTTGAGGATGTTAGACATGTGTGTACATCTTGTTGCAGGTCGCTTAGTACTCTTACAGACCGGAGAAAATGCACCATCTTAAATCGAGAGGGAACCAAACGCGCAAATAGTCAAAAAGAGAACCAACATCAGAGACGTCGTAATTAACCCAAAAGATCAACATTGATGGGGTTCCCCCTGAAACCTTTGAGCCAAACTAGAAAGAATCAGACTGAGGACACATAGGGACAACCAGTAAGACCGGACAAGTCGCGCGCAAAAAGTCACGCTCCCCCTGAAGTCTCGAGAACACCTGAGAAGAAGGCAATGTCAAGCACGCACCCCACGAGCACGCAAGCACACTCACATGCCTCACGGGCACGCAGCACGCTAGCGCGCACAGCGTGCGCCTGCGCGCCGCCTTGCATGCTCACAACGCATCGGTGTGCTCCTGCCGACAGCCTCCCCCGCCACTGGCCGACTCTGTAACCTTCGGCCGCCGTCGAACAACCTACCTGGGCCGCCAGAACTGCCCTGGGGTCACTTTGGTCATTCGCTAAAATTGGTGATCCAGGTGACTGAAATGAAGCGACGTCATACGCTAGCACGAATTCTGCCCAGGTACAATTGTCAATGTATCCCTCAAGAAAACTATAAATAGGCTCTCAGGTCTTCATTTGAAGACAACCGGCTCCAGACCGGAGAAAATGCACCATCTTAAATCTAGAGGGAACCAAACGCGCAAATAGTCAAAAAGAGAACCAACATCAGAGACGTCGTAATTAACCTAAAAAGATCAACATTGATGGGGTTCCCCCTGAAACATTTGAGCCAAACTAGAAAGAATCGGACTGAGGACACATAGGGACAACCAGTAGACCGGACAAGTCGCGCGCAAAAAGTCACGCTCCCCCGAAGTCTCGAGAACACCTGAGAAGAAGACAATGTCAAGCACGCACCCCACGAGCACGCAAGCTCACTCACGTGCCTCACGGGCACGCAGCGCGCTAGAGCGCACAGCGTGCGCCTGCGCGACGACTTGCATGCGCACAACGCATCAGTGTGCTCCCGCCGACGGCCTCCCCCGCCGATGGCCGACTCTGTAACCTTCGCCCGCCGTCGAACAACCTACCTGGGCCGCCAGAACTGCCCTGGGGTCACTTTGGTCATTCGCTAAAATTGGTGATCCAGGTGACTGAAATGGAGCGACGTCATACGCTAGCACGAATTCTGCCCAGGTATAATTGCCAATGTATCCCTCAAGAAAACTATAAATAGGCTCTCGGGCCTTCATTTGAAGACAACAGGCTCCAGATGCTAGAAAGAGCTCTGAGATTTTCCCGCGAGATCGTGAACTTAAGTCGATTCTCCGTTCTGTTTCTAGTGCAAAGGCTCCAACATGCTTCAAGACACACAGTTCACCTCCGTAGGAGCGCTTCCATCAAAGCTCTAAGAACTAAGAGATTCTACCCAGCCGGAATGCTTCCATCGAGGTTCCATGGATTTAGCCAATTTTCCAGGCTAGAGTGCTCATATCAAGACTACGGGAACTTAGTCTATTTTCCACCATTTGTGTACTTTACACTTGTAATAGAGATGTGACATGTCACCCTCCAATAGAACGTCTCGAACTCCTGTAAACTCTAAGAAAATAGTGGATTTTGTCTCAGTACAAATCCAGGCACATGATTTTTCATCCTTTCCGGGTTTTCCGCGTCAAAAATAATTTTGTCTCTCGTTGATGTTTTTCTTTGACTGTTTGAGCGCCCGATCCAATTTCGAGCTAAAGCGGTCCGATTCTTTAGACCGGGGAAAAATCGGGAGACCTGCAATTGTTTGGCGCCATCTGTAGGAAGGTGTTCCAGAAGGCTCTACAAATTTTCAAGATCACAACACCAGCTTCAATGATGAAAGGAAACGCACGCACTGCCGACCAACTAGTTTATGAAGAGTCTAATTGTAGTACCCCTCCCCCCCAAACCTTTTGCCCGGGTCGGGCCGGAGGGGTACTACTGGCCCAAGACATCCACCCAGGGCTCATAGGGGAAACAATCCACCCTATTCAAGCACTAGATGGCCGTCCTGAGTGGTTCGAATCATAACATTCACAACCCATCAGAATATAGCGGAAGCATTAATCAGGAAACCACTACTTATTATATATAACATTTCATATTAATACAGAGGTTCTAAGGCCGAAGCCTAAGCATTTATAAAAGCCCGTGGGCTATACATGTACTACATAAGTCTCTCACACACTCTCTCTTCTAAACTACTCGGCGGTACTCACGTCTCTAAACACCGGAGACGACGGGGGTGCATCAGCTCGAGTAGACCTAGCTGCTGGCGTAATCTCCTGCGGCAGCGGGTCACTACGGTGCTCCACCTCCTGTGAATGGTTAATCAAATAACCGTTAGTCACAGAGCTAAGTGGAAACAAATCTCCTCCCCGGATCCACATCCTGGGGACGAGCACGCACCCACCCAACAAAAGTAAATAGCCGAAGCAAGAGAGGGTTAGCATAACATTTCATATATGAACAGCTAGGAGCAATTATAAAAGAGTGCAGTATAACCGGGAAAAGCAGCAATAACATAAAACGGTTATAACAAGGCTCTACTAGCTCATCAGCACAACAGATTTTCATATCTTGAATTCTATCGCAGACATTCACAGCCGCGCACACAAACCGCAGGCACTCATAGCCGCGCACACAAACCGCAGGCATTCATAGCCGCGCACACAAACCGCAGGCATTCATAGCCGCGCACACAAACCGCAGGCATTCATAGCCGCGCACACAAACCCTATGTCGACATAGTTTGGACCGCTTCTGTTCCAGCAGGGTAGCGAGCCCCGCGGGCCTCACCGATGTGGCCGTCGGTGACAGTGGCCAGTCCTGCCACTTCTGGGGGTGATCGTACCGCACAACCCCAGGCCCTCACGTACAACCTTGTGTACTCTTGGATGTGAGCGACATCCGGCGAATCATTTTGGCCGACCAGCGGAGGAAAACCCGACGGGGAATAAAACGGCCGGTCACCCGTGGTACTCATCTCCCTGTCGCCTTGAGTCGTCAACCTTGCCGCACCGGTACGAACGGTCTGCGGAAGGGACTGACCCGCCACCATTTCACCGCAAGCAATTTACAATCAATCAAACAATTGCAAACAATATAACATCGGGTCTACGACGGCCTGCCTTACTAGGCTTACACTTCGGGCATCGGCACTTTGCTCTACTTTTGACAAGGAGCGTGGGAGCGCTTTATTTGGGGCTAGACCTGGAGGACTACCTCAACTCCGGTTATCCCCAACTAAGGCTCAACCTAAACAACAACTGCTCATCAGAGCAGGACCCGGGAATAAAAGTAAATTGCGATAAAATCAAGTGCGGTGGTTATGCTGCTTATTTAAAGTGCTGAAATGAAATATGACCAGTACGAGACTGGATAAGCTTGACCAGTACGCAACTGGAGTAGTACTAAATAAAAAGTACTGAAATAAGCCTGACCAGTACGCAACTGGAGTTGTACTGAAATGAAAGTACTGAAATAAGCTTGACCAGTGCAAAACTGGAGTAGTACTGAAATGAAAGTACTGAAATAAGCTTGACCAGTACGAGACTGGAGTAGTACTGAAATGAAAGTACTGAAATAAGATTGACCAGTACGAAACTGGAGTAGTACTGAATTGAAAGTACTGAACTGTAAAGAATAAAAGGACTGGACCAGTGTAAGACTGGAATAATCATAAAGAAAATGGTTAGTAGTCCAATCACTCCATACAGGAGGCTTCAGTTCCATCTCCGTCCAGGAGGCATTCAGTTCCATCTCCAGCCAGGAGAGATTCAATTCCATCTCAGTTTTTAAAGGCTTCCTTGGGTTACACCTTTATTAAGATCCGATTATGAGTTGGTTGCGCCTTATTAACCACGGCTTAATCGGATTGGGGCTTATCAGGAGTTATACTTTCATTATTCGTCAAGAATAATTCATAACTCACCACTCGTGCTCTCATCTTCCGAGCGTGCCCAAATCGCCCGAGAGTCGAGGCGCTCGACAGTTTTCGTGAAATCTCGAAACACCCGGAGCTTGGACACTTGCCTCGGCCACTCTCGATGATATGAAACTTATTCAAATTAGAGAGGATAGTCGCGCGCTCCAATTTTCATTTTCGAAGAAAACGAGCGTAATAATATCGAGCGCGGTCCTAGGCTTCCATATTTTGGGAAAAATATCAAGAACTTATCCCTATGAGCTCAAATTTTGATACAACCCTTAAATGGGTATAAAATGAGCATAGAAAAATTTTCATAATTTTTCAAAGTGTTTTGGCCCTTTAATTTGGCCAAATAAAGTTTAATTGGGCTTTTAAAAATACCAAATCAACACCAAAAATTCTCAAAATTTTTGTGGAGGAAGCCCTTAGCAAGGGAAACATTTTTCATGTTCAACACTTTTTCCCTAGGAGCCTATTTTAGTCTCAAATAAAATCAACCCATTATTAGTAATATTATAATATTTATCAAATATTATAATAATATATAATATATATATATAATAATATATTATATAAAATAAAACAGAGTTACTGTTTATCACCTCCCCCACCCCGCTGTACCGTATCCGCAGCCCATTACGGGCTTCTCCGCCGCCGGCCGGCCACCGGCCGGCCTTGGCTCCACCACCGGCCAACCCGCCGGTGGTGGGCGCTCCCTCCGGCGGTGGTCCGGCGGCCTGCCGCCGCCGGCCGCCGCCGGAGCATTTTTTTTTTTTAAAAAAATGGACGGGAGGGGAGGGGGGTGACGGCGGCGGCGCTCCGGCCGCCGGAGCGCCATGCAAGACGTCCAAAATGGAGAAGGAGGAGGGAGAAAGCTTCCACCTGAGTTTGGTGGGCTCGGGAGGGGCCGGCTTGGTCGGACATGGCTCAAGGTGGTGGAGGAGAGGAGGAGGAACTCCGGCTTGGCTTTTTCCGGCCACCTGAGCTCCGGCAGAGGGGTGAGAAGGGGGAGGGGAATGCTCTGAGAGCTGTGAGGGAAAGAGAGGGGGTTGGGGTCCTTTTATAGGATTGGGGAGGGAGAGTTCCCTCCCTTTGGGTGGTGTGGGACTAATCCCTCCTTAGGGAGGGATTAATCCCCACCCTCCAGCTGTCTAATGACAGCTGGATGTCTCCCATTTTCCCCCATGTGGGGAAAATGGATGAGGCCCCTTTGTGGGCTTGGGCCTTTAGGTGGGAAAGAGAGAGAGAGGGAGAGAAAAGAAAGAGTAGGTGGGCCTCCATTTGCTTTAGGTTAGGGCTTGCTGGTTTGGGGGCCCATGGAAAGTGAGGGGGAGTATGGGCCATCCTCTTTGGAGAGGAGGTGAGCCCCTCATTTGGAGAAAAAATCCAAAAAGTGGATTTTTAGGAGGGTTTGACCAAGTCAACCCTAGGGTGGGTCCCCATTGTTGGTCAAAGTCAAAGTGGGTCCAAGTCGTCGGGGTCGGGTCAAAGTTCGGGTGTCGTGTCATAATTCGGTGTGCGCACACTTTTCGGTGCACAACTATGCTTGATTTGACCACGGGTTGACCAATCGTCATCGAAATTGATCGGGACGACTTCCGTTGACTTCGTATTGACCACACGAGACTAACGCCACTGACTGGGGTTGAATCGGAGTCCGTTTGACGAAAGTCCGAAATTTGCGCGTCGTAGCGCGCTAAAATGGCTGAAGTGTGTAAAATTGTCGTTAGACCTCGGATCGTGACGCGACGAGATCCGATGCGCTCATATTGACTATATGAGGTCATAGGAACTGACAGAACTCGATTCTGAGTTCTCTAGCTCGATATCCAAAATCTCGCTCTCGTTGTGTTTTACGAGGAACAGTCACATCCTACTATATGACCTCAGGGTCCAACTGAACGAGTTCCGATGCACTCGTATTGACTATACGAGGCCACAGGAACTGACAGAACTCAATTCAGAGTTCTCTAGCTCGATTTCCCGCCTAGGGTTATTTCCCACCGGTCATGGGTAGGGTTCGGGCCACTTTTATTGGGCCCACTCGGGTTCTGGTGGCCCAATAAAAGTCGGGATGTTACAATCCAATAAAAATAAAAGGATTTTCGTCCCCGAAAATTTGCTTGGAGTAGGGGGAAAAGTAACATACCTGGTGGAAAGAGCTCTGGGTGCTTTTCTCGGAGGAGTGCTTCAGGTTCCCATGTGAACTCTTCTCGTCCACAGTTTGACCATAGCACCTTAACCATCGGAATGGTTTTGTTCCGTAGTGTCTTCACCTTGTAATCTACTACTCTGACGGGTTCGAGCCGGACGGATCTATCTGACAGTAGTTGCGCCGGAGGGGTAGGAAGGTACTGCTCTGGTTGCCGGAGGACTCGTCTCAAGGAAGAGACATGAAACACATTATGAAGATTCCCCAACTCTAGGGGTAAGGCTAAACGATAGGCGACGGGGCCAACACGCTCTATCACCGGATAGGGGCCCAAGAAGCGGGGATCTAACTTTTTCTGCTTCCTCAACCGGGAGACACCATGCATGGGTTTTATTTTCAGAAACACCATTTCCCCCACGCTGAACTCCACCGGTCGGTGTCGCGCATCATAGTACTTAGCCTGCCGGCTCTGCGCTTCCCGCATTCGTTCCTGAATCAGCCGTATCGCTGCCGTAGTGTCATCGATGTAAGCCACTCCCAAGGCTTCCGGGTCCTCTTCCTGAGCCCAAGTCAACGGTGTTCGGCAACGCCTTCCATACAATGCCTCGTACGGAGCCATCTTAATACTAGCCTGGTAGCTGTTATTGTACGAAAATTCGACTAACGGCAACAGCTGCTCCCACGGCTCATTGTGCTCCTACTATGCACAGTCGAAGAAGATCCTCCATCGTCCGGTTCGTCCTCTCCGTTCTGTCCGTCTGTCTGCGGGTGGAAGGCAGTGCTGAAGGCCAACTTGGTTCCCAAATATGCCTGCACCCGCCTCCATTCCTTAGATGTGAAACGACCGTCACGATCAGACACGATGGACTTTGGTACTCCGTGAAATCGTACCACTTGTTCTAGGAACATCCTGGCCAGGATATCTACTCCGTCACCCTGTCGGTTTGGAATGAACCGCGCTACCTTGGTGAGTCGATCTACGACCACCCATATTGAGTCATTCCCAGCACGGGATCGAGGTAGGCCGTGGACGAAGTCCATGGAGATGTCTTCGAACTTCCATTCTGGTATCGGCAGGGGCTGCAATAGGCCTCCTGGACTGCGGCATTCAGCTTTGACCTTCTGACAGGTCTGGCACCGGGCCACGAAGTCGGTGACATCTCTCTTCATTCCGGGCCAGTAAATGGTCCTACGCAAGTCCACGTACATCTTAACTACGCCAGGGTGAATCGAGTACCTCGACTGATGGGCCTCTTGCAGAATTTCCCCACGAATCCCTCCAGTAGCGGGAATAAATATGCGATGCTTGAATTGTAGAATCCCATCATGCAAGTTATAATCCTCCTGTGCCCCTCCTTGCAGAGATCGGATGATCGACATTACCTCTGGGTCGATCCTCTGGGCTTCTCGTATCCGGTCCCTGGATATCGCATTGGATCTCCATCCAATACAGCTGAGAATAGTACTCTTCCGGATCTCTTCGGGCAACCAGGGTAATCTCCAAGTCTATCAAAGACTGGAAAAGTTCCTTAGGGATCTGCTCCATCCAACTCCCGACTATCGCAGGCTGGCGGCTCAAGGCGTCAGCGACTCTATTAGCCTTCCCGGGGTGATATTGGAGAGTGAAGTCGTAATCGCATAAGAATTCCAACCATCGGCGCTGCCGGAGATTCAGCTCTTTCTGCGTGAAAATATACTTGAGGCTCTTGTGGTCGGAGAAGATCTCACATTTTACTCCGTACAGATAATGCCTCCAGATTTTAAGGGCGAAGACGACGGCGCCCAACTCTAAATCGTGTGCTGCGTAGTTTAATTCATGCGGCTTTAATTGCCGCGAAGCGTAGGCCACTACCTTACCATGCTGCATTAGGACTGCTCCCAATCCTTTCAGGGAGGCATCAGTGTAGATTTGAAATCCCTCGGTCCCTGAAGGAATCGTAAGGATTGGCGCGGAAGTCAGACGCTTCTTCAGTTCGATGAACGCAGCCTCGCACTCCGGCGTCCATCGAAATACGGCGTCCTTCTTGGTGAGAGCAGTCAGGGGTAGGGCAATCTTGGAAAATCCCTCGACAAACTTCCTGTAGTATCCGGCAAGGCCGAGGAAACTCCGGATATCCGCAGCCGTCCTGAGTGGCGGCCAATTTTGTACTGCCTGGATCTTGGCTTGGTCCACTGCCACTCCTTCCTTGTTTATCGTGTGGCCCAAGAATCCAACTTCTTCTAGCCAAAATTCGCACTTACTGAATTTGGCGAAGAGAGAGTGCTCCCGGAGCTTTAATAGAACCATCTGCAGGTGCCGGGTATGGTCCTGTCTTGGTCTTCGAGTAGATTAGGATATCGTCTATAAAGACGATGACAAAGTGATCCAAGAAGGGTTCGAAGACTCTATTCATCAGGGCCATGAAGGCGGAGGGAGCGTTGGTGAGCCCGAAGGGCATCACTAGGAACTCGTAAAGACCGTATCGGGAGCTGAAGGCAGTCTTAGGAATATCTTCCTCTCGGATCCGAAGCTGATAATAGCCGGACCTCAGGTCCATTTTGGAGAATACCGAAGCACCTTGTAACTGGATCGAACAGTTCGTCGATCCTAGGAAGGGGATACGTGTTGCGTACAGTAAGCTTATTTAGCTCCCTATAGTCGATGCACAGTCGCAGAGTCCCGTCCTTCTTCTTGACGAAAAGTACCGGGGCTCCCCAGGGCGAGGAACTTGGACGGACGAATCCAGCATCTATTAGTTCTTGTAGCTGGATCTTTAGTTCAGTCAGCTCCCTTGGGGCCATCCGGTAGGGGGCTCGCGATACTGGCCGTGCTCCGGACACGAGCTCGATCTGGAAGTCGACCTCTCGCTGAGGTGGCAATCCCGGGAGGGACTCAGGGAAGATATCTGGAAAGTCTCGGACTACTGGGACCTTGGCGAGCGCCTGGGTCTTATCTTCCATCTCGAAATAAATAAGGAATACTTCATCCTTCTGACGGACTGACTTCACCATCTGTGTAGAAGTCAAGATAATACGAGAGACAGATGGCACACCTGTCAACGCGATGCTCTGGCCATTTGGATTCTGTAGCCGGACTTCTCGCGTGGAACAGTTTATCTGGGCTTGGTGCTCGGCCAGCCAGTCCATTCCCAGAATTATGTCAAACCCAGTTATAGCTAGGATGGTTGCGTAGATTTCAAACTCTACCTCTCCCAGTGTAGCCTGGAACGAACACTTTTCGGTGGATGTCATATCCGACCCGTCTGGTAAACGGATTCGTATAAACAGTCCGGTTGAGCGAATAACATTTCTCTTTGTTGCGATGAAATCGTGGGAGACGAAAGAATGAGTCGCTCCTGTGTCAAAAAGGGTTTTGGCAGGGTGACCTTCTACCAACAAGATTCCTGACGTCATAGGAAAACATATATATATATATCATCCAACTAATATACATATATATATATATATGAAATATACAACAATAGTGGAAGATCTGATATCTTCTATCGCCTAAGATATATACCTATGACTACGTCAGGGGCTGGTCCATGCTGCAGGTCCAGTGCATAGGCCTCCTGGGGAGCTGCTCGGCCCTGCTGGCCTCTCCTGCCAGCTCGGCCTCTACGGCCTCTTTGACCCTGTCCCCGTGCCGGCTGTCCACCCTGGACTGCTCCTAGTCCTGGTCTCCCTATCGCCTGAGGGCAGAAGGCCCTCATATGTCCCGGCTGCTGACACAAGAAGCAGTTCCCTGCGAAGGGAACATCTCGCCGGGCCACTAGTGGGGGCTGTGGAGCTGGAGCTGGTCTACTGTCTTGCTGTGCAGCTGGGGGTGCTGGGGGTGCTGGTGGGCGCCTATAAGGCAGCCTGCGGCGTCGCTGTCTGCTCTCTCTATCCTGTCTATGGGGAGCGACTCCAACGTCTCGCCTCTGGTCTCGAGGAAGCTCTACTTGACCTCTGCGCCGCTGAGCCACCATCTGCTGGTCCTAACTCTAGAGCTGCCTGCATGGGTGGCTATGGTGTGGAAGGTGGCCTGAGAGAGCATAATCAAGGCCTGCCTCAGGTCGTCTCGTAGTCCTCGGTAGAACCGAGAAGCCCTATCCCTGTCGGAGGCAGCCAGGTTCCCGGCAAAGCGTGCCAGGTGTATGAACTCTCTCTCATACTCTGCCACAGTGCGGTTGCCCTGTCGAATGAGCATGAACCTCTCTTGCAGCGCGGCTCGGTCTGCATCTGTGATGAAAAATTCTAGCAGAGCCACGGAGAACTCCCCCCAAAGGATCGTGCTCATCGGCCGACCTCGGAAGGTAGAGCGACTAGCCGCTCTCCACCAATCCCTCGCATATCCCTCCAAGAGGGTCACCACCAAAGAGACTGCTGCCACAGCTGGGCACATCATCCCTACCAACAGCTCCTCCACTCGCTCCACCCACTCCTTTACCTGAATGGCCGTCTCTGTACCCCTGAAAGGGGGAGGCCTCAGTCCTCGAAAAGTCGTCAGCAGATCTGTGGGTGCGGTCATCTCCCGCGGTGGCTGTGCCAGGGCATCTCGGAAAGTCGCTAGTATAGCCGTCAGTGTCTGCCCTATATCTGACTCGGCAAACGGTACGGCTGCGGGAGCAACCGGGTCTGGTGGTGGGGTAGCTGGAACGTATCCTCTGGACGAGGATCCCCCGTTACTGTACTCCGGTATCTGGAGAAGTAACATGAAAGAGTGTCAGTATTTTGCAAAAGTAAGGGAATTTGCAAAAGCGACAACCCAAGCGGAAAATAATGGTGTATGGGCGTACTAACGCACAGTCTAGAATCCCTAAGCCTCTACACTAGGGTCCACCAGGCTTCCACTGCAAGGTTCGTCCCGAACCTAGAACGAAGCGAGGGACGGAGGGATCCTGAGACTGCTCCACAAGGACGAATCGTGATCCCTCTGATACATTTGTAGTACCCCTCCCCCCCAAACCTTTTGCCCGGGTCGGGCCGGAGGGGTACTACTGGCCCAAGACATCCACCCAGGGCTCATAGGGGAAACAATCCACCCTATTCAAGCACTAGATGGCCGTCCTGAGTGGTTCGAATCATAACATTCACAACCCATCAGAATATAGCGGAAGCATTAATCAGGAAACCACTACTTATTATATATAACATTTCATATTAATACAGAGGTTCTAAGGCCGAAGCCTAAGCATTTATAAAAGCCCGTGGGCTATACATGTACTACATAAGTCTCTCACACACTCTCTCTTCTAAACTGCTCGGCGGTACTCACGTCTCTAAACACCGGAGACGGCGGGGGTGCATCAGCTCGAGTAGACCTAGCTGATGGCGTAATCTCCTGCGGCAGCGGGTCACTACGGTGCTCCACCTCCTGTGAATGGTTAATCAAATAACCGTTAGTCACAGAGCTAAGTGGAAACAAATCTCCTCCCCGGATCCACATCATGGGGACGAGCACGCACCCACCCAACAAAAGTAAATAGCCGAAGCAAGAGAGGGTTAGCATAACATTTCATATATGAACAGCTAGGAGCAATTATAAAAGAGTGCAGTATAACCGGGAAAAGCAGCAATAACATAAAACGGTTATAACAAGGCTCTACTAGCTCATCAGCACAACAGATTTTCATATCTTGAATTCTATCGCAGGCATTCACAGCCGCGCACACAAACCGCAGGCACTCATAGCCGCGCACACAAACCGCAGGCATTCATAGCCGCGCACACAAACCGCAGGCATTCATAGCCGCGCACACAAACCGCAGGCATTCATAGCCGCGCACACAAACCCTATGTCGACATAGTTTGGACCGCTTCTGTTCCAGCAGGGTAGCGAGCCCCGCGGGCCTCACCGATGTGGCCGTCGGTGACAGTGGCCAGTCCTGCCACTTCTGGGGGTGATCGTACCGCACAACCCCAGGCCCTCACGTACAACCTTGTGTACTCTTGGATGTGAGCGACATCCGGCGAATCATTTTGGCCGACCAGCGGAGGAAAACCCGACGGGGAATAAAACGGCCGGTCACCCGTGGTACTCATCTCCCTGTCGCCTTGAGTCGTCAACCTTGCCGCACCGGTACGAACGGTCTGCGGAAGGGACTGACCCGCCACCATTTCACCGCAAGCAATTTACAATCAATCAAACAATTGCAAACAATATAACATCGGGTCTACGACGGCCTGCCTTACTAGGCTTACACTTCGGGCATCGGCACTTTGCTCTACTTTTGACAAGGAGCGTGGGAGCGCTTTATTTGGGGCTAGACCTGGAGGACTACCTCAACTCCGGTTATCCCCAACTAAGGCTCAACCTAAACAACAACTGCTCATCAGAGCAGGACCCGGAATAAAAGTAAATTGCGATAAAATCAAGTGCGGTGGTTATGCTGCTTATTTAAAGTGCTGAAATGAAATATGACCAGTACGAGACTGGATAAGCTTGACCAGTACGCAACTGGAGTAGTACTAAATAAAAAGTACTGAAATAAGCCTGACCAGTACGCAACTGGAGTTGTACTGAAATGAAAGTACTGAAATAAGCTTGACCAGTGCAAAACTGGAGTAGTACTGAAATGAAAGTACTGAAATAAGCTTGACCAGTACGAGACTGGAGTAGTACTGAAATGAAAGTACTGAAATAAGCTTGACCAGTACGAAACTGGAGTAGTACTGAATTGAAAGTACTGAACTGTAAAGAATAAAAGGACTGGACCAGTGTAAGACTGGAATAATCATAAAGAAAATGGTTAGTAGTCCAATCACTCCATACAGGAGGCTTCAGTTCCATCTCCGTCCAGGAGGCATTCAGTTCCATCTCCAGCCAGGAGAGATTCAATTCCATCTCAGTTTTTAAAGGCTTCCTTGGGTTACACCTTTATTAAGATCCGATTATGAGTTGGTTGCGCCTTATTAACCACGACTTAATCGGATTGGGCTTATCAGGAGTTATACTTTCATTATTCGTCAAGAATAATTCATAACTCACCACTCGTGCTCTCATCTTCCGAGCGTGCCCAAATCGCCCGAGAGTCGAGGCGCTCGACAGTTTTCGTGAAATCTCGAAACACCCGGAGCTTGGACACTTGCCTCGGCCACTCTCGATGATATGAAACTTATTCAAATTAGAGAGGATAGTCGCGCGCTCCAATTTTCATTTTCGAAGAAAACGAGCGTAATAATATCGAGCGCGGTCCTAGGCTTCCATATTTTGGGAAAATATCAGAACTTATCCCTATGAGCTCAAATTTTGATACAACCCTTAAATGGGTATAAAATGAGCATAGAAAAATTTTCATAATTTTTCAAAGTGTTTTGGCCCTTTAATTTGGCCAAATAAAGTTTAATTGGGCTTTTAAAAAATACCAAATCAACACCAAAAATTCTCAAAATTTTTGTGGAGGAAGCCCTTAGCAAGGGAAACATTTTTCATGTTCAACACTTTTTCCCTAGGAGCCTATTTTAGTCTCAAATAAAATCTACCCATTATTAGTAATATTATAATATTTATCAAATATTATAATAATATATAATATATATATATAATAATATATTATATAAAATAAAACAGAGTTACTGTTTATCACCTCCCCCACCCCGCTGTACCGTATCCGCAGCCATTACGGGCTTCTCCAGCCGCCGGCCGGCCACCGGCCGGCCTTGGCTCCACCACCGGCCAACCCGCCGGTGGTGGGCGCTCCCTCCGGCGGTGGTCCGGCGGCCTGCCGCCGCCGGCCGCCGCCGGAGCATTTTTTTTTTTTTAAAAATGGACGGGAGGGGAGGGGGTGACGGCGGCGGCGCTCCGGCCGCCGGGAGCGCCATGCAAGACGTCCAAAATGGAGAAGGAGGAGGGAGAAAGCTTCCACCTGAGTTTGGTGGGCTCGGGAGGGGCCGGCTTGGTCGGACATGGCTCAAGGTGGTGGAGGAGAGGAGGAGGAACTCCGGCTTGGCTTTTTTCCGGCCACCTGAGCTCCGGCAGAGGGGGGAGAAGGGGGAGGGGAATGCTCTGAGAGCTGTGAGGGAAAGAGAGGGGGTTGGGGTCCTTTTATAGGATTGGGGAGGGAGAGTTCCCTCCCTTTGGGTGGTGTGGGACTAATCCCTCCTTAGGGAGGGATTAATCCCCACCCTCCAGCTGTCTAATGACAGCTGGATGTCTCCCATTTTCCCCCATGTGGGGAAAATGGATGAGGCCCCTTTGTGGGCTTGGGCCTTTAGGTGGGAAAGAGAGAGAGAGGGAGAGAAAAGAAAGAGTAGGTGGGCCTCCATTTGCTTTAGGTTAGGGCTTGCTGGTTTGGGGGCCCATGTAAAGTGAGGGGGAGTATGGGCCATCCTCTTTTGGAGAGGAGGTGAGCCCCTCATTTGGAGAAAAAAATCCAAAAAGTGGATTTTTAGGAGGGTTTGACCAAGTCAACCATAGGGTGGGTCCCCATTGTTGGTCAAAGTCAAAGTGGGTCCAAGTCGTCGGGGTCGGGTCAAAGTTCGAGTGTCGGGTCATAATCGGTGTGCGCACACATTTCGGTGCACAACTATGCTTGATTTGACCACGGGTTGACCAATCGTCATCGAAATTGATCGGGACGACTTCCGTTGACTTCGTATTGACCACACGAGACTAACGCCACTGACTGGGGTTGAATCGGAGTCCGTTTGACGAAAGTCCGAAATTTGCGCGTCGTAGCGCGCTAAAATGGCTGAAGTGTGTAAAATTGTCGTTAGACCTCGGATCGTGACGCGACGAGATTTGATGCGCTCATATTGACTATATGAGGTCATAGGAACTGACAGAACTCGATTCTGAGTTCTCTAGCTCGATATCCAAAATCTCGCTCTCGTTGTGTTTTACGAGGAACAGTCACATCTACTATATGACCTCAGGGTCCAACTGAACAAGTTCTGATGCACTCGTATTGCCTATACGAGGCCACAGAACTGACAGAACTCAATTCAGAGTTCTCTAGCTCGATTTCCCGCCTAGGGTTATTTCCCACCGGGTCATGGGTAGGGTTCGGGCCACTTTTATTGGGCCCACTAGGGTTCTGGTGGCCCAATAAAAGTCGGGATGTTACACTAATGATCAAGCATCCAATGACTCGCCCATTAACCCCACGTCGCTTGTCGAGGAAATTGTTATCATACTGACATCATCAATAGAGGAACATATGCGTCAGATAGAGGAACGTCAAGCTCAAACATCCGCGTTACTAAGGAACTCAAAGACTACTAATCCCCTAGAGGCACCTCCCATGCCCGCAAGCCAGGGATCGCTCCCTTCAAACCACCACTCGCTCAACGAATTCGCTCACACCATGTGCCACACACGGACTTGGGGGGCATAGATCGATAAAAGCACCTCAACCCAGGGATCCCTTCTCCAGCCAGAGTAAAAGAATCAAGCGAAGAAGAAGCTGAGTTTGAACCTGATATCTAGAGAAGGAGGTGGACACCTCAACACCGCTTCAAGGGCTAGAGGGAAGCTACATGACATGTGCTTCACACCACTCGCTCACGCGGAAGCTTCATGTACCAAGCAAGCCCCCAACATGGTCATCACTATAGGAGGCCAGCCACTGTTGATCCCAAACCAAATAATACCTAAAGGCATCGCCAGCTATAAGGACTCCATCATAGGCGAGTTTCCTAGTGCCAACTGCTTAGCGCGCCTCGCATTTCCTGATGGGCTTCTCAGGCACATGGTGAGAGAAACTCGTATGATGATATAAGTCGCCGCTTCAACTAATAAAAGGCTCACTCATAAGTGAGTAGGATGCGTGGTTCAGCAAAAGTGCGGACACGGGAGGCACCACGGCTCTGGCGTGCAATGCCCCATTCATCTTATCTCTACTCTATATCCATAAATCTTGGCACATCCCGTTCCTCTCGGGATCAAACTCCCCAACCTCGATACTTTTGATGGGAAAGATGATCTTGTGGTACACATCCAACACTTTGCAACCGTCATGAGAATCTACAATGCCTCGGTCCCACATCTATGCCAAGTATACCCAGCAAAGGAGGGTCTCTTGCCTGGTTGACTCTTTGAAATAAGGGGAAATCAAGAACTTCATGGATCTAGATCAGTTTTCACAAATTGGTTCGCCTCCAACCAATGAGTCATTCGCCTCACAAGGATCAAATAGATTCGGGAAGAGTCGCTCAAGGATTTATTTCACCGCTTCACCACAGAGTCATAACATGTCCCAAAAGTTAACTGCGAGCTTCTACACAGTCTTTTTCTTGGGGGACTCCAGTATGGAAAGCTCCATGCCATGCTAAAGAATGAAGCAGAGCCCAGCTATATTAGTATCATCTGCCGAGTTGAGGCTCAAATCATGACAGAAGTGGCAACTGAGGAGCACCAACCACCTCCCGAAGGAAGCTCGAAAAGGAATCAGAATCATGAGTCAGTACTGCATTTTGGAAGGAGCAGCAAACACCGTGTTAGCCCTCGCCTAGCTGAGGGGCATTGCCAGCACCAAACTTTCCCTGGACCTTCGCAAATGAAAGTTTTGCTCTCCATCAGCAATAATCGAACCCTTCGAAATCCAATGGCTATCGCACCAAATTCTGGAGACCAATCCAAATACTGCAGCGATCATTGAGGACGAGGGCATGCAACGGAAGATTGTGTGCGCCTGAAAGATGAATTCAGTTAAATCATACATGTTGGCCAACTCAAACAATCTCAGGAGAAAAGGACAGCGACTCAGCTGCCCTGACCAAACCCACGATGGGCAAGGGGACAAAGGAGCTTTCCTCAGAGCAGGCCTAATCAAGGCCAAACCAGCCTCCTCTAAAACCGCTGCTCTTCGAGGACTGCTTATAAGGGCACTCCAATCAGGCACACTAATGCAAGACAAAAATTCAAGCGCAAGGCACGACTCCTAAAAGACAATATCAAAATTCGATTATCAAAACTTGTTAAGGAAACGCACGCACCGCCGACCAACTAGTTTCGAAGAATCTAGTGATCAAGCATCCAATGACTCGCCCATTAACCCCATGTCACTTCTCGAGGAAATTGTTATCACACTGAAATCATCAATAGAGGAACGAATGCGTTAGATAGAGGAACGTCAAGCTCAAACGTCCGCGTTACTAAGGAACTCAGAGACTCCTAATACTCTAGGGGAGCCTCCCATACCTGCAAGCCGGGGATCGCTCCATTCAAGCCACCACTCGCTCGACAAAGTCTCTCACACCACGTGCCATGCACAAACTTGGGGGCATAGATCGATAGAAGCACCTCAACCCAGGGATCCCTTCTCCAGCCAAAGCAAAAGATTCAAGCGAAGAAGAAGCTGAGTTTGAGCCTAATATCTAGAGAAGGAGGTGGACACCTCAACAACGCTTCAAGGGCTAGAGGGCAGCTACATGGCATGTGCTTCGCTCCACTCTCTCACGCGGAAGCTTCAGGTACCAGGCAAGCCCCAAACATGGCCGTCATTACAGGAGGCCAACCACCGTTGATCCAAAACCAGATATTACCTAAAGGTATCGCCAGCTCTAAGGACTCCATCATAGGCGAGTTGCCTAGCGCCAACTGCTTAGCGTGCCTCGCATTTCCCGATGGGTTTCTCAGGCACATGCTGAGAGAAACTCGTACGATGATAAAATTCACCGCTTCAACTAATATAAGGCTCGCTCATGAGTGAGCAGGATGCGTGGTTGAGGAAACGCGCGGACACGGGCGGCACCACAGCTCTGGCGTGCAATGCCCAATTCATCTTATCTATCCTCTATCCCCATAAAT
Source organism: Platanthera guangdongensis (assembly GCA_039583875.1). NCBI lineage: Eukaryota > Viridiplantae > Streptophyta > Magnoliopsida > Asparagales > Orchidaceae > Platanthera > Platanthera guangdongensis. Next base: position 165,560,053 of record CM077155.1, read on the forward strand.
CCTGGCCCATCCCGTTCCGCTCGGGATCAAACTCCCAACCTCAATACTTTGATGGGAAAATGACCTTGTGGTATACGTCCAACACTTTGCAACCGTCATGAGAATCTAAAATGTCTTGGTCCCACATCTATGCCACATGTACCCAGCAAAGGAGAGTCTCTCGCCTGGTTGAACTCTTTGAAAGAAGGGGAAATCAAGAACTTCATGGAGCTAGATCAGTTTTCACAAATTGGTTCGCCTCCAATCGACGACTCATTCGCCTCAAGAGGATCAGATAGATTCGGGAAGAGTCGCTCAAGGATTTCTTTCACCGCATCACCACAGAGTCATAACATGTCCCAAAAGTTAACCCTTAGCTTCTACACAGTCTTTTCCTCGGGGGACTCTAGTATGGAAGGCTCCATGACATGCTAAAGAGTGAAGCAGAGCCCAGCTACATTAGTCTCATCTGCCGATTTGAGGCTCAAATTATGACAGAAGTAGCAATTGAGGAGCACCTACCACCGCCCGAAGGAAGCTCGAAAAGGAATCAGAATCATGAGTCAGTACTGAATTCTGGAAGGAGCAGCAAACACCATTTTAGCCCTCGCATAGCTGAGGGGCATTGTCAGCATCAAACTTTCCCTGGACCTTCACAAATGAAAGTTTTGCTCTCCATCTGCAATAATCGAACCCTTAGAAATCCAAGGGCTCTAACACCAAATTCCGGAGACCAATCCAAGTACTGCAACTATCATTGAGGATAAGGGCATGCCACAGAAGATTGTGTGTGCCTGAAATATGAAATCAGGTAAAACATACATGCTGGCCAACTCAAACAATCTCAGGAGAAAAGGACAGCGACTCAGCCTTCCCTGACCAAACCCACGATGGGCAAGGGGATAAAGGAGCTTTCCTCGGAGCAGGCCCAATCAAGGCCAAACCAGCCTCCTCTGAAACCGCTTCTCTTCGAGGATCGCTTATAAGGGCACTCCAATCAGGCACACTAACGCATGGCAAAAATTCAAGCGCGAGGCACGACTCCTAAAAGACTGTCAAAATTCGATTATCAAAACTTGTTAAGGAAACCATGTCCCCTCTCCATGGTTTACTCTTTTACAATGGAAGAATAAAGACCACACGGTAAGTCCTGCGTACCCTTGTACTTTGATTCAGCAATAAGCAAATTAATTTCGGTCTTGCCAACTACAACAACCATTCGCAAGCTTGGTAGCTCCCAGCCGAGATGGATGAGAGTCCTTCTGTACCTCCCAGGCGTGATAGACAAAAGTCTTTCTACACCTTCCAGGCAAGATCGGCGAAAGTCTTTCAACACCTCAAGCGAGATCAGTGAAAGCCCTTTTGCACCTTAAGCGAGACTGACAAATGTATATCAGCACCGCCTAGGTGAGATATACAAAGATTCATTTGCACATTCACTTGGACGAACCTTAGATCTCCTAAGGCGCGAACGAACAAAGGTTTTTTGTCATCTCCACCTAGATGGACCCCGGTCATCTCGAGACACGAACTAACAAAAGTTCTTTGCAACCTTTACCTGGACGAACCCTGATTCTCTTGAGGCATGAACAAACAAAAGGTCTTCATCACCTCCATCCGGACGGACCTTGGTCCACCTGAGGCGCGAACAAACAAAGGTTCTTTGTCACCTCCACTCGGACGGACCCTGATCCTCCTGAGGCGTAAACGAATAAAGGTTCTTTGTCACCTCCACTCGGACAAACCCGAGTTCTCCTAAGGCATGAACACAGGTTCTTCGCCACATCCACTCAAACGAATCCTCAGTTCTCCTATGACACGAACAAAGTTACCTCGCCACCTCCACTTGGAGAAACCTCATTTCTCATAAGACATGAACAAAGGTACCTCGCCACATCCACTCGAACGAACCACGGTTCTCCTAAGGCACGAAAAATAGTTCTTTGCCACCTCCACTCGGACGAACCCCGATTCTCCTAAGGCACGAACAAATATTCTTCACCACCTCCACCCGGACGGACCACAGTCCTCATATAGCATAAATAAACAAAGGTTCTTTGCCACCTTCACTCGGACGAACACCGGTTGTCATAAGGCACAAACAAATGTTCCTTGTCACCTCCACTCGAACGAACTTCAGTTCTCCTAAGGCACGAATAATGGTTCTCGCCACCTCCACACTGACAAACCCTAGTTCTCCTAAGGCACAAACAAAGGTTCTTCGCTACCTCCACTCAGACGAACCTCGGTTCTCCTAAGGCAATCTCCTAAGGCACGAATAAAGGTTCCTCGCCACATCCACTCGGACGAACCCCAGTTCTCCTAAGGCACGAACAATGATTTCTTGTCACCTCCACTCGGACGAACCCCGGTTCTCCTGAGAGACAAACAAAGATTTTTTGCCACCTCTACTCGGACGAACCTCGGTTCTCCTAAGACACGAACAAAGGTTCTTCGCCCCCTCCATCCGAACGGGCACCGGTCCTCTTAAGTCATGAATAAAGGTTCTTCACCATCTCTACCTGGACGAACCCCAGTTCCCTTGAGGCACGAGCAAACAAGGGCTCCTCGTCACCAACTCCTAAGCAGACCCTGGTCCTCCCAAATCGCAAGCAGATGAATATCTCCCAATAACGACCTTCTTAAAATGTCAATGCTCAAGCTAAGTGCTACTATGTCAAAAGTTTATGTGCACCAAAGCACAACCATAGAACAAAAAATCTGAAAAATAGGACCTTCGTTTGAACAAAAGAACACAAAACATGTGATGGTACAAAGGCACGCCCGCAAGACGAAGCAAAAGAAAAGCAAATAGATAAATATGACACAATGGGATCATCTCTCAACATCAATATCTGCATCGTCATCTGAGGCATCCTCCATGCAAAGATCATCGCACTCTGGTAACCTCCAAGCAACACAAAACCCCTTGTCAAAGCCCAAGCCATACATGGTATCGCGCTCAAACAGATCAATCCCAATAGCCATCATCTTAGAGTGAACCTCTTCTGCGATATGGGATCGCTGCATCTCAAAATCGTAAGACCTGTTATAGTTGACCACCGCGGGCGCTAGCATAACCTCGACGTCCTTCAGCTCCACAGCCAGTCAAGCCTTCTCTTTCTTCAGCTGCCCCACCTCCATCTGGACGGACTCGGGACCTCCTAAAGAGTGATCGAACAAAGATTCTTCACCACTACCGCACAGATAGATTCTAGTTCTCCTCAGGACAAAGCGAGCAAAGTCACTTCGCCAAATCTCGGGCCCTCTCTATATAACATCTCATTTCCAATTAGACTCCTTAACTGAGATTGGGCTAGGGCATGTGGTGGGGGCATGGGTTTAGGCTAGGTTTGACCCATATAGTTAGGGTGTAGTCAAATAGGACCCACTATAGGACCCAAGTTGACCCAAGTCAACCCAAACCCTAAATTGGTCAAACCCACACCTATAGACCAATTATTCCAAGTGGGGCACCACCATGGCCTAACCCAAGTTGGGTGGTGTCATTGGATCCATGACCATCAAGTGGGGCTAGCCCACTCATCATGTTGACCAAGTCAACCCAAAAAGTCAACAAGTCAACATAGGGTTTAAAGAAAAGAACTGAAATGAGCCAAGCCCAATCCCAATGGCCAAAGCCCATGATTCAAGGCCCTTGACCAGCCCAAGAGGACAAAGACAACCCCTAACCCCCTGAAATAGGAGAGAGGGTACATGTATGGGGGTAGTTTAGGAATTTTGGTGAAAAAGAAGAGAGAAAAAGGAGGAAAAGAGGGGATGGGGGCCATGTGGCCCTCCTTCCCTCTGCCCAACCCTTCTTACTGAGTTCCCAATCTCATTTCAGCAGGAAATAAGGGCCGGTGACCACTTGGCAGCAGGGGTGAAGCATCCAAAGAAGAGGTCGGGCACCTCCTTAAGCAAAACCAACACACCAGCCCATCTTACCCTCATTAGACCATTCTATCACCTTCAGTGAGCCCTAAGGAGTGGAGATCGACTGCTGGAGCAATCCTTTTACTGAAGAATCCAGGAAACAAGCAAGCTCAACGAAGAGATCGCCGGCCATGGCGCACCACCATCACACACGCCGTCAAGCCCACATCCAGGTCCATTTCACCTCCCCTCACCCCGTGCTAGCTATCTAGATCGATTAATGTGAGACATCGGGCTCAATTGAGCCCGATACCATGCAAGCCATGATCACAAATGTCGAGCTTTCCTTCTAGCTCGGGATCGCCGGAGAAGCCACCTCCGGTGGCCACACCTCCGGGAAACGAAAGCCCCCACCTCAACGGAGGTGGTGGCGATAATAGCCGGCGGTGGCGGTGGCTAAGTTGGCTAGAATAGCAAAACAAATCGGCTCAGGAAGATTGAATCCTGACCGTCGGTTGATGGGGATGATGAACCGATCCCGTCGGTTTTTAACTCATTTAAATTAATTAATATGATTAATTAGGAATAGTGAAATCTGTCACACATTTACAGTTGGCTTGCATGCAATTTTTAGGCCTTCTAGAGGCATTTTTAGAAGTTATGATTAATACGAAAAAAGGTAGATCTAGGTCTTACCTTTAAAATGCCACCCTAAATTCATGATTTGAAATAGTATAACTTCTTGTAGGACCATTCTACCATGACTGGTCCTAGACTAGGGCTAATCTTAAATTGAGAGCCTAAGCCAACCATAAGTCCTCATGACCTGAGATTTTGGTCATGAATATGACTAGGTCATACCTAGGTACTGACCAAAAATGAGAATTTTTTGGTTGTGTTTTTCCAAAGTTTTTGGAGAAATATCATTTATCAAATAAATGGAATTTTTTGAGATCTACAACTCCAAATGCCCCCAAATTTTGGTCGCATGTCCATTAGGTCAATATAAAACCATGGTTTTCAGGTTCTTGTGACCTCTGCATGTTTAGGAAATCTCACATGCATGAGATAAGTATGTTCAAATTTGGGGTGCCTATAGTTAAACTAGACAAATGGGAATTTAGCCCATTTGGGCCATTTCATGTCCATGAAACTCTGGACAGAGGCTTATAGGTATGAGATACACCTCCCATTGGAAGGATGAGATTTTTGGGATCAAAAATCTCATTAAATAGATTTATTGGAAATTAGGTCAATTTGGAAATATAAATTTAAAAATAGAGCAATTACTTTATTAAATTCTGAAACTCTGTCACAAGCCCTAGTGGGACATTATAAACCTCTGGAAATTTTTATAAGCTTGTTTTGAAAATTTATCTTGGGTTTTAGTAGAATTACCATATTGCCCCTTTTTGGAAATTAATTAAAAAAAGGAAATTGTTGCTGAAAAATTATGGGAAAATTCATGACATTTTAATTCTATGATTAGAACCATGTCTAATTATTTTATAATTTATGGGTGAATATGTAAGTTAAAAACTCAAGTAGTGACATTTTGATAATATTATCATTATGGAATTTTGCTAGGCCAAATCACTGGTTAGGATAACCAAATTCTGTATGTTATTTTGTTATATCAATATTGACCTCCAGTAATTTTCCTAAAATTTTTGGTTATATAATGGATGTACTTCATTTGGAAAATGATTTAATCATGATTTTAATCTTAAATGGAAATTATATAGAAATTTAAATGGAAAAATTATGATCCCTGGTAGGCAGTCATATTTATCCTATTTAAACACCAGCAAAATTACTTAGGTATGTGGACTCATTGGATATAGTAAATCATGCACAATGTGACTTAGGTCACTTAATTAAAAGATTTAATTTAGTGACTTAATTACTTAGAAAAATGGTGAAATCCTAAATGGTCAACACCATACACCATACCAACCCATGATAATTAATTAGGGGCATTTGGCTCAAGGAATTGGAAGTCCTATTATACGGGTTAGTATTAGGTCATGGGTCGCGCTTAGCAAAAGTAGCAGGTTTTACTGGGACCCACAAGGGATACGATAGAAGGTTGAGTTAATAACTATATTGGAAAGATAAACCCTGGTTGGTGTATAGTAGGTCACTTCATAGTATCGAGTAATAGAGTGCAAAACCCCAAGGACAATAGCTAGAACGGAGATCGGCGGAAGACCGCCGATTCCCCAATAATATCCTAAGTCATTAGGTTCGTTTCAGAGTAACAACGAGAGTTGGGTATGGATCATTGGTAGACATTAATAAAAGTAAGTATGCTTGTGAAAAGGAATTTTGGGCTTTCAATCTCATCTTAGTTCGTAGTACCCCCGAGACCCCTTCATTAGGCATACCCTGGGCAGTCCTGAGATTAACACTAAATTACTAGGTATAACAAATATTAGACAAGAGTAGTCTAATAGGCTAAGAGAACATGGTAACATTCTCACCCGTGAAGGGTTGGAGGGATTCAGAACTAAGGCACTGGTGTGCAATCTCACCCGTGATGGGTTGGAGGGTTTCAGGACGGGTTGGTCCTGCGAGCTGGAGGCTCGGAAGTTTGATATCAGGAGAGGTTTGGTCCTGCGAGTTGGAGGCTCGGGTTGAAATATCTTGCATGTGCATAGAAATAAACTTGTGGCGGGTCATGCGGTACTGGGCCAATCATCACACCAATAACAATACGATGACTCCGGCGAGGTGTGATGGTTTGAGGGGCCAGTGGGTTGTTGTACGCTGCGGTCTGGAGGACGATCCCCAAAAACACACACTCGACCAAAAAGACTGGTAGGTAGCCAACAAATAGTACGCAGAGACTCTAGAGTGCACCTAGAATGTGTACAGAGGCGTATGGGAGGTCTAGGCCTGGTAGTGTGTATACCTGCCTATGAGTGGAGACGCCCGCTCCACTGCTACCGTAGCCACAATGGTGGTACCAAAGAGTGATGCTAGTTCCAAGAAGCGGGAATTAAAGGTATGTGATCACAGAGTCGTGTGTGTACAACCCCGTATTCGCGAAGAGTGGGCCCAAAACAAGGTAAGCAAGTTTTTAAGCTTTTTGGGAGTTTTGCACTCCAAGGGGCCAATTTTTGGTGAACTTGAAAGACATACTAGTAGGGGGAGAAAATATTTCTCCCCCCAAGGCGCTCTTGGCAAGCCGCCGCAAACCGCCTCAGGCCGCCAGGTCGCAGGCCGCCCCAGCTCGGCGGCCTAGCGGGGCGAGACCGGCCGGGGGCCAGGGTCTCGCCCCCGCCTCTTCCAGCTCGGCGGCCTAGCGGGGCGAGACCGGTCGGGGGCCAGGGTCTCGCCCCCGCCTCTTCCAGCTCGGCGGCCTAGCGGGGCGAGACCGGCCGGGGGCCAGGGTCTCGCCCCTGCCTCTTCCAACTCGGCGGCCTAGCGGGGCGAGACCGGCCGGGGGCCAGGGTCTCGCCCCCGCCTCTTCCAGCTCGGCGGTCTAGCGGGGCGAGACCGGCCGGGGGCCAGGGTCTCGCCCCTGCCTCTTCCAACTCGGCGGCCTAGCGGGGCGAGACCGGCCGGGGGCCAGGGTCTCGCCCCCGCCTCTTCCAGCTCGGCGGCCTAGCGGGGCGAGACCGGTCGGGGGCCGGGGTCTCGCCCCCGCCTCTTCCAGCTCGGCGGCCTAGCGGGGCGAGACCGGCCGGGGACCAGGGTCTCGCCTCCGCCTCTTCTTGCTTGGCGGCCTGGCGGGGCGAGACCGGTCGGAGGCCGCGGTCTCGCCCTTGCCCCGCTGCAGTTTTACCTTCTTGCCCTCGGGGGGGGGGGGGGGGGGAATTCCCCCTTTACCCCCCGGCGTGGCGGTTCCCTATTGGCCCGAGGCCTTTTGGCCGTAGGGGTACTTTGGTCATTTCTGGCCCAGGACCCTTGGAAAAACTATAAATAGACCCCCTTGGGTGCCTTTGGAGGACACATTCTTCTTAGCCTCCTCCTCCCTTAGCTCCTCGGTAGAGTAGAGAGAGAGCTCCTCAAAGCACCCTAGCTCAAGCATTGGCTAGGGAGGGGAAGTGCTCAGGTAGCCTTCCGGGTGTGAGGTGGGACCTCCGTGCTAGAGCCGTGGGTCTGTTTCTAGTTTCTTGGTCCTTTGGTCCGTGACGCTCTCTTGGGTGTAGTAGGTTTGAGGTCACCCCTTCCCCAAGGGTCGAACTCCACAAGAGACCGAGAAATCGGTTTCAACATTTTGGTGCGGTGAGCGTGGAGAGTGACCAGCACAGAAGATCTCGAGAGGGTGTCATGACAGGAGGTCAGGGAGGTAGTGACGACCTCGGCGAGCTCCCCACCCCAGGACCCTTTGTGGGGAGGCAAGAGTTCATGGCCTCCATCCAGGGTATCATGGAGATGCTGCGAAGCATTGCTCCTCAGGGTGGCAGCTCCACCCCGACCCCCCAGGAGCTAGCTCCCCCCCTCGACGAGTCGACTCCCAGGGGTCCAGGCGAGATGACCCCAGCAGGGGGAGTAGGAAGTGCACCAGGAAGAAGGCCAGGGAAGGGGAGGATGGGCGATGGGGTCGAGCGAGACCTCACCGGCCGAGAGTTGTTCTCTAGCCCGGCGAGTGCCAACCTCCCAGGCGAGCAGGCCGCGCGAGCGGAGGTGGCGAGACCACCCCTTAGGGGGTCACCCTTCAGCGAGCTGATCATCTCAGCTCCCGTTCCCGAGGGGTTCAGAGAGCCAGACATGGCTTACTATTCGGGGAAGGATGACCCCGTCCAGCATCTGCAATGGTTCGAGGATGCCGTCTCCATCAGGCCGATGACGGATGCCTTCAAGTGTCGCCTCTTTGCGATCACGCTGAAGGAGAAGGCAAGGGATTGGTTCCATCAACTCCCTCCGAGGTCGATCTATGGGTTCGAGGACTTGAGCCGAAGCTTCCAGCTCCGCTTCTCCACCTCCAAGAAGCGGAAGAGGAATCCTGAGTCCATCTTCTTGATAAGGCAGGGGGCCGAGGAGTCGCTGGCCCGCTACGTTGACAGGTTCCAAGAGGAGATCTTGGAGGTCCAGGAGATGCCAGGGTATGCTCTCCAGATGGCCTTCACTGTTGGGCTGAAGGAGGGCTTCTTCAAGATGAGCTTGACCCGGAAGGCCCCCCTTTCCTTCGAGGAGCTGATGGAAAGGGCGGCAGAGGAGATAGCCATGGAGGCGGCCAACCCGGCGTTTGTCAAGAAGTTGGCAAAGCTGACAGAGACAGAGGAAAAGGAGAAGGGTGGCTCAAGGCATCAGGAAGGAAGAAGGAGAGAGGATCACAGAGTTCAGGGGTTCCAAGGACAGGAGGGTCCGGAACCAGGCTGGAGGCAGCAAGGAGGACCTGCCCAAGGTCCAGGAAGAGCTCTCATCCAAGGAGGGGGAAACTTTCATGGGGGCCAAGGAAGGTTCAACTTCCAGAGGCAAGCCCCTAGGCAACTCCTACCCCCACCACAGCAAGCGATGGAAATTGGTCGAAGGGAGAGGAGGAACCGCACGGGAAGGAAAAGAGTCAGAGTGGAGTTACCCTACTGTGAGTTCCACCAGGAGGAGGGCCACGCGACATCTACTTGCCCCGAATTTCTGGAATTGAGAAGGACAAGAGCTCCAGCACCGCAACCTCATCAGCCTCAACAAGCGCAAGACCCGGTGCGGATTGAAGAAGTCCGACCCGAGGCAGCAGAGGATAGATGTGAGGACAGGGTTGATGTGGGCACCCGGGGAAGGATCGGATGATTCACGGGGGAAGAGGGAGGTAAGAGAGAAGTGAATCATCTTTTTTGTAATGAACTTAGCTTGCGTTGTATTGGCTATGATTAATGGTAAAAACCACCGAAAAATATTTGTGTTCCATGGCTAAGCCCCTTAGCTCCGAGATGGATTCCGCTGCCAGGCTCCCACTAGCTGGCAGGGCAGGTTGATCTCTCGTGGAGGCTAAGCCCCTTAGCTCCGAGATGGATTCCGCTGCTAGGCTCTCACTAGCTGGCAGGGCAGGTTGATCTCTCGTGGAGGCTAAGCCCCTTAGCTCCGAGATGGATTCCGCTGCCAGGCTCTCACTAGCTGGCAGGGCAGGTTGATCTCTCGTGGAGCCTAAGCCCCTTAGCTCCGAGATGGATTCCGCTGCCAGGCTCCCACTAGCTGGCAGGGCAGGTTGATCTCTCGTGGAGACTAAGCCCCTTAGCTCCGAGATGGATTCCGCTGCCAGGCTCCCACTAGCTGGCAGGGCAGGTTGATCTCTCGTGGAGGCTAAGCCCCTTAGCTCCGAGATGGATTCCGCTGCCAGGCTCTCACTAGCTGGCAGGGCAGGTTGATCTCTCGTGGAGGCTAAGCCCCTTAGCTCCGAGATGGATTCCGCTGCCAGGCTCTCACTAGCTGGCAGGGCAGGTTGATCTCTCGTGGAGGCTAAGCCCCTTAGCTCTGAGATGGATTCCGCTGCCAGGCTCTCACTAGCTGGCAGGGCAGGTTGATCTCTCGTGGAGGCTAAGCCCCTTAGCTCCGAGATGGATTCCGCTGTCAGGCTCTCACTAGCTGGCAGGGCAGGTTGATCTCTCGTGGAGGCTAAGCCCCTTAGCTCCGAGATGGATTCCGCTGCCAGGCTCTCACTAGCTGGCAGGGCAGGTTGATCTCTCGTGGAGGCTAAGCCCCTTAGCTCCGAGATGGATTCCGCTGCCAGGCTCTCACTAGCTGGCAGGGCAGGTTGATCTCTCGTGGAGGCTAAGCCCCTTAGCTCCGAGATGGATTCCGCTGCCAGGCTCTCACTAGCTGGCAGGGCAGGTTGATCTCTCGTGGAGGCTAAGCCCCTTAGCTCCTTGAGATGGATCTCCTAATAGCCCGCTGCCAGGCTCTCACTAGCTGGCAGGGCAGGTTGATCTCTCGTGGAGGCTAAGCCCCTTAGCTCCGAGATGGATTCCGCTGCCAGGCTCCCACTAGCTGGCAGGGCAGGTTGATCTCTCGTGGAGGCTAAGCCCCTTAGCTCCGAGATGGATTCCGCTGCCAAGCTCCCACTAGCTGGCTGGGCTGGTTGATCTCTCGTGGAGGCTAAGTCCCTTACCCCGAGGCTGTCTCGTCACCCAGGCTCCCATCAGCTGGCTTGACAGGTTGACCCCTCGGGGAGGCTAAGTGTTTTCACCCAGAGGAGGTCACGCCATCCAGGCTCCCATAGCTGGCATGGCAGGTTGACCCCGAGGGGAAGTTACACTCCGCGAATACGTTGGGTTGGATGTTTCTTTCCGAGCTTGTGCCAACCTCGAAAAGAGCGGGGATTGTGTACAACCCGTATTCGCGAAGAGTGGGCCCAAAATAAGGTAAGCAAGTTTTTAAGCTTTTTGGGAGTTTTGCACTCCAAGGGGCCAATTTTTGGTGAACTTGAAAGACATACTAGTAGGGGGAGAAAATATTTCTCCCCCCAAAGCGCTCTTGGCAAGCCGCCGCAAACCGCCTCAGGCCGCCAGGTCGCAGGCCGCCCCAGCTCGGCGGCCTAGCGGGGCGAGACCGGCCGGGGGCCAGGGTCTCGCCCCCGCCTCTTCCAGCTCGGCGGCCTAGCGGGGCGAGACCGGTCGGGGGCCAGGGTCTCGCCCCCGCCTCTTCCAGCTCGGCGGCCTAGCGGGGCGAGACCGGCCGGGGGCCAGGGTCTCGCCCCTGCCTCTTCCAACTCGGCGGCCTAGCGGGGCGAGACCGGCCGGGGGCCAGGGTCTCGCCCCCGCCTCTTCCAGCTCGGCGGCCTAGCGGGGCGAGACCGGCCGGGGGCCAGGGTCTCGCCCCTGCCTCTTCCAACTCGGCGGCCTAGCGGGGCGAGACCGGCCGGGGGCCAGGGTCTCGCCCCCGCCTCTTCCAGCTCGGCGGCCTAGCGGGGCGAGACCGGTCGGGGGCCGGGGTCTCGCCCCCGCCTCTTCCAGCTCGGCGGCCTAGCGGGGCGAGACCGGCCGGGGACCAGGGTCTCGCCTCCGCCTCTTCTTGCTTGGCGGCCTGGCGGGGCGAGACCGGTCGGAGGCCGCGGTCTCGCCCTTGCCCCGCTGCAGTTTTACCTTCTTGCCCTCGGGGGGGGGGGGGGGGGGGAATTCCCCCTTTACCCCCGGCGTGGCGGTTCCCTATTGGCCCGAGGCCTTTTGGCCGTAGGGGTACTTTGGTCATTTCTGGCCCAGGACCCTTGGAAAAACTATAAATAGACCCCCTTGGGTGCCTTTGGAGGACACATTCTTCTTAGCCTCCTCCTCCCTTAGCTCCTCGGTAGAGTAGAGAGAGAGCTCCTCAAAGCACCCTAGCTCAAGCATTGGCTAGGGAGGGGAAGTGCTCAGGTAGCCTTCCGGGTGTGAGGTGGGACCTCCGCGCTAGAGCCGTGGGTCTGTTTCTAGTTTCTTGGTCCTTTGGTCCGTGACGCTCTCTTGGGTGTAGTAGGTGTGAGGTCACCCCTTCCCCAAGGGTCGAACTCCACAAGAGACCGAGAAATCGGTTTCAACAGTGTGTGTGAGTTACAATTGCATGAATCATAACCTGCATACATAACATACATACATATTTAGGTCATGCGCACCATAGATCCTTATCATATAAATTAGTATGGGCTCTTTTATATGATAAGTTACATTTGGAAAGCTTAACTTATAAGTTTGTATGAGAATTCATATAAGTTAAGATACTTCTGTGATGATTGTTTACTTTCTGCTCTGTTCTTTACTTGTTACAGTTCTTTCTTACGTTACTTGAATGATATAAAACTACAAGAATAGAGATATACTTGCTACTACATAATTTTGATAGATTAGTTCCACTGTCACGTGCTTTCTATTTTATACCCCTTGTTGTCCTCCGCTTCGTCCTCCCGCACGGTACCTAGGAGCCGCCTGGGCGAGGTGTGGAGGAAATGAATTAGTCTTTATGACTAACGGTCAGTTGTGACCGTATCATTTTAGGAGCTCGAGGAGATGGATCACCAGCACGACCAACAGGACGAGGTGACAGGACTTGAGGAGCTGATAGCACCTACTACTACTACTGTAACCCGGCGTCAGGTGATGATGCGTGTACCATTGATAGATTAGCTTCCGCTTAGTTTTTATTTTGTGAGAAAGAGAGATTTGATATCATGTACATGGCATAAGCCATTTTCTATTTTTGTTGTACTCATTGTGGACTGTTGTTGTACTTTTCATTTCCATATATGTGATATGTAATGTGATTCTATGGACTAATTAGTATTACATACTATTTGTTTTACTTCTACTCTCGATTGGCCGAACAGGTTGAATGATCGTACTCGCCGCCAGGATCTACGTCTTGCGGTGTCGACTACCCTGCGAGTTAGTGTCACCGTAAGGCGGCGGTTCTGGGCATAAGACCGGGTTACCTCCTTGGTAAGGGGAGAAGGGTCTTACACTCTAAGCGTGCACGAACTAAGGTCTGTCACTGCCTGCCGAATCAAACAGACCCCCGAGTCCATTCGCACCACCAAGGCAAGGGGCGCAATTGTCCTCCCCATCATGCTTAAGCAATAAGCTCCTGCCACTAACGCTCGACGATAGTTGTTAATGTATATTTGGACGAATAACGGGTTCGGAGGCATAACGGGTCAGTTCGGACATGTGCAGATCCGATACCCGTAAAAACTCCTTGGGTTTGCCTATTTATACCCGCCTAGGGGCAACGGGTAGGGGATTCCACTTTGATCCCCATCCGGATGCTTCGAGCAACTTCCACATTCTCGAAGTTTATGCCCCTGTTGCTCGATTTTCCCGTAACCGTTTCGCACCTCTCTCCTTCCTGCGAGTCTGCGACTTGGCGATCGGGAAAGTAGGCGGAAATCAAAACCGACGCCGGCGATCGATCTGAAAGAAGGAGAAGCAGATCCAGGCGTTGACCGTTCGCCGCCTCCGTTCACGCGAGAGCCGCACCGCTGCAAAATCAGTCGTCGCTGTTTCAGATCGTTCTCCCGTCGCCGCTTAGGGCTGCAGATTGCGAGGATAATCCCGCTCACAGTTTCCGCCGCTGAAAATCGGAAATAACCGCTGCCTTTTTCAATCAGACGGAGAAAGAGGATTTTGCTCCCGATTTTCCACGGGCAAGCTTCCCGCCGCTCGTTTCTGTGTGAATCTCTCGTCGCCGTCTGGAACCGGAAGCAGTCCCGCCGACAAGGGACAGAGGTGAGCTCTGCTCCTACCGCCTGTAGAGGAAAGCCGTCGTGGTTGTCGATCGGAAGTCTAAAGGGGTAAGATAAGTTCGCCGCTTAGGGAAGACGCTGTCGCTGTTGCTCGGTTCGCGAAGAAGAAGAAGGGAAAGCATCAATTTTTGGCATGAAGATTGTCGCTGCTTAATCGCGAGTGAGAACCAGGGTGAAATCCCGGTTCTTAATCTTGCATTCCGTCCCGTGAGAAGTCGAGGGTTCCTCCTACTTCAGTTTCTCCATCGTTGCTCCAGGCGAAAGCCTAAAGATCAGGGCCTTCTCACCTTTTGTTTGTGCTATTAAAATCAATCTCGTAGGAGAAACGGGCTGCTGGTTTGGAGAAACTGGGCTGCTCGATCTTCAGCAAAGTCAGGAACCGCCACCTTTTGTTTGTGCTCGATCTGCAGGTTTTGGCCATTGACGGGAAAACCGCAAAGATTTTTCTATTTATTGTTGGCCTGTCGATTCTATCTAGCAAACCTAGATTCTCTCTACCAGTCCAGCAAAAGGAGAGATCTTCGTAGCCTCTCCTTTGGAATTTCCAGATCTAGAGGATAGCTCATTGATATTAACAGTCAATCAAAAGTGAGAACTTTCTTCTGCCCACGACGATCCCTCTCGCCGATTTTTTGTGCTAGATAAAGGAAGAGATATATGACGATGAAAGGGAACAGTTTCTCATCTCCGGTTCCAATGATAAAATTGGAGAAATTCACGGCGACCGAATTCAATGACTGGAAGCTGAATACCCAATTTGGGATGAAGTACCTGAACGTGTTCTACACAGTTCAGTCTGATCGTGCTGACGTTATGGGGACTGACGATGAAGCCCAGTGGATTGCTGATGAGGACTTCTGCCATGACTACCTGCTGAACTGCTTGTCCTCCAGCCTAGCGAAGATGTACATCAAAATGAAGACCGCTAAGGAAATCTGGGAGGCACTGGAGGAGCACTTCAGGCAAGAGGAGGATCTGTCCAAGGCACACCTGGTGGACAAATTTCACTCCTTCATGTTCGACGAGTAGAAGGAAATTCTCTCTCAGGTATCAGATTTTAAAGATTTAGTAGATTCTTTACATAGTGAGAACATTTCTCTGCTAGACAGTTTTGTTGCTGGCACGATTATTTTTAAACTGCCCTCTACATGGTACAACTTTAAAACTGAAATGTACCACAAGAAAATGCAGGTCGGTCTTACTGACCTCAAGCGATTTATTCGCATTGAGGATGAAAATAGGACTCGACATGCTTTAGAAACTGTTAGCAAGCAGAAGGTTGCGGCTAATATGCTCCTTAGCTCTAAACGCGTGCCAAACCCTAAGAGGACCAGACCCTCCCATGGTAGCTCTCAAGTTGCAGGCCCAAACAAACACAATAAAAAATTCAAGGGCAAGTGTTTTAACTGCAACAAGTGGGGACACAGCGCATCTGATTGCAGGCTCCCTAAAAGGGAAAGAACCAAAGCACCACAAGATGACAACTAAGCCAATATGGTTAGCCAAGCTGAGCCTTCCGACTTTGTTGCAATGGTCGGAAACGATAAGGCCAGCACGGAGTGGTACTTGGATTCGGGGGCGACGTGCCACGTTTGCAACAATTCTGCTCTTATGACAGGACTCACTACTGTGAAAGAGTCTGTGACGGTGGTCAATAGCGAGACAGTTGACGTACTGAAGGTGGGGAACGCAACCTTGCTGCTGTCCTCAGGTAAGTCTTTAATTTTAAAGAACGTCAAATTTATTCCTTCATTAGTTGCTAACTTAGTGTCTATTAGTCTATTATGTGATGCTTGTATGTCATTTAGTTTTTGTAGCGGTAGAGTAACACTGTTAGTTAACTCCCACTATTTTGGATGTGCATACGTCCAAAATAAGATGTACCGACTAAGTTTAGCAAATGAATTAGTTCAACAAGTTCAAACAAACTTAGTTAGCCCTAAGACTCTACATGAGAGACTAGAACACGTGAACTATAGGAAATGTTCCAAATAGCTAGAACTCACCAGATCACATTAGACACTAAATCACAGCCTGAGAAATGTGACGTGTGTGCTCAGACTAAGATCACTAGGAAACCTTTTAGTGCGGTTACTAGGAGCACAACACCTCTAGAGCTTATACATTCTGACATATGCGACTTTAAAAGTTTTGTCACCAGAGGAGGAAGGAAGTATATGATCACGTTTATAGATGACTGCTCTAGGTTCTGTCACATCTATCTTCTTAAAACTAAAGATGAAGCATTTGAAAAGTTTTGTCTTTTCAAAACCATGGTAGAAAACCAACTAGACATGAGAATAAAGAGGTTTAGAAGTGATAGAGGAGGAGAATACATGTCCAGTGAGTTCCGGGGTTTCCTTGCCTCTCAAGGGATCATAGCAGAGACCACTGCTCCTTACTCACCCCAATCGAATGATATAGCCGAGCGAAAGAGTAGAACGTTAACAGAGATATTGAACTCTATGTTGCTCACTGCTGGCATGCCTACTGCCTATTGGGGAGAAGCAGTTTTAACTACAAATAACATTCTGAACAAAGTCCCTCATGTTAAGTTAGACGTCACACCCTACGAGCTTTGGTTTAAGAGACCCCCGATATTAACTAAACTTAAGACCTGGGGCTGCATAGCCTATGTCAGGGTCTCTGACCCTAGATGGTCTAAACTTGGACCTAGGACCAACACGTGTGTCTACTTAGGTTGTGCTGAAGATAGTACAGCAGATAGATTCTTAGACCTGTCTAATAATATAATTATTGAATCTAGGGATGCTGTGTTCTTTGAGGATAAGTTCCTTAAGGATAAGCACCTGACAATCTCAGGTATGCAAGCAACTATTACTGAGGAAGAACCTGAATCAGTACCGAGCATCTCCTATTCAGTCCCAGTAGACAATAATGTCCTAGAGTCTAGACGGACTTCGATAAGAGAGAGAACCCCCAGAACCTTCGGTAGTGATTTCGTCACTTACCACGTTGAGGCTGATCCATCCACCTATAAGGACGTGATGAGATCAAGGGATTCCCTACTCTGGAAAGAGGTCATTGATGAAAAGATGAACTCTTTGCTTCAGAACAACACCTGGACGTTGGTTGATAAGCCAAAAGGGGCTAAAACTATAGGGTGTAAGTGGGTTCTGAAAAAGAAGCTCAACCCTGATGGTAGCGTAGCTAAGTATAAAGCACGCCTGGTAGCTAAAGGTTTCACACAAGTTAGTAGGGTGGATTATTTTGATGTATATTCACCAGTGTGTCACTTAGCAACCATTAGGATACTCCTTGCTATTACTTTTATTGAGAACTTTATTGTTCATCAAATGGATGTTAAGACTGCGTTTTTGAACGGAGATCTGACCGAAGAGATATACATGAGCCAACCTGAAGGTTTCATAGTTCACGGTCACGAAAGTAAGGTCTGTAAGTTGATCAAGTCGCTATACGGACTCAAACAAGCACCAAAATTATGGCATGAGAATTTTGACTATAGTGTAAGGAACATGTGATTCATGTCGAGTCTCTCGGATAAATGTCTTTACATACGTCATAGATCGAACAAAGTTGCTATAATATGCTTGTATGTGGATGATATGCTGATTCTTGGTTCTGATCAATCCGTGGTGGATGACGTTAAGTCAGAACTAATGCTGACGTTTAGCATTAAAGACCTAGGTGTAGCTGAGACTATACTAGGCATACAAGTGAGCTTTGGGAAAAATGAAATTTCCCTAAGTCAAAGCCACTACATAAAGTCCTTGTTGGACACGTGGGGATACAGTGAACGTAGAGCAGTGGATACACCTTACGATTACAATAATCGCTTGAAGCCCAATGATGGAGCTGCGATTAGACAGTTAGATTATGTTAAACTGATTGGTAATCTCATGTATGTTATGGTCTGCACAAGACCTGACATAGTCTTTACGGTCGGCATGTTAAGCAGATTCACTAGTAATCCTAGACAAGACCATTGGGATGCCCTCGATAGGCTGATGTGCTACCTAAAGCACACCCAAAAGTATGCTTTATGTTATCATGGTCATCCTCCAGTTTTGGAAGGATATTCTGATGCATCATGGTGCTCAGAATTAAACGACAGCAAGTCCACTAGTGGATTTATATTCACACTAGGAGGAGCAGCTGTAGCCTAGAAGTCCAAGAGGAAATCATGTATTGCACTGTCTTCTATGGAATCCGAACTCTACGCTCTAGCTTCAGCAGGAGAAGAAGCAGAGTGGATAAGAGATTTGGTGATGGACATTCCACTGTCGAGCCTAAAGTTGAGTTTTGTTGCAATTTACTGCGACAATCAGGCTACTAAAACGATTGCTACGAACCCTTTGTTCAATAGCAAAAGAAGGCAACTACGGATAAAACAAGCCTGGTTGACCTCCCTTACGAGTCAAGGGATTGTGAACCTCGTTGATGTGAGGTCAAAAGATAATGTTGCAGACGTCTTAACAAAGGGCTTAAATAGAGTTCTCACCATTAAAACATCGGGGGAGATGAGATTAAAGTTCATAGAAATATGAAACTTCCTCCTATGTTTATGTTTTTATAGTAAGAACCTATAATCGCAACATTCAAGCATCTAATAACAGACTGAAAACCCCAAATAATTTCTTGATGAAAGTCCAAGATGGTTAGATGCTAGTCATTTCACACCTGATGACTTAACATCTTTCCCGCTGTAAGCTGATTTGAGAATTATTCAACTGGGAATAGAAAGTCGTTGTATGTGTTAATCTAACATTAGTGATCATAGCACATTATTCCACATTTGATAATATTGCAAATGACGGTGTGTCAAATCATATGATGAGGTACATAGTGGTCACTAATGCGCAAGATAACAACGTTTGATTTATTAAAATCAAAACTTGACTAGTACTAGCTAGACTGGATAGAGATGCTGACAGTGTTACTTCACTACTGCTACAAGTGCTAAGCTCATTTAGATAGAGTTAGTTTACTTTGATACGTCACTGCATATGTTTATGAATTCATAGAGTCTGACTCATGAAATTCCTTGCAGGCACTGGTGAAGATGGAGGAGAGAAAGTGGATTTTGACATTGATGATGATGATCTACTCTCTGAGTAGAATTGTTACATGTTTATCTGTAGACATTTTTTATTTTCTAGACTTATTTATTATGGAGTAGCACATTTATATTTTTTGTGATGTTTTATATTATTGTTTAAAACTTATGTTCATGTTTTATGTTAAAAATGTGATAACTCTTATGTAATGTGTAAAGTCGGAAATTTATTTTGATATTTTCCACTTTCTGCACTCCGAAACGTACACGTTATTTGTCACAAATATAGGAGGAGATTGTTAATGTATATTTGGACGAATAACGGGTTCGGAGGCATAACGGGTCAGTTCGGACACGTGCAGATCCGATACCCGTAGAAACTCCTTGGGTTTGCCTATTTATACCCGCCTAGGGGCAACGGGTAGGAGATTCCACTTTGATCCCCATCCGGATGCTTCGAGCAACTTCCACAATAATCACCAGCGATAGTGCATGACGAAATAGGAGCATAAAAGTACTAGATACTCCCAGGCCGCCGTAGTGCATGTCACGACACTATGCCACCACCGCACAAGCAACAATAAGGAGAAGTCGGCAACTGCTGAGGTTCCCCGCTTAATGGCAACGACATGATCTTCACCACGCAAGGCTGATGGCTGAGGGGAATTGCAAGCACAACACGTCACACATAGGCTCGCGCCGCAGAATCAGTAACATTAGACTACCTTGATCCAAATTTTGGAATAAAGATTTTCCCAGCTTCAACAATGCCTACGCGGGCGTATCAGCTGATATATGTTATTATTGTAATTATTCATTATTGTAAAGTTTATATAAGGCATGGGACATGAATAAAGATTTCACGGCAAAAGTATTTTCTCCTCATTTGACAATTCCAAATTTGATGAGTTATTGCGGAATATCTTGAGCAGAGCCTCTAACGATAAAATCTCAGTTTTAAAACAACAGTTTAACATCCCCTTTTAAACTTCTCCATTCTAAAAGGACACCAATATCTAAAAAATAGCCTTAGTTAATAAAACTAATTTGCCCGTCATGAGCCCCTATAGCCACCCAAATTCTTAAAATCCAACAATTTACGTTGCCTTGGCCATTTGTCATCAACAACAACGATCGATCTCACCCAACACTACCCCAGCTAATGCACTCCGGCAGTCCGGCGTGGCGGTGCTCAGTCTGTCTCGGTCCATCGGTTCTCGAAATTCTTCTCTGTTGAGGAAAGTAAAGGCGTATTTTCGAATCTTTAGGCTCTGTTTGGCACGGTGGTGACGGTCATGAATATAGTGGTTAAATTGTCATTCCTTAACGCTCACTTAAGAAACTTCATCAACTTTTATGCTCAAACAAAAGATATTTATTAAGTGATCTTTAACGAATGACAGTTTAACCATGCGTTTACGACCGCCGCGCTGCCACCGTGCCAAATGGAGACTATAAAAATGCATAAAATTGGCAGTAATGCATAAAATCAGTGCCCCTATAAAAATGGCAATGTGTATTAATTATATAATTAAATTTACCAGCACAGTTGCACCCAATTAATTAGACCTTGACAATTGCTTCTATTAGTGATACATAATAATTATATAATAATCATTAACTTATAAAAGGTAAATATCTTAGAAAGTACCTATCAAAGTTGCTTGACCCATACCTAACACCACAGAGTTATAATTCAGGCCCCGTTTGACTTGATGGTGGACTCGTGAACACGATCGTTATCAACCGTCGACTCGTGAACACGATCGTTATCAACCGTCGTTCGTGAACACCCGACTTCACCATAACAAAATTCATCCTTTTTGATATTCAAAACTAGTTTTCTTTGTTTTGTGGCGGTCACAACAGTTATCATGCCAAACATACATTTTATGACTCATGGAGCCTCAGGCTGCGTTTGACATGACTTATTTGTTCCAGTGAGGTCAGACAAAAATATCATTGTCATGCCAAACATGCTCGAAACTAATTTCTTTTTTTTTGTAACGGTAGTAACATTTGACATACCAAACGTACCTTCTACGACAATGACGTTTTTGCCCAACGTCATCGGAGCGAATAAGTCGCGCAAAACACAACCTCAATCTCGAAAAGCTAGTCATTAGTTGATTGCTTAACAAATACTGTATTTTCAGTTGTCTCCATTGGTGCGCCCGATGGCCTTGAGGCAGAGCACGGATACTGCAGGCCGACCTACGACGCCCTCCAATTAACAATAATTCAATGTCCGCCCTTTTTGCGCACATTTTTTGGTTAGACGGGTGACCTCTAATGTCGCTCGCACCAAACTATCCTTCAACGAATTTTGTTGGATTAACCGGTTTGGTGGCGGTGGGATTTAATTTTTCGCACCCAAGATGCTTTCTGCATGCACGACTATTTACATGTGATTGATCGAAAATAAGTCCCTATTTTATACCACCACATTACCTCACTCTTTTTAATGATCAGTTTTTGGTGCGTAGGAGTTGATGATGTAGCTATTTTAATACCCACCTAATTCCTAAGGTGCGCGAGCATGTCTGACCGTAGGAGTTGATGATGTAGCTATTAATTAACGACGCAGATCAATCAACGCAAAAAATCGATCGTATTTCTTGAATACGACGGTATCAGAAAGCAACAGTATTACAAACCAAATAAATTCGCGCCGTTAATTAAAATCATGTGATCAAGTATACAGTTAGATCTGCTCGGGCACCTATCTAGTGGCACTCATACGCTATTTCAAGTAAAATGTTTGGGTCCACCTGATGCGCGCACCATCCTTTACGTGCAAATGAAATTTTTTATACTTAAATCGTATTTTTCTGTAAAACAAATTGATTTTGCAAAAATAAATTATGGAATATTAATTATGAAATTTTACAATCAATTTAAATACTTATTTGTTTATATTTTATATGTTCCGAAAAAATTTCAGTTGTATTTTTTGATTTTGTCATGTTTTTCAGTTGAATTTTTTGCTACAATTACAAGAAAATACAATGAATTTTTTCCGAACTGTACAGAATTTGAGCAAATAAATACTTAAATTTATTATAAAAATATCATAATTAATATTTAGTAATTTATTTTTATTCATTAAAAAATAAGATTTAAGTATAAAAATTTCGTTTGCATATAAAAATGATATATAGGTGTACCTAAAAATTCCTTCGATTTCAATCTCTCTTGGCGGGAGAGAGCTCGACTTCCGCAGGGGACCGTGTTGTTTGCTGATAGGATGTGTATCAGCGTATCATTAGCCAGCTACTATATATTTATGTTCCCACTCACTCTGTTCCTGTTCTTCAAGCCTTCTCCTCGTTGGGGCGGGAAGATCAGAAATCATGGCAGGCTTGGTGATCCTCTCTCCTCTCTCTCTCTCTCTCTTCTCTCTCTCTCTCTCTCTGCTTTCTGCTCTAGCAATTTCCATTGTATTTCTCTTGTTCTGGCTCAAATGAGTTCCGTCGTCTATGCATTTTTTCGTCAGATTCTCGAAGTAGATCTTCAATGCAATCTCTGCAAAAAGAAAATCAAGAAGGTCCTCCGCAAACTCGAAGGTAATCGGCCCCTATTTCATTCGCAGGCGACTAATTCTAATTTTCTAATTTTCACGAAATTAATCTTGAATGTCTAGCATCGATCGGTTGTTTTTTTCTTCTCTAACTAATGAATTGGTATTAATTTATTTCTTCGAGATCGGGAGGAGATCCTACCCCGAAGTACAATGAAGAGACGGCACAGTGACCGTCACAGGGCCATTCGATCCGAAGAAACTCTCCAAGAAGCTTGTGCTGCAAGGCCTGCAAGGTCATCAAGAAGATTACGATCTTGGCGGAAAAACCCGTTAACCCTCTCCTCCCTTCCTGTGGATCCGATCCACCTGATCCCCCAGTATCACCAACAAAAACCGAAACCCGAGTATATATATCTGTATCCGTATCCGTATCCGCAACCCTGCTCGTACCTTGTCCTATGGTCTGGCCGCTCATTCCACTGTGCCGCTGCAATGGCTCGTGCCAATGTAAGTCTGTCGTAGATCCTCCGCCGGCGGCGAATCCCTCGCCGGCGCCGATTTGTGCGACCACATGTTACGCGGGTGCAGGTCTTGCCGGTTCATCTGCGAGGAAGATCCATCCGCATCCTGCTCCATCATGTGATAGCTCTTCTGATTTCAGTAATTACTTAAAAATAATGTAAATATTAGGGTAATTAATAAAAATCATTGTTTTCAGTGTTTATCTTCCCGTTGTTGTTTGTTCAAATTCAGAAATAAAAGTAGCTGTATTAGGCAACTTTTGGTGCGGCTTATCGCGACTTATTTGTGACTAAAATGTCATTGTCATACTAAAACTTTATGTCTCAAATTAGTTTTATTTTTGTAACATTTGTGATATCAAACATGCATTCTATAACAATAATGTTTTTTGTCTAACCTTACTGGAGCAAATAGTTACGACAAGCAGAGCCAATGCAGCCTTAGACATTAGAGTGATGTTATAACTGTCATAATATGATAATTCGTACTCTATTCATGTCTGTTGTCTAGAATTTTATTTTCACTCCGAGCTACCAAAAGTAATGATGTGCTATGACATTGCCTCAATATTTTTCCGGCGCTCAAACGAGGCACACGGGCGGTTTTGTGTTTTGGGATGTTCTAGAAGTCAGTGTCACACCCACAAATGAAGACTCGAAGTTTTAGGTCACACGTTCTGAGCGCATGGGCGTGTGCCTCGGGCATGCACCGTTTTGATAGTTTTGCGATGATTGCTACACTTTTGCTGATGAAAATACGCATCTTTTGGGCCACACGCCAAGAGACGAAGATGCCCTAGGCATACGAGCATGTGTCAAGGTGTTCAATTTTATTTGGGCTATATAAACTCCATATCGTTCTATTTTTTTCTGCGGAAATCCGAAGCGGCAATTCTGTGGCTGTTATGAAGAAGTCATTCTGGATTTGTGCGTTACAATTTTCTATATTCTATTTTCAATATTCACCCACCCACTGCAATCTTCATTTTTTTGGGAGCCAGATCACAGGGTTCTATACACACCTATGTATAGAAATTCTTATACACCCGGATGACAGATGCTCACACCCGGCATAATTCACTGAAAAAACTTTTTTTTAATACCAAAAATAATTTTTTGCTACTTTTATAATAATATTACATTTAATATAATAGGGCTGTGCATATCTTAAATATTTTCCTCACGTGAACTTTGCATATAATAATAGTAATTTCTCTCAACATTATATATGGATGTGCATATCTTTTTTCTATACACAGTTGTGTATAGAATTCGTGTCCAATGAATCACAAAAATCTACGTGTTCAATGATTATTTATATTTTGTTATTCATTCTTCTCGTATCTACGCAACACAATGCTCCCCGAGTGAAATTAATGATGGTTGTGATGTCTAATGGAGAATGCAGCCACTTTATTCACTGGACTATCTTAGGCTCAAAAAAATGAAAATTAATTTGAAGAAAGCAAGGATACATTTGCAAGGATTAATGGCGCTCAATACATCACCAACATTGTAGCTAAAAACTATCCCTGATTCACTTTGTTTATGGGAAAATTTTTAGGTGCGTCAAACGTTACCTTTTATCTTGTACGGTTCACCTGTCAGCCGCTCGATAGCTATCGTACAGTCAACATTTTATCATTTTATATATCAAAATTTACAAAGAACGGTCTCCCGAATCCGTCCGGAGATTATTTTTTAAAATATTTTTTATGTATAAATTGATCTTAAAGCGTTAGTAAAAAACTAATTAATATTTTTGTAATTATTTTCTATAAAAAATTAACTTATTCTAAAAAATCATTTTAAAAAATTTTTCCTTCTCTTGTGCTGTTCATATGTCAGCCGCTCGATCACTATCGTACAATCAATTTTAATCATTTATATATAAAAAATTTACAAAAAAGATCTCCGATCTGTCCGGACTCCGGAGCACCATTTTTTAAAATATTTTTTAGGGTGCTGTTATTAGCAAACCCACTTTCGTTTCTAGCAAAACCAGCAAAAAAGCAGATTCAGCCATTTTTTTTCATTTCTTTCTCTTCCAAAATTTACTACTAGCAAACCAATCTTGTTTTTTTTTATTTTTGTATTTTAATTTTAAGTCCCAAATGTTTCTCATTTGAAAAAAGTGATAAACATAAAAGTTGTAGATCTCATCGAGTCTAAACTTTCACGTTGACCATTTTTTTTTGATTTGAAACCGTTTAGACTTCCATTTGGCCCGAAAAAAGACACGCATGGAACGTGTCGTCGGTACAAATTTTCGGCGTGACTTTTTTTTCGGGGCCAAATCGGAGTCTAAACTGTTTAAAATCAAAAAGTGTTCAACATGCAAGTTATAGATCTCGTCGAGATCTGCAATTTCATGTGAACACTTTTTATTTTGAAGCTGTTTAAGAAGCCCACGATTTGGCCTCCGAAAAAGTGACGCCGATCCCTGGTGTCTGTACATATGTTCGGCGTGATTTTTTTCAGTAGTCAAATCAGAAGTCTAAATTGCTTCAAATCAAAAATGTTCAACATGAACGTTGTAGATCTCTTTCGAGATCTACAACGTTCATGTTGACCATTTTTTGATTTGAAGCCGTTTATGCTTCCAATTTGGGCCCGAAATAAGACACGCACGAGGAACGAGTCGTATGTACAGATTTTCGCGTGACTTTTTTCGGGGCCCCAATCGGAGGTCTAAACTGGTTCAAATCAACAATGTTCAACATGAAAGTTATAGATCTGGTCGAGAACTACAACTTTAATGTTGAATACTTTTTATTTTGAATCCTTTTAGCCCCAGATTTGTCCTCCTAAAAAGTCACGCCAATCCCGGTGTTCGTACATATTTTCAGAGTGACTTTTTTTTCAGTGGTCAAATTGGAGTCTAATTGCTTTAAATCAAAAAAATGTTCAACATGAAAGTTGTAGATCTCGTCGAGATCTACAACTTTCACGTTGAACACTTCTCATGAAAATATACGTATAAAACCAGTTCAAAAATACGCGAAAATTATATATTGGTTTGCTAGTAACAAAATGGTTTTCAAATAGCCATTTTGATAATCTGCCGGTTTGCTATAGTAATGATTTGCTAGAAACCAAATTGGGTTTGCTAGTAACAGCACCCTATTTTTATGTATAAATTAGATCTTAAAGCGTTAGTAAAAAAACTAATTAATATTTTGTAATTATTTTCTATAAAAGATTAACATATTCTAAAAAATCATTTTAAAAAATCTAAGACGTACCATGCTCTTGCCGGTTACCGAAAATTTTCCGCTTTTAAGACACATCTTAGGCTCCATTTGGCGAGACTTATTTTCACCGGTCAAGCGGTTACGACAACATGTACTGGACCTTAATTAAGGTCCGCTACATGCGCTCGTAACCGCTTGACCGAAATTAAGGTCCGGTACATTGGGTCGTAACCGCTTGATCGGTGAAAATAAGTCCCCCCAAACAGAACAATTAAGAATAACATACCAACTTCTATTTCTGAATGGCGCAAAATCATGACATATTTCCAAAGTATGATTTGTACATGCATTTTTAGGAAAAGTGATCAACATGAAAGTTGTAGATCTCGAAGAGTTGTAGAGATCTACAACTTTTGTGTTGAGCGATTTTCCTGAAAGTGCATGTACAAGGCGTATTTCAAAAAGACGTGAAAATTTATGAGATTTTGGAGTACGACTAGTCATGATGCATTATGCGATTGTTAACAGATTGCATAATGCGATTATGCGATTGTTATGCGATTGTTAACAGATTGCATAATGCGATTATGCGATTATGCGATTGTTAACAGATTGCGATTAACAATCGCCATTTTTAAAGGTGGTTTCCCGCTAATGAGTCTCATGACTCGCAGGTAAATGCTATTGCATTATGCATGTAGTGCTGCTTCGTCATTTCACCAAAATCACTTCAAAATAATCTGTTGCACCAAATCAAGCCATTTGAATTGCAACACTAAGGGTCTAATTGGGAGCTAATTTTTTAATACATTAGACGCATGTAAGAAGCATATATAAAATGAAATTTTCTTCATATTGATTATTGCATTTTTATGATTATTTTAAGTAGTCATATGTATATATTTCGATTTGAAAATACATATGCAAAAAATAATTTTACTACATTTTGCTACTTTTACAACTGCATTTTACACTAAAAATGCAGTTATTTGCAAATGCATTTTAAGTTGCAATTGTATTTTACATTGAAAATACAGTTCCGTAAGATTCTTTATATGTGTTATACATACATAATTATTGTTCCTATTTGGGGCGGCGTGATTGGAGGATCTGATCTTGGTTTTGAGATGACAGATTTTTATCATTTCTAGGAAGGGAGAGGGCTCGGGGGTGCTAACAGAGATCCTAAGCGGAGCTGGAACCCAAAATGATGAACACAGCACCATGCGAAAAAGAGCGTAAAGCTTTGTTTGGCAAGGATTATTTGCTCCGTTGAGTTTTATTAAAAACGACATTATCATGAAATGTAAGTTTGGTAAGACAGGTTTTGACCGCTATCAAGAAATTAAATTAATTTTAAACATGAAGTATTTGAATATTTTTAGACGAGATCTGACGTTCACGAACGACGGTTCATGATCACTACGCCCAAAACCTCCACCACAGTGTAAAACGAAACCCAAGCCTCTCTTTGATGTGATTCCTTCTACCGGAATGTCAGCTAGCTTTCCCAAAGTAGAAACTAAAATACTGCCGAGTTAACCCAAAGAGCACCCAACACCAAATTGTCAACCCCTCGTTGGTGCAGGAACGAAAATACTACTCTTCAGAGTGCAAATTAAGGTCTGGTTCATGCGGTCACACTGTTGGCTTGAAAAGAACATTGACCGAGCTTTCGTTAATTATCTACCAGTATTCGTTTGACGCAAAAACTAGGGTCTCCGATTTCAGTTGTTATGACTAAAGGGTCCCGGTGTGGTGTCAGCAGTCCATCGAGATCCTAAATGAAGCACACACCCCAAGTCCCCAACGACATATTTGATATTTGATATCTGATGTTTGTGGAGAATGGACGGTTAGGAAGGATTAATCGGACGGATGAATTTTATCCGGCGGCCCGTCCCCGGTGAATAGTAGTGCATATGGCAGGGTTTTTTTGGTGCGTTCCTCACACCGAACTGTGCCCGCGAAAATAAATTGGGCGCTTTTTATGCGTGGGCCTCCTCTTCATCCGTTTTTGAAAGGAGTGTGCGAGCTCTCCCCTCTCCCCTCTCCCCCTAAACCGATGAATGAAATGCCCTATCTCCCAGAAAAATTTAAGCAGCTCGGAAGCTAACTGCAGCTCAACTCTTCAACCTTCCACCTCACCAAGCTGCGGTTAGCTTCCGAGCTGCTGAAATTTTTCCGGGAGGTCGCACATTTGAATCTCAGGTTGATGGGGAGAGAGGAGAGCTCTCGTGTTCATGAAACCAAAAATTCGTCTCTGTGCAGTTCACACATGAGGAAGAGGTGATCGCACACTTAATTACTTCTCTCTCGTGAACCAAACGACTAAGGAAAAAGAACAGGGGACAGACTCAAAGGCCCGGCATGGAGGTCCCACCACACATCCGGAAAATCTTAGAGCGCTTCCCCTCCCAAACCAAATGTCGAGCTAAGGATATCTCAGAAAGTGCAAGAAGACCGGAGCACAAGTAAGCGTGCCTCCTGAGTCCTGAGGTACCCCCTTGGGCTTATTTACAGAAATCTGAAAATGCCTGCAAATAGCCAACCACCGCTATTCCAAACAGCTATATGCAGCCTAGGTTGGCTTGCTAACACGTAACTCAGCTGTTCTGAAAGGCTATATGCATGCCAACGACGGTAGAATGGTAAGAATACAACATGGGAAATCTGGGCGTGTGACCCTCTGACATCTCCACTTGTCAGGGGCGGCGAGTGCTCGATGTAGCTGGCACTCGCCGCCTCCACTCGCCTGGGGCGACGAGTGCTCGATGGAGCTGACACTCGCCGCCTCCACTCGCCTGGGGCGGCGAGTGCTCGATGAAGCTTGCACTCGCCGCCTCCACTCGCGTGGGGCGGCGAGTGCTCGATGGAGCTGACACTCGCCGCCTCCCTACGCCCCCGGGCGAATGCGGGCCAGTGGCGCGGCGCACTCGCCAAAAGGCGTGAGTGCTTTGCAAGCCAGGCACCCGGCTCCCCAGCACCCCGCTCGCCATCCTGGAATTTTTGAATCTAAAAGTATTAAACCCGTCAGAAGGGACCCACTCAGCAAATACGGGATTGTACATCTCGCTCATTACTTTTAACAAAATTGAATGGGAAGGGGGCCACGCGTAATGACGCGCCCTATTTATTTTTGCACGCACAATATAATTAGGTTCGTGAAACTCACCCAAAAAATCCGAATGGGAGGGGTTGGGCTGGGGATGGCCGATGGGGATGGGGCAGGCACCGGAAAATATCCACACCCACTTCTTATAGCGTTGTTATCCGCTTTATCTTTTTTCCCTGGTGATTTTTCTTGAACACAAACAGCAGCCTTAGAGTCATAGGCTCCGTTTGGGGGACTTATTTTCACGGGTCAAGCGGCCATGACCGCATGAATCGGGACTTAAAATAAGTCCCGATTCATGCGGTCATGACCGCTTGACCGGTGAAAATAAGTCCCCCCAAACGAAGCATTAGACCAAAGCTTTTTTCCACCCCCATCAGTTTCTATTTATGCCCAACTATACTTTTTTTGGGTCCAACATGTAGGCCTCATTAATTTAATATTTAACATTTAAGAGTGACGGATCCCTGCCACAGGCATGCCAATACAAGTTAGGCTTTGGCTCCATTTGGGGGACTTAATTAATTTCACCTATCACCGGTTACGACCGCATGAATCGAACCTTAATTAAGGCCTGGTTCATGCAATCGTAACCGCTTGATCGGTGAAAATAAGTCCCCCCAAACAGAGCCTTTGTTAGGTGTGCCGTCATGAAAGTTGTGGTTACTAACTGGTGTTCATGAACGTTCAACGCTGTGTTTTTTTGCTCATATGAGTTTGGGCAAAAACATCAGTTTGTTTGACATGACAATGATTATGACTATCATCAAGAAAAGAAAGTTAGTTCTGAACATAAAGGCGAATGAAATTCCTAATTAGGCGAGATCGGGCGTTCACGAGCGATGGTTTATAACCACCGCATTCACAACTGCTATCACCACTATGCCAAATAGAGCCTTTACTGATTTAACCGAACAACATCCCACCCTAGACACATAAAATAACAAAAAAATGTTAAGAATAAAAAACGTCAACATAGATTAAATTTAGATTGTGTTTGTCACGGCGGTAGCGTCGGGAACATTGTGGTTACGAAGCACTGATCATGAATGTCCGACCTTACCTAAGGAACTTCGTTCACTTTTATATTCAAAATTGGTTTCCTTTTCTTGATCGCGGTCATAACCGTTGTCATGTTAAACATACGTTAACTTTTATTACGGTGGCGTTTTTGTCCAAACTCATCGGAGCAAAAACACCATTCCAAATGGCGCCTTAATCTATTAGATAAGTTAAAATCAAAAATCTAAGAATATCAAACCATTTCATAATGTTCTATTTGTAAATTTTGTACGATGTGGGGCTCGTCCGAACTCATATTATAGTAGGTTGAGAATTACACCATTTATATTAGGGTTTGGGTTTCATTTGGCGCGGCGTTTGCTGCGTCTCCACCCACCATGCCTTAAGGAATAGAGCGGATATCGGCATTTCGAATGGAGGCCTCCCCCCTCCGGTTCGAGCAGCGGCCCGGCTCCTCTCCCCCCGTCTCCACCCGCCGGGCAAATGAAGCCTTAGGCTAATATATCCATAGTAGCCAAATATTTCGTCATAAATATTTTGTTTGAAAAATAATGAATTCTCTTGAAGTAAGAGGATTGGGATTCCATTTCGCTCGTATAATACAATAACTCAAACATAAAACATAAGATGTGCATGTTCTCCAAAAACTTAGGCTCCGTTTGGGGGACTTATTTTCACCGGTCAAGCGGTTACGACCGCATGAACCAGATTTTAATTAAGGTCCGATTCATGCGATCGTAACCACTTGACCGTTTAAAATATGTCCCCCCAAAGGCCAAACGGAGCCTTAGCTTTTTATATTCGAGATTTTACTATTTTGTGTTAACTAATTTTTCTCTCCCAAGGTCAACACAGAATCTCAGGTATGAGGGCACATTGTAAATATATTTAAAAGTAATTATTTATAACCCTTAAGAAGGGTGGATGTAAACAACACATTTCTTATAAGAAAGTATTGTAGACGATTCCTATCAAATTACACGTTAAAAGTGTAAGAGTCTGTTCAGATGAATTAGAATTTAATTCAATTCAATGTTCACATAAATTAGAATTGGGTTGAATTGCTATTGCATGTTACCCGATTTTTCTCCGGTCCGGAAAATTTGATCGTCTTAGCTCGGAATTAGACCGGGCGCGCAAACAGTCAATGAAAAAAACAACAAATGACAAAAAGTTTTTTGTAACATGGAAAAACCGAAAAAGGTGAAAAACCACGTGGTCGAATCTGTGTCAAGCCAAAATCCACAATTTCGATGAGTTTACAAGAGTTGACAGTTTCCTTGGAGAGTGACAGATGTAACACCTCGCCTGCAATGGTCATATAATATGGATCTGGCCGAGACCTCACAACATATAGAAAATAGAAGTTGTCCACAATAACATAGGAGTCCAAATAGCCTTATTGTCATACATCAACAAAAACATTCAAATCATCGACAACATTAAACATAGCAATGTGCAACATCACTTCTATGCTACCTCGACGTGTACGCTGGATCACAATGAAAGAAACGTAACATACAAGCAAACAAAAACAACAGGAGGATGTACACTTCATGAGTCTTAGACCTTTTTGGCATGCGAGCTAGCTCCAGCTTACGATCTTTGCCCTGTAAAAATTAGATGTAACATATGTCAGCTAAGGCTGACCTCAACTGTGTAACAAACACCCCTCCTCTCGGTCATCCCTAGCAGACCACAGGGCACTCCATCGCCCTACAGGCAGCACTTCGTATGTATATATAATAAAACATAAACTAACAAAAAACAATAGGAATTACTGTCTCAAACATCAAAATGTTTGTTTGTTGAGTATATAAATAAAAGGAGGCTTGCAATGCAACATGCATACAAATATGAGTTTCACTGAAGGCACCTTATAACGTGTATGATTCTAACATAACATCATGTATCATCATGCCACATCAATCACATGGATACTTTCATTTCCCCAAAGGCATACAAGTCCAAGGCCAAGAACTCTCGCTGAAACCTCACCCGCACATTGATCACAACACCATCAGACTTGTCTATCAGCTCCACCATTCTCGTCAATTTCACCAATTTAAGCATAATCGATGCTAAGAACTCTCGCTTAGGTACTACCCGCACATGGATCGCAACACTATCGGGCTTGTCCAAAAGCGCATGTGTTTCTGTCAGTTTTCACAATATGGGACTTGTCTTGTCGGGACACCCTCCACGCATGAATCACAACATCACGAGGTAAGTCAACCGACCACAAAGACAAAGTCGAGCCTTCACAACCTTATCGACATCACAATCTATCACATTCACCATGTACATTTCCACGCCCTAAGCCAACATTCGTTCTCACACGAAACAACAAGACATCACAACGACGTTTTTGCCGCAAACAAATTTCTAACAAAATCCTGAAAATGCACGTCAAGCAATATCACCAAATCGAACCACCGGTCACGATTTTGGCTTCACCCACCATGCTGAATCCACAACATAATGGATTTATAATGCAAAATATATCGGGGACGAACTCAATCGACCCGGTGGTTACTCTTGAACCAAGACAACCCAAACCCCATACGTTTGAGATATCTAATGCAAAAATGCATAACAACTGATATAAATCAAAGTGATGACTTGCACGCATCCTAAGACCAGGAGGAGAGATGTCGTCATCTTGCAGAATCTCTTTCTAGCCATGGAGATCTTGATTAGCATGAATGGAAATGTGCACCTTCAAGCGCACTATGTGATGCCAGTCTTGGATCATGAATCAAAGCTTCATTAATGGCGGGTGAGAGCTCCTTCTCCTCCTCCTCCTCCTCTCTACCCTAAGAGAGAGAATGCAAAAATGGAAATGAGGATGAAACCAGCCCCAAACCGACCTAAACACCTTTAGGATGGATGCCCGCCATTAGATATATAAAGATCGGATTGAAGAGCTCAAAAAAAACGAGCTTGAAAAATGATTCTTGGTCCCGAACACGACTTGCGACACATATGTATTCCAAGCTATGTAATCCTCTAATCTCAACCAAATTGGCGCACAGTTCTGCACGCAGCCATGTGTCAGGTCGTGTTGGTCTACATGATTTTTTATACAGCCGTGTGTCAGGCCGTGTGGATCTTTGATTCTAAACTATACCAGAACACAGCATTGCACGCAGTAATGTGCCAGGTCGTGTACAACCTTAAAGGTTCCAAAAGGGCTTCAAAGCACCCCCAAATCGTCCCCAATCTCCACGGGACTTCTCTAAGGCTCTTATGCTACTTACGACGTACTTATATATGAGATTTGGGGTGCTACAACACCTCCCCATTAAAGAATTTTGTCCTCAAAATTTAAAGCATTACCAAAACATAAACTCTCCAAAAAAACGCATACCTGATGTAAACAGTTTCGGGAAGTCTTCCGCAATTGCTTGTTTGTGCTCCCAAGAGAACTCGTCTTGCCCACAATTATTCCAATACACCTTCACGAGCTTGGCCTCTTTGTTCCACAAACGTCGGGTCTCATAATCTCCCATGTGCACCAGATGAACTATCGTCCTCAGATCTTCAGCTACCGACACTGCCGCCGACTCAACCACAACACTCGGCTCCACCAAAGTTTTCCTTAGCACCAATACATGAAAGAAATCGTATAATCCACACGGCTCTTCAGATAATGACAACTGATAGTATGCTTTGCATATGTGCTTCATAACCTCGAACGGGCCCATATATCTAGGACTCATCTTCTTGCGTCGCCAAATTCTCGAAACACTTTGAACGACTTGATCTTCAAGTAAAATGTGTCACTTACTGCAAACTCCACATTCTTATGACGCACATTGAAATACTTTGTCTGCCGATCTTGAGCAACCTGCATGTGTTCTTGGATCATCTGCAACAACTCACAAGCATTCGCTGCTGCTTCTTTGCCCAAAAGCTGGGTGTCTCCCACCTCTATCTAAGAAATCGTCGTTCGACACCTCCTACCATATAACGCTTCATAAGAGTTCATTTGAATGCTCTCCTGGAAGCTATTGTTGTAGGCAAATTGCACTATGAAAAGATGGTTTTCCCATATCTTGCCAAAATCAAGAACACATATCTTCTAAAGTACAATTCGTCCTCTCTGTTTGACCATCGATCTGCGGATGAAACGTTATACTGAATGCACAACCCATATTCGTTGAGGAGGGTCCCCACCAATACCAGGTCAGCATAATTCAAAGTCATGAAGTGAATATGGAGGTTAGGGTCAACGTGTCAGCCTATCAAAGGCCTGGGCGAGTATAGCGAGCTCCCCTCGCATACTCACCAGCCAGGCGACAAGGCGAGTTGCTTGCCCAGCTGTGCGAGCTCCTCCAGGAATTCGCCTAGTCGCCAAAGGGGTGGGGTATAAATATACCACCCTCCCCCCCACCTCTCAGGATTTCCCTATAAATAGGACCCCAGGGGTACGAGGTGGGACACAAAAAATCCCGGTAAGGATCTCATAAGCTCTACTTCTTGGACACCAGCTGAGCTTTTGGATTCTATTTCCATAAAGACCAGGTCGCTACCCCGCGAATTTGTTACTCGCTAGTCTCCCTCATACCCAACTCGAACAATTTTGATTGTGGAGGGTTGCTTCTTTCAAGCATCCGGGTACGTGGTGAGATATTGTTGTCGCAGCATCTGGGGTCCTGTTAGTTGCTTTCGTTCTTCATTCTAGTCATTCTAACCATCTAGCCTTATTACGAAGCCAGTAACTTTAGGCTGTCTTGATCCAAATTCTGAGGTTGGGAATTTTCCCGGCTTCAACACTGAACTTAAGCTTTATGTCCAAACTCTTTTGTACTAACCTCTAGTTCTTGGATGTGAACTGTCCATCTCGATCACTGATGATACTATTCGGAATCCCATGTAACCACATTATATTTCGAACATAGAGCTCCACAAGCTTCTCCACGCTATCTTTCTTTCAGTTTGGAATGAAGTGAGCCACAATCACCCAAATTGCATCGTTACCCTATGGCGGCTGAGACAAACCATACACAAAATCAATGGAGATGTCGACAAATTTCCACTTGGGAATAGGAAGGGGCTTCAAGAACCTGTCCGACCTCTGACACTCAATCTTCACTAAGGCGCAAGTCTGACAACGACTCACGTACAAAGCTACATCCTGCTTCATCTTACGCCACCAAAAGGATTTCTTCAAATCCAAGTACATATTTGTATTGCACGGATGAATGAAGTACTTCATAAAGTGTGCCTCGAATATCAACTCCTCACAGAGCTTGCCAAACTGCGGTATCCACACGTTTCCATTCTTCTTTAAGATCGCACTGACCATCTCAATGACACTGCCTTTGCCTTTCTGAGCTTCCACCACCAATGATTGGAACTCTGCATTCACATCAGTTGTCTCTCGAATACGATTAGACAAGTAGCACAACTCTATTCAATTCAACCTTTCCACGCTAGACTCACCTCTAACCACACAAACAATGCTAAAAGACTCGAAATATGGCACCAACCACTTATCTAGCGCTTCAATCCAGTTCCTTTGCCCAAAATACTTCGTACTCAAAGCATCAGCCACAATGTTGTCTTACCTAACATGTATTGAATTACCACATCATAGTCTCCAAGTAACTCGAGTCACTTGCGTTGTCGCATGTTTAAATCTTTCTGATCCAAGAGATATTTTACATGACCTGATTGACGATGATCACTTCCCTTGCCGAAGAGAGTAATGAGTAATTTCCCCTTTAGTATTTAACATTAAGTATAAGCTTCTGACTTAGGCTGAACACCCCATTGCGTCGCGAGTTGACCCCGTGGAACAAGATAGAACACCTCAATATCTTGCGAGATGAACTTGTGGAATGTCATAAAATAACTCAAGGCTTTGCAAGATGGGCTTGTGGAGCAGGATAAAACACCTCAAGACCTTGTGAGAGGCGCTGGCAGAATAAAGAGAATATCCCAAACCACGCGAGATTAGTTCGCGGAATAAAATATAATACCTTAAGACCTCGCGAGACGAGCTCGCCTGATAAGATAGATTTGCGAAAAGCTCGCGAGACGGGCTCACAAAGCTAAGGAAGATCATAAGTATTGAAGTGAGGGCCTCGCGGATGGACTCGTGGAATTGAATAGGACGTCATAGTTACCGAGTCGATAGCTTTAGTTAATGTAGCGATAACCTAGCGAGCGTGTACTCGCCGAATTAAAGAAATACCCCTTGACCTTGAAAGAAGAGTTCACGGAATAAGTGATAAATCCTAATGAGCCTCGCGAGATG
The DNA here is from genome assembly GCA_039583875.1 of Platanthera guangdongensis. NCBI lineage: Eukaryota > Viridiplantae > Streptophyta > Magnoliopsida > Asparagales > Orchidaceae > Platanthera > Platanthera guangdongensis. The sequence continues at coordinate 165,596,743 of CM077155.1, forward strand.
AGCTCACAGAATTAGATATAACACCTAAAGAACCTCGTGAGATGAGCTCGCAGAATAAGATATAATGCTTCCAGATCATGCGAGATGAGCTCGCGGAATAAAAGATAACACCTAAAGATCCTCGCGAGATGAGCTAAGATAAAATACTTCAAGATCACACAATATGTGCTCGCGAAATAAGAGCGCCTAAAGAACCTTGTGAGATGAGCTCGTGGAATAAGATAGAGTATTTCAAGATTACACGAGGTGAGCTCGCGAAAGAAGATAGAATACTGCCAGATCAAGCGAGATGAGCTCGCAGAATAAAAGAGAACACCTTGAAATCTTGTGAGATGAGCTCGCTGAATAAGAAAGAACACCTTGAAATTTCACGAGATGAGCTTGCGGAATAAGATAGAAAACTTCCAAATCACGCGAGATGAGCTCGCGGAATAAAAGAGAACACCTTGAAACCTTGTGAAGCTGGGGCGAGGTCTTATCCACTCGCCCTCGGCTGGGGCGAGGCCTCCTCGACTTGCCCCCGCTGGGGCGAGGTCTTCTCCACTCACCCCTGGCTTGAACGAGGCCTCCTTGACTCGCCCCCTGCTGGGGAGAGGTCTTCTCCACTCGCCCTCGGCTTGGGCGAGGCCTCCTCGACTTGCCCCTGCTTGGGAGAGGTCTTATCCACTCGCCCCCGGCTTGGGCGAGGCCTCCTCGACTCACCCCCTACTGGGGTATGGTTGCTGGAACACTCAACCAGATCAAGCTCAAGTAAAACCAGCACAACATAAGGAAAAAAAAAAGAAACTTGTATTATCTATCTTCTCTATAGCACGAGACATTCATTGCGTGATATGATTCGCCAATGCTCCCGATGGAAACAAAAAACCAACAAGTAAGAGTAAAATGGCGAATTGCTAACAGAAACCGCCAAACCGCCTATCCGCAAAACGGTGTCTGCTGAAGCCACCAAGTCGCCAACCCACAACTTAACTGTGCGTACTCCCCGTTATTGAAAACTGAAGAAAATGTCTGCAACTGCAAGCCGCCTGACCGCAAGATCTCCTAGCCGCCAGAACCGCAAACAAGCCACTGTCGAACTGAACAGAGTCGGGACTGGGAAAACTTTGCCAAAGAGAAACCTCCTGGTTGCAAGTCGGGACCTGCTGTAACTCGCTAAATGCTTTCCGCAAGCCGCAACGAAACCTGACTGAAGTAACAACCAAGTCTCTGCTTGATCAGTGGTAGGCGCACAGTCTGCAATATAACAAAAAATCTGGCGACTCTTTAAGCCACGCGGATAAGAAATCTTAACCGCAAGTTTTAAACCAAGCTTCAAATTTACTGTTCATGTTAATATATGATGAATCGAGAACTTTTATTTATAGGTGTGAGGAGCAGTGTTGTCACCACCCATAGCGATAGGATAACCACTCATCATTGTGCGACTACCCGCACCAGGTTGTACATGAGGCAGACACAAAACGAGACCGAATGAGCCGACCTGTAGTCACCGCAGACACTATATCCAGTCTGCACATAACATGCGGACTCGGCGAACAAGGAACACCTGAACTTGGCACAAACCGTGGCCAAGTCTAAACCTTCAGCGGTCTCTGGCGAACTCAACATAGGCGGACTCCGCAACCCGCGAGTTAAACGCCAGTTGGGCTCTGCAATCAAGACGGACTCTACATCCAGTCCACACACCTGGCGAACTCCGCAATCTCCAACAACCGCACTTCCTAAAACGACCGAGGCACAACCATGCCGAACTAGACGAGCTGCAAAAGAGTTCGCAACACGCTCGACTCGGCGAACTCCAGACGAGTCCGCAACATGTGCGTATAGACTCAGTTATCCGCCAGGTTATAACTTGAGCTAACAGCCTGCAGAAACCCGACATCTCGCCAAAAGCTAACTGACAGTTCGCACCGGATTTTGCGGGCAGCGCGGTCTGCCCAATCAGATTGCCCACTAAACATTCTCACATCAATAATTTTAACACTGCTGGGACGAGATCTTCTGAGTAGTTCTCGGATACTCTGCACTCGACGAATTACGGGTTGTACAGTTTCACTACCGGGAATCAGGCGGAACCGCCAGGGGAAAGTGGTGAGCTGGCCGGAGGATAGGACGTCGCCGGTAAGGATGGGAAAGTAGCGAGCGGTCGAAGGAAACTGTCGGGCATTAATCAGACTATCCAGCGAAGGAGTTCCCCTTTGTATTTTTTTCGGGGAATGATTATATTTTCATTATTTTGCAACAAAAAAAATTATATATATAATTTTTGAGATATATATACAATTAATAATTGGGATTCGGGACGGCTTAAGAAGAATCATTTTTTTAAGGCGATTGATATCCGCACTACAATTTTGGATATCCGCACTACGATTACTTATAATTTTTCGCGCCTTTTGAAAATACTCCTTGTACATGCATTTTTAGGAAAAGTGTTCAACACGAAAGTTGTAGATCTCGACGAGATCTACAACTTTCGTGTTGAACAATTTTCCTAAAAATGCATGTACAAGACGTACAATAGGAAATACGCTCAGATTTCGCGTCTTTTAGAAATACGCTTATACATGCATTTTTAGGAAAATTGTTCAACACGAAAGTTGAAGATCTCGTCGAGATCTACAACTTTCGTGTTGAACACTTTTCCTAAAAATGCATGTACAGGGAGTATTTTCAAAAGGCGCGAAAAATTATAAGTAATCGTAGTGCGGATATCCAAAATGTAGTGCGGATATCAATCGCCTTTTTTAACCGCACTTTGTCCGTTGTTGACTGAGTCCGCATTCACCCCCAGGTCAACCGGTGAGCCCAAGGCCGGCGATTCTACTAAACGCAGGTGAAGGGAAAGCGCAGGGATAACGACGGCGACGGCAACGGCGGCGGCGGTGGAGACACCTATCTCTATTCTGTCAGGCTATGCGCGCCTCTTATCTCCCGTCCCCTGGTTTCGCAGACATGTGCCACCAATAAATAGACATCGCGTTTTCCGTTGTCTTCCGTTGTTTCTCCAAGCTGAATTTCTCCGTCAATTGGGAGATGGGATCTATCCTTCCTCCATCGCATCTTTTTAGATGCCAGCAGGTGCGTTTCTGCTGCGTCGGGTGTTCTTCTTCCCCGATGCTTCCTTTTTTTCCCTAATTTAGGTTTAGGATTTTGCGAACGTGGGGGTTTTTAGGGAGTTTAGGGTGGAAATTAATGCCGTTTTACAAGAGAACTAGGTTTAAAGATTCCGGATTCCGGCGAGTGCTTCCACTGTTCCTAATAATTTTCTCCGCAGCTTTGGCTTTACTGATACTTACTAGAAAGGGATCAATTTATGATTTTTCATTCAGAGCAGATGAAGAAGAAGAAGAAGAAAGTTTTTCTTTTTCTTCTTCCCTCTTGGGGTCTGATAGCCAAACACTCTTAAAGTTGGGAGATTTCAGACCAAAACTTCCTAAAATGAACGGTATCGCCATTTCCCTTGAACAAAGGAACCGTTTGCCACCGAGGAACATTGATCTCTTCCCAAATTTGAGGAAGAACCATGTCAAGATTGTTCTTTATGTTCACAACCGGCCCCAATATCTTCAGGTTGTGGTCAAGAGTTTAGCAAACGTGGTAGGGATAGGAGAAACCTTGCTGATTGTCAGCCATGATGGATTTTTCTCTGAAATGGATGCTATTGTCAAGGGAATTCGATTCTCTCAGGTGAAGCAGATTTTTTCGCCGTATTCCCCGCATCTCTATCCTGATACCTTCCCCGGCATTTCAAATCGAGATTGTCATGACAAGGATGATCCTTCTACGAGCAACTGCAGCGGAGATGCGGATCAGTATGGTAATCACCGGTCTCCGAAAATCGTCTCTTTAAAGCATCACTGGTGGTGGATGATGAACACTGTGTGGGACGGCTTGCCGGAGACGAGGAGACACTCCGGCCACATACTCTTCATAGAAGAAGATCATTTCCTCTATCCGAACGCCTATCGAAACATCCAGCTGCTGGTGAATCTGAAACCGAAGAAGTGCCCCCATTGCTTTGCGGTGAACTTGGCCCCGTCGGACGTGAAATCGAAGGGAGAAGGGTGGGGGTCGATGATAGCGGAGAAGATGGGCAATGTTGGGTATGCTTTCAACAGGACTGTGTGGAGGAGAATTCATGAGAAGTCCAAGGAGTTCTGCTGGTTTGATGATTATAACTGGGATATCACTATGTGGGCGACGGTTTATCCTTCATTCCTCACTCCCGTGTATACTCTAAGGGGCCCTCGGGCGAGCGCAGTCCATTTTGGGAAGTGCGGGTTGCATCAGGGGCAGGATAAGAAATCGCCGTTTTTGATAACGGGGAGCCGAAGATCGAGTTGGAGGAGACGGATATGGTTCCTAATATCAAAACGGATTGGCCGTTTACGTTTATGAGAAGCAGCAGGGATATCGTGCTGGTTTCAAAGGATGGGGAGGATGGGGTGATCACAGAGACAGGGAGCTTTGTTTGAGTTTTGCCTACATGTATCACTCAATGAGAGTTTGATCGGATCAAGGAACGTGACCACTCCTTTAAAATTATTTGGTAAACTCTCATTCTCATCGGCAGCACTCAAAATTCCATCTGTAGCCACCTCCCTCCATCTCCCACCGTTCCAACTCTCACCGCCCAAATAAACAAACACTAAGACATGCTTAGGAACAATCGGAATCTGTTTTCTATTTGCAGAGGATCATCATTATGGTCGTTGCTGTCATTATCTTCATCAATATCGTTATCTCAGATATCATGAAGGCATCTTGAATTATGGCTTGTCACTTAAACATTCATTACAGGGAAGAAGTTAAAAAAACACATTTTGTATCATGGATCATGCAAGGAAGACATAATGACTGTATTTCTATGAATCATTTTCTGTAATTCTGTTATATTAATGGCAAGTAGGTAAGTTTCAGGTTGATACTAATTTGGTATTTGTTCAAAAACTAGCTTACAGAAAGCAGCTAATATTCTGAATGCATTATCTTCATTCCCTCAATTTCAGTTTCTGCTGCCTTTCTGTGCTGAATTTAAAATTCAAATTTGGTGCTTCACTGAATTAGGTGCTGTAAATCTCTATTTTGCTCGTATATCTGCAACTTGAATTGATCACAAACCTCTTCAACCTCTATTTTTTCTCTGTTTTGCTGTACCTGCTAATCCATGTCAATCACTGATATTTTCTTACTGGCTCAGTTCAACTTTGTTGTTTTCTTTCACCTCTTTATTAGCCTGTCTTCTCTTCTTCCTCCCACTTCAAGCCTCTAGCTTACATGCAAGCCTCCAAATACTCGTGCTCTTCCCAATCACCTGGATCATTTCATGGAATTTCAGGTCAAGTTTACTGAAAATGTTGTTGTCTTTTTGAAAAGCTCTTTTGCAACAGCCCACCTCCTAGGCCTAATGAGGGAATAAATTGGTGGAGGATCAGCTGAGTGGCCTGCCCATGTCCAATCTATTTGGAGAATCTGCTGATATTTTTAAGGGTTTCTGCCATCAGGACACAGTTTTAAATGTATTAGATTTATGTTTTGTTGCATGTTGTTTATGGTGTACCCTTCACCACCATAGCCAAGAGAATATCTTATGTTGAGGTTTCATGGCATTCTCTTTGTTGCTTCTTTTCTTTATATAATTCAAAAGTTTCAACAAAAAATATAGTGAGAGATACAGAGAGATGGGAAGTCGTGTGTGTGCCGAAAAATTTAAAGGATGCGACTGAGAAAATGTGGCGTCTGGGAAGTGGCGGTGCGAACCGGTGGTTGTATATATCGTCGTGACTTCTAAAACTTTTCCATAGATACATGCCTATGGTGGGGTTTTGGGGCCAAAAATAGCATTCAGTACTGTATGTATAATTTTGTTCACAACTCCTACCACTCTCTCAAAAACAGCCTAAGGACTTGTTTTCACGATTATCACTTATTGCACAACCCTATTAAGGCTCTGTTTGGGACAGCTCTGGCGGATTGAAAAGCTGCTGTCCGGATAGAGCTGTTTTAAAATAGATCTCTGGGGAGCAGTTTGAAAAGCTGCAGAGTGTTTGGGTGTTCTATGCAGAAGTGCGCTCGGAATCGCCGGAGGAAGGACGTCGGGGGCTCGGAATCGCCGGAGGAAGGCCGTCCGGGGCTCGGAATCGCCGGAGGAAGGCCATCCGGCCTCTAAGCATGTTCCAACTGAAAAACCATTAGATTTCCAAAACTTGTGAGAGAGAAAGCTATTTTGCAGCAGCAGAAGCTGGAGGGGGAGGAGATTTCTGAAAAGCTGCAAAACAGCTCCAGATTTTTGAAAAGCTCTTCACAGGGAGCTGTCCCAAACACATATAAAGCAGCTCTGACGGCTGGAATAGAGATTTTCCAGCCGCCAGAGCTGCGCCAAACAGACCCTAAAACAAAACTTTTAATTTTAAATGACTGATTTTCATTGGATGATTTGTTATTATTAAAAGGAATAGTTTGTTGGAACATGCATTACACATCTCTTTGTTTGAGAATAACAAATCTCAATATGTATTTGATCAAACTTAGTTTGTGTTTATAGTGTGCATGTCATATAATGATTGGGATGAAAAGTTGGATGTCGTGCTCTGTACTGGGTAATACTGTGTGACGATAAACTCTACCGCTGGCGATAGCATTCGTTACAATTGGACAGGTGATAGAAGTCATTTGAACGAATTCTTGGCGGGAGATGAAAGCCATTCTCGTAAATAATTACCACGCTTCGATAACCCTATCACACAGCGGTAACTGAAAGGCAACCCCTGACAATCGCCAGACTGATTGAGGAGACAAATAGAGCAAAATTTCAAAATCTAGCGGGCTTGAATTTGTCACTACCGTGGCGCGGTAGATGTTGCTTGAAATACGAAAGCTTGGCTTCCATTACAGGAAGTCAGGAGCAGGAATTTGGTTTCCTAAATGATATTGCGGGGCAATATGACCTACCGCTGGCGGTAGCAGCCAGACTCTATATAAAGAATCGTCCACTCTTTCTTTGAGAGAGACCTCCGAAGATACTTTTGTGGATCCTCGTCCTAGACGTCCACATCCATCTCTACAACTATCCTGAACATCCAAAGGAGAACTTGAAGGCAGATTACATTAAAGATCATTCTACGAGAAGCATGAACACTACAACAACGAAAATCTCTCTTGTGCCTTTATCATCGCCTTTAGAGTTCAAATAGAAAGATTTTAATTACAAAAATTTCATTTCATTCTTCACCTGTAATCTCTTTTGATTTTTTGACGCTTTTTGTGACAAGAGAAATTCGTCTATGTAGTGGCGCTAGGTCTGTGTTCAATTTAGGTTGAAAATCGTCTTGCCTGTTAGAAGGCTAGACTTCGGGATTAAGTCTAGAGGCGGTTCAACACTTATCTAGGGAGAGATAACATAATGTCAACCGGTTATAGGGGAGAGTCGGTATAGAAAACAAAAAGTATTTTTCTACATGTATCGATTTCTAGTGTTATAGAGATCACAATTTTGTAAAATTTTTTGAAATAAAACCATAAATGTTTATAAAAATATTTTTCTGAATTTCAAAATGATTTAAATAAATATTTTGAATTGAAATTTAGTGAGAATGACTTTTTATAAAGCCTTCCTCTCTTGTAATAATGCACTACGGTACAACATAAAGCTCCGTTTGGCATGACATTTTTTTTTGCTGCGATGAGTTTGGCATGGTGGTGGCGGTCATGAATATGAGAGTTAAATTGTCCTTAATTAATGTCTACCTAAGGAACTGTATCCACTTCTATGTTCAAATGAATGATGTTTGTTAGGTGATTCTTAATGAATGACCGTTTATGACCGTCACCACCGTGGCGAACGGAGCCAAAGAAACCAAAAACTAGTTTTGAATATTGTTGCGGTCTAACTCGGCGCTCCGAAACCGGTCCAAATTCGACCGTCTTAGCCCGGGAGCGGTATAGTGCGGACACAATCAATGACGTTGATCGATCGTACACACGAGATTTTAACGTGAAAAAACTCCTCAATTAGGTAAAAAACCACGTGACCGGTCTGCGCAGGTCAAAGTCCACTATTTACTTGCGATTACAGTCTGTTTGCTGAATTGGGGGCAATAGACCGCTCCCCGTTACAATTTTGAGGTGAGAGAACACTGTGTACTCGGCGGAGGAAAAACCGTCATGCTCGGTATTTTCTACAAATTACATTTGGCGGTGATGGACGTCTCTGTGCGTCGCGATTGCGCTGGACATCGGAGTGAAGCACTTGGAATCGCGCTGGTAGGGACTTCCAGGGAGTTATGAAATAGCCTTCGTCGGACGGCTCTAAGATGTCTTGAATGTGGCTCGAGGATGGCTTGAACGTGGCTCGAGGATGGCTTGAACGTAGCTTGAAAACGACATGAATGTTGCTCGTAGGAGGAATCCGACAGAGCTCTAGCCCGAGAAAAGAGAAGACTCGGAGGAAAAAAGTGAGAAATGAGGAGGCATGTGGTTCCTTTTAGAGCCCCCAAGAGATAATTATGGTGGTTATGCGGCTATCTGCACATCATAACAACTCAAATTAATATTTTTCCTATAGTTTAAGAGTGCGCATTATGATCATCTCATTTTGCTACATGTACGCCAATGAATTTAATAATGAAATTTTCCCACTAAGCCAGGTTAGTGGGTGGTTACACGTGAATCGGATGATAATGATCGATCCAAGATGATCGGACGGCAGGGACGCGCTCCCTAGGGCGGCCGATGAACTTGCTGACGAACTCGACCGCCTCCTGAGCCGAGCGTCGGCGGCCGGCTCGGCCGCGCGCCGGCGGCCGAAGAGGAGCGGCCGGCTCGGCCGCGGGCCGGCGGTCGGAGAGGGGCGGCCGGCTCGGCCGCCATCTCGGCCGAAGAGGGATGGCCGGCTCATCCACCACCTTTGGCGCGCACGGTGGCCAAGATGGGGTAGTCGGCAACCGGGAGGGGGTGGCCGACGACGGCAAGAGGGGGCGGCCGGCGGCCGGAGATGACGCCGGCGCTTAACGTCGGCGAGGGGATGTCCTCAGTGGTTTGGGTGTCCTGCGTAGTGAGATCGGTGTGTGAGGGGATCGGGCGTGGCGATCGCGTGCGCGGTCAAACTCATGATCCCACTAATAAGGCTTCATTTGATTTAGCAGTGGCAGTTGTAAAAGGAGTTGTTGTAAAGGCGGGTTTGTAAAAGGAGCTGTGGAAAACTGGATGTTGGAAACAGAGTTTTGTTTGGCTATTCTGCGTTTGCAGAGCTGTTCAAACAAAGAATTGTTTGACAATACTGTGTTTGGAAATGAAGATCATGAGCATATACATGTTGTACTGCTGCAGATCAGGAGCAATGAATCAGGATTCAAGTGGAGGCGGGAGCAAAACAGGGATCCCTGCTGCAAATAAAGGGGAAGGTGTGAGATTCATGTAGATGCGATAACAAATCGGAGATGCAGAGAAGCTATACCTGTAGATTCCAGGTTGCAGATCTAGGAAGAAAGTGGAGGAGCACGAGCCAACACTCCTGAATCTGCAGGAGCACGAGCCAACAAGTGTAAAGGAAGAGTTACGAGTTGTGGCAGTGAGAAAGGATGCAAAATGGCCACCGGATGAGAAGGCAGAGGAGTTGCGACGGGAAGCTCTCCAGTAGCGACAAACAGGAGGAGGAAGAAAATACCTGACATGATTGATCGGGAGTCGGCAACCCTAGATGCGGCGGAATGCTTCCTCGCGGCGACGGGAGAGACGACATAGGAGTTGTGATGCCGCGCGATTTCCTCCCAAACGCGACGAACTGGAGCACTCCCGTAGGGTTTCATCCCGCTGCTTCTTTACACTGGAGGAAACGCCGGCGATTCCAAATGTAGGCGGAAAAACAAACAATTATTTGGTTGGCTGTTGCATTTTGCCTAAATGTGCTGGACCCATAAGCTAAAACAAATGAAGACTTAGTAGAGATCATGGGGGGCGGCTATGTGCAGCCTGAGTTCTTCAAAAAAAGGGGTTCATCCCCATCAAATATAAAAGTGAATCAAATTACTTAGGTGAGATCAGACATTCATGTTAGAAGACGGTTCACACCACTGAGTGTACAACCATCACCATCGTGTCAAACGAAGCCTAATCAAATGCCTTCTCTACCAAATATACCGGCTTTTGAGTTACTGTTTAGGACGTCTCCAATAATGGCCCTTGGATTGATTTGTTTTGGCGGATTTGTTTCCTTTGTTGAGTTCAACAGGGGACTGTCGAAACGGAGGGGGGAGGGGGCTTAGCTTTTTTGGACGTCTCCAGGCGGGCGGGTGGAAACGGAGCAAATAATTTGTTTTTCCCGCCGGTGGCTCCCAAACGGAGCTTCCGAAACGCCCAAACAAATAGAGCTTAAGGGCCATACCGCACTATTAGCTCGGTCCCCACCATAGTATTGCCCGCAAAAAGTCTCCATAGAAAAAACCTGACATTTACATAACCACGACATGTAGTAATAAATATTCAACAAAAGTGAATTAAATTAAATCAGAGGAGAAGTCAATCCTTTAGATATACAAGCTTCACCCCTCTTTAGTGCAAATTTTCTTGATGCGTCTAAAGTACACAGTTATGTGCGTTATGGACAATTTTATGCAATAAATTTCATTTTTTTAACTTCGAAATGTTTGCAAATTATTTTTATGCAAACATTTGACCGTACGTAAAATCATTTTTATGCATGTTTTTACGGTCATATTGTTCAGTAATCATCGGAATATTATAATCGGATACTTAAAATAATTGTAAAAATACAAATATTAATATTTTTTTGTAAATCTGTTATTTTAGAATTCTAAAATGTAATTTAATGCATAATATTGTCCATGACGCACATGTAGGTGTGAGCGTCCGGCGTACAACTTTTTTCCCTCTTTAGGGGTGCGCAAAAAACCTGGAGAACCAAGAACCGATCTTTCAATTCGGGCCGACCCTTATTCCAACAAATTTGGAACCGATCTTTCAATTCAATTATCGGTTTTTGGGATCGGGTGCCTGAGAACCCACCTAGAAACCAAATTGTTGGTAATTGATTTATAATTTAGGTAGTGTACGATTAATCATTAATAATTAGTAGTTAATATATATTATTTATTATTTAATATTTATTATGATTTTAAATGTACATACAATCATATATCAATAATAATATTTTTTCATAAAATTTAAAAACGCTTAATCTTTGATTGATAATATTATGTTAAATTTGCTTTAAATTAATAATAGTAAATACTTACATTCTTATTACTATTGTCATATTGTGCCAATATTATTTTTTTAAGTCATTAATATGATGAAAAAAATCAAATTTATGGAGCTAAGATTTAAGCACAAATTTTTTATTATCATTTATTGTGATTTGCTATATGATTTTTAATTAATATGTGTAATGAATAATAAGATTACATGACAACTAGTAGAATTGAGAATTGAATCAAAACCAAAATTTTCATCCGGATATTTCTAGGTTTTGAGTACATGAGTCGTCGATTCTTATTTCAAAAAATTGGAACCGAATATGCGAATCAATTCTTAGACTCCGTTTGGCACGGTTTAAATCGTCATTCGTGGAGGATCACCGAACAAACATCATCCTTTTGAACATTAAAGTGGACAAAGTTCTTTAGAATGATGTTAACAAATGACAATTTAACTGCCACCACCATGCCTAACGGAGCCTTAGACTTCGTTTGGCACAGCGTTTTCGCCGGCCGTTTGGGGCAAACGCCGCCGACGGCCGGTAAACAAACGCCCACAGACGGCGTTTGCTCTGTTTCAACCCCGCAGCATGGAGAAAACGGTCCCGATCTGCTCCATTTCGACTCCAGTCTCTCCCCATTCGGTTCCAAAGTCCTGTTTCAATCCGCCGAATGCATCCGCCACCGCCTAATTTAGAGTAAAACAGATCCAACCCGACTTAAATTGCACCCAATTTTTAGTATAAAAGCAGGGGAAATAAAAAAAACAGAGTAAATTTTGTTCATGCTTAATGGAACCCAGGCTGGAGTGCTGGAAAGTGTCACCGTCGTTATTAGGTAGACTGTAGAAAAATAATTTACTTTAAATTTTTGTCTTCCGAACTCTTCTCCAGCGGCCTTAATTGAGATTTGGCAGGAAACAATCTCGACGTATTCACGTGCTGTTGTCTATCAATCCTCTGTTCTCCCAAAGATTGCTTAATGAAAGCATACCTGTCTCCTTGCCGTATCACTAAATTTGTTTATCCTTTTCTGTGATTTCTCGTCTTACTGGCGGCGCTAAGCTGTTCTTCGCGTTCATGGAGGGAGATGGAGGAGCCCTTATTAGGGTTTATGAAGAAATTTAGATTAAATTTGGGCAGATAGCTCGAGCAAAATCAGTTCTGAGAAATTCTCTGTTTCCAATCTTAGTAGGTTCGTGTTCAATCACTCTGGTTTTTGAATGAGGAATCGATGTTCTGATGCTTGCTCACCCTACTACATGTTGATTTTGTGCAGAAGCTGTCGATTGAATTAGAAAAGATAGAGTTTTGAGAGATGTCATCAAAGTCAAACAAGGCGAGCTGCTCCAGGAGCAGCTCAGCTCTCTCCAAACACAGCGCCAGAGTTTTTGCTCAGACTTCCTTGGATGCCAAACTCAACGCCGAGTTCGAGGATTCCGGCCGGGCGACGTCGATGGGCGCCACTATCGAGGGTACGGGCAGCCCCTCCTCCTCCTCCGTCTCAGCCTATCTCCAAAGAATGCAGCGAGGGCAGTGCATTCAGCCCTTTGGCTGTTTAGTAGCCGTTAACATCCAGACATTTGAAATCTTTGCCTACACAGAAAACGCCCCCGAGATGCTCGACGTAACTCCCCACGCCGTCCCCAACATCGGGCAGGAGGAGTCTTTAACGGTCGGCACGGATGTTCGCTCTCTCTTCCGGTCACCGAGTTCCATTGCTCTTCAAAAGGCCGCAGTGTTTGGGGATGTGAATCTCCTCAATCCCATACTGGTTCACTGCAGAAACTCAGGGAAGCCGTTTTACGCCATTCTTCACCGAATTGATGAAGGATTGGTTATAGACTTGGAGCCGGTTAATCCAGCCGACGTTCCGGTCACCGCCGCCGGGGCGCTTAAATCCTATAAACTCGCTGCCAAAGCAATTTCGAGGTTGCAGACTTTGCCGAGGGGGAACATCACTCTTCTCTGTGACGTCCTGGTTCGGGAAGTCAGGGAGCTCACCGGCTTCGACCGGGTGATGGCCTACAAGTTCCATGAGGATGAGCATGGCGAAGTTATAGCCGAGTGTAGAAGATCTGATATAGAATCTTATCTGGGCTTGCATTTCCCTGCCACTGATATTCCTCAGGCATCAAGGTTTCTGTTTATGAAGAACAAAGTTAGGATGATATGTGATTGTTCGTCTCACCCGGTAAAAGTGATTCAGGGTCATAGGCTAGCCCAGCCCATAAGTTTATGCGGCTCAACCATGAGAGCTCCTCATGGCTGCCATGCTCAGTACATGGCCAACATGGGTTCAATTGCCTCCCTTGTTCTTTCCATTACCATCAATGATGATGATGATGACGACGGAAAACAGGACAGCGATGAGCAGCCGAAGGGGAGAAAGCTTTGGGGATTGGTGGTTTGCCATCACATAAGTCCTAGATTTGTGCCATTCCCACTTCGATATGCCTGTGAATTTCTGCTTCAAGTTTTCAGCGTGCAGCTGAACAAAGAGGTGGAGCTAGCGGCGCAAATGAAGGAGAAGCATATACTGCAGACACAGACTGTTCTTTGTGACATGATTCTCAGAGATTCTCCCATCAGCATCTTCACACAGTCGCCTAATGTCATGGATCTCGTGAAGTGCGAAGGCGCCGCCCTGTATTACAGGAAACAGTTCTATTTACTTGGAATCACGCCCACAGAATCACAGATAAAAGATCTCATTGTGTGGCTTCAGGAGCACCATAGCGGGTCAACCGGACTGAGCACAGACAGCTTGACAGAAGCAGGCTATCCCGGTGCTGAATCTCTGGGAAATGCCATTTGTGGGATGGCAGCAACCAAGATCACTTCAAAAGATTACATTTTTTGGTTCAGACCACACACTGCAAAGGAAATCAAGTGGGGCGGGGCCAAGGATGAGCCCGTGGATAAAAAAGACGACGGTCAGAAAATGCACCCGAGGGCCTCCTTTAAGGCCTTCCTGGAGGTGGTCAAATTCCGGAGCCTTCCTTGGGAAGACGTCGAGATGGATGCCATTCATTCGCTGCAGCTGATTCTGCGCGGTTCTCTCCACGATGAGGCGGCCGACGGCGTCGAATCGAAGTCCATAGTGCGGAGAGAAGCGAGTGATGAGAAGAGTTTCCAAGGGGCAGACCAGCTTCGTACCGTCACTAATGAAATGGTTCGTCTCATCGAGACCGCCACGGTTCCGATTCTCGCCGTCGATGATTCCGGGAACTTGAATGGATGGAACTCGAAGGCAGCCGAGTTAACTGGATTGTCCATTGAAGAGGCCATTGGTATGCCTCTTATGAGTCTTGTTGAGGATGAATCTTTAGATGTGGCAAGGAATGTGCTTGCTCAAGCATTGCAGGGTAAATCTCTATCAAGATTTATCTATTATATCATGCTATGATCTCTACTAATAGCCTTTTACAATGTTGTTTACAGACAATGAAGAACAAAATGTCGAAATCAAGTTTAAAACTTTTGGCCTTCGACAAAAGCATGGACCTGTCGTCTTGGTGATTAATGCTTGTTGTAGCCACGATATGAATGATAATGTGGTGGGTGTTTGCTTTGTCGGTCAAGACATGACTGAGCACAAACTGGTTATGGATAAATATACTCGAATTCAAGGCGATTACACCGCCATAATACGAAATCCAAGCGCCCTCATCCCTCCAATATTCATGATCGATGAGCATGGCCGCTGCACCGAGTGGAATTCCGCCATGCAAGAGGTTTCTGGCTTGAAAAGGGGGAATGTGATTGACAAAATGATTGTTGGAGAGGTTTTTACTCTTCAGAGTTCTGGTTGTAGAGTCAAGGATCATGCCACTTTAACAAAACTTAAGATCTTGCTTAATGGGGTGATGTCAGGAGAAGGAGGGGAGAAATTGTTGTTTGGATTCTATGACGTAAAAGGTAAGTGTGTCGAATCTTTACTCTCGGCGGCCAAGAAGGAGGATGTCGAGGGGAAGGTCACCGGAGTTTTGTGCTTTTTGTATGTGGGCAGCCCGGAGCTTCAACATGCTTTGCAGGTTCAGAAAATGTCTGAACAGGCTGCTCTTAGTAGCTCGAATGAGTTGGCGCATCTTCGCCAGCAAATTAGGAACCCCCTGAAAGGGATTGTTTTTACCCACAAGTTGATGGAGGGTTCTGAATTGAGTGAGGATCAGAAACAGCTTATTAGGACAAGTGCCCTGTGCCAGGAACAACTGGCAAAGATCTTGGATGATATGGACTTGGAAAGCATCGAACAGTGGTATGTAATCGCTGTCTTCTTATGATTATGTTCCATGCTTTATGCTTGCTAATGCTGTGCTTGTTTGAGTATTTTTGCGCTATTTCTGTGATGTCCAAATGCCGCTGCAGAAAATTTGATGTTTGTAAAACCTGCGCTACTGCCAATTTTAGAGGAAACCACAGTTCAAAGAGAGTTCGGACCGGGGGTGGTAACCTGCTCTTATTTCTCCTGGTCTAGAGCACTACGCCGGATTCTTGGAGCAAGGAACCTCACCCTCAACTAATGGAAAACTAGAAACAGAGACCTCGAGTTGCAGCGAGTAGGTCCCGCCACATACCTGGAATATCTAAGAGAGCTTCCCCTCTCAAGCCAATGTTAAGCCTGGGCACCCTGGAGGGTCTCGAGGACTCCCGACTACCCACCCGGAAACCACGGTGAACAGTGAGCTGGAATCCTTGCCAACCAAAGCTGGCCAAAGGAGAGAGGAAGAAAGAAGTCCTCTCCAAAGGTGCCCATGAGAGTCTTTTTTTAGTTTTTTGAGGATGGTTTGCCAACAATATAATCTCGTTGCTTGGAGCGGTTAGTGGCGGACAAAAATGGGGCACCTGGAAAACGCATCTAGGCGAGCTAGTCATGTTATTCCTGCTCGCTTGGGGGTGGAGATTGTTAGGAATGACGCCCGCCAACTCTCCCAAAACCCCGTAGTGTTAGGAAGGGCGCTACCAATTCATTTATATTATTTTAGCACGACCGGTCAAACTGTTCGCATGGCTCCCTCGCACTTAAACCGTGCTCGGAACTCCCATTTACTCATGCCCGGAGCCAACCCGACTCCCTTGCACTGAACGTACTATGAAGTTTCTATGCACCCATGCCAGGAGCCAACCCGGGTGCGCCCGGGAGGCAGCCCATCCAACACCTGGATGGCGGGCCACACCCAACAAACTCCCCCTGGAACGCCATCCAGGGGGATCGAACCCATGACCTCCCCCTCCCTCTGATACCACTGTTAGGAATGACGCCTACCAACTCTTCCAAAACCCCGGAGTGTTAGGAAGGGCGCTACCTAAACCCCGGAGTTTTAACAGGACCGGTCAAACTGTTCGCATGGCTTCCTCGCACTTAAACCGTGCCCGAAACTCCCATGTACTCATGTCCGGAGCCAACCCGACTCCCTTGCACTGAACCGCACTATGAAGTTTCTCTCCACCCATGTCAGGAGCCAACCCGAGTGCGCCCGGGAGGCACCCCATCCAACACCTGGATAGAGGGCCACACCCAACAGGAGATTGCCCTACAAAATTGGGATTCGCCACTCTCCCTTAGCCTGGGGAGAGTACAGGCCAACTTCCCCAACTCACCCCTTATTTGCCTGGAGCCTTGGGCGAGTGCTGGCTAGCTTGCTCCATTCGCCCTCCTACTCGCCTAGAGCCTGGGGCTAGTGCAAGCCAGCTTGCCCCACTCGCTCTCCTACTCGCCTGGAGCCTGGAGCCTGGAGCCTGGAGCGAGTGCAGGCCAGCTTGCCCCACTCGCCCTCCTACTCGCCTGGAGCCTGGGGCGAGTGCAGGCCAGCTTGCCCCACACACCCTCCTACTCGCCTGGAGCCTGGATTTCGCCACTGAGAGGCGAGTTATCTTGCACTCGCCCTAGGTGGGCGAGATACTCTAGGCCATCCTCAGTTGTCTACGATCTCAACGAATTACAGGTTATACACTTTGATTCCCACTACTCATCCCCAAAACTCAATTTGTTATGTCATTCAGAATATTTTGGGAGGGGGAAGAAGAGGTCGGCGTGGCTCCATTTCACATTTGCTTGCCTATGGGCTCTCATTTGCATCCCACAAAATTCCATTTTTATGTCATTACCAAATAGTTAAACTGTATCTCAGTTCTCAAAAGCTCTACAAATTGAATTTTATCAAACAATTTTCTCAATTTCTCCCCATTGCATGCCTGCTACTCTATTTGACACCATTGTTTCTCACAATTTAATATGTCACTGATCGCCTTCTCAAATAGGCTATAAAACTGTTTGCCATTGCTGCCACCTTCTCAAATAGACCATAAAACTGTTTGCCTCTGCTACTGCTCAAAACTGTTTGCCACTGCTACCGCCCTCTCTAATAGTCTTCAGAACTGTTTACCACTGCTACCGCCCTCTCAAATAGGCCGTTAAACTGTTTTCAATTACTACCGCCCTCTCAAATATACCCTAAAACTATTATAGTGTAGTGAAAGTGATCGAGAGAGAAGAAATAGGATTTGAAGAGGCGATTCGAGGAAAAGGGGATTATGGAATTTACCCAAGTGAGCTGGGGAAGAAAGGAGTAATTGTGGACTTTCATATTCATATGTGTTTCCATCTATTCAACTATTTTATAGTTTTTCCTTAAGAGCATGTGGGCTAATTATAATATGTAATCTACTAAATGAGTTGTTTTTTCTGGTTCACTTTTGGTCTTATTATTATAGTTGGGTTGCTTCTTACTGCTGCCAAGCTTTTGAGATTGATATGCTGCATGGTTTACCTGGTTTTGTCCTTGAAGCTATGGAACTGAGGACCTGGGCTAAATCATTAGCTTTTTGTTACATTTCCCACTCCTTTAAAACCATCAACCTCGACGGTCCACTGTCTATTTCCTCCACTGCTTTGTATCCATGATTTCTTGCTGGTTTCACTGTACCTTTGCATGGGAAAGTGAAAGTTGTTGCTTGTTCTTCCCTTGCGTCTTTAATGTGTTGTACTTTCATTTTATTTCATCTTTCTTCTCTTGATTCTTCGATGATATGACAACCCTCCCTGGTTTAACAACACATAAAGAGCCCAACCGACACTTGAAAACAATTTATAATTGATAATATAGCAGAATAAGTAGTATATGCAAGTGAGTGTGCACCCAATCATGCGTGTTTATTCCCGCAGGGCCACATCTCGTCCAGGAGGAAGCACGAAGGCCCTAAAGGTGAAGTTTAGTGGGGTCTTTGGCCAATAAGTAAACTCCTACATAATGAGTGGTGAGAAAGGGATAGGGTGTCTTGGATCATTTCAATCTCTTGTAAACAGATGGTGCTGGGCGATGCGAGGAGCTCTGTCGTTATATATATTGTTTCTTAATCATGCGATGAAATTTATCTTGTTTGTCGAGACCCTACAAGGTTTTCCAGTGTTTTCTTCAATAATGTGTTTTAGATCATTTCTCGTGAAGTTTTCATTTTCTTCCTCTTGGCAACTTAGTAATTTCACAAATTTCTCCTTTGCTTTCAATTTCTGCTACTTGATTTTTATTTTATTCGCTAGGTGTTGCTAACTACTTTTAGGGTTCACAGTTGGGGTTGAGGAGTCGGTGAAGTGGAGGTATCAACCCTAGAGAGGAGCGCACTTTGGCTCTATCAGCGGCGATTGGAGGCCGAGGAGATACCGATGAAGATAAATGGTGTCTTGTCATGGCAAGATGTGACGGGGGCTCGAGGGGGAGCTCCAAACCCGTAACCTATCTAGAAGAACTCAGCAAGAGAACTAAGAGGGAACGTTTCTTATTCAATGACCCAAGAGGCCTATATATAACTTACAACGATGACATAATCATAAATAGAAGCAAACATATAGAGAAATTCCCAAAACACTAAAAGAAACTAAAGCCTCACACAGTTGATAACATAGAAACGATTAACTTGAAATAAAGATGCGTACCATTGATTTCCAAATGACACATGACATATCACATGTCCTTCAATTTGAGCTTGACCTCAAGCTCAGAGAAGGGAATACTTTGTACAAGATCACCCATTTCCTTTATTTCCCGCCAAAATAACTCCTTAGAACTAGTTGTTGTGACCTAAACTGTCATCAGAGAGTAAACCGATGTTGTGCTCATTGATGTTGCAGAGAGCGGGGTTGTTGTTGGCCGGTTGTCGATTGCCTAGAAATGGTGTCAATAGATTTGGCAATTGGTAGCAGTGAACTCTAGTGCTCTAGGAGCGGGGAAATAAACTTAAGGATGGAGGATGAGGGGTCCACTGGAGGAGAATCGAGGAGGTTGGCGGCTGCTTGGTTTGCTATTGCTTAATTGTCGGGCTTGGTGGCGGAGTTACTTGTCAAGGAGGGACAACTGTGGGTGATGGTGGATGAATGTTGAAAGAAGATCTGGTATGCTCTTGAAAACTGAAACAGTGAGTTTTCTTCCTTTTCTTTCTCGAGAGGAACCAGCTGGGAAAAATAAAGGTCAATCAAGGAGGTAGACGGTAAGTCGAGGCTCTATTTCTTTGGTTGTGTGGACGAGGTGGAGAGGGATCGATGAGCTTTGGTTGTGGATGGAGGTGGGATTTTAAGCCTCGAGTACCAGTTATTACAACCTTCTTTTAGGTTTCACGGTCGGGATTGAGGAGCCGGTAGATTTTTGTCTCAACCTTAGTGAGTAGCGCACCACGACTCTATAGGAAGCTGCTGGAGGCAGAAGAGATCCAGACAAAAATAAATAGTTTCTGCTCAAATGGGTGTTCCAAACACTTAACCTACCTATGAGAACTTGAGAAGAGAACCAATGATGGGGAGCAACTCGCCCGACCCATTCATGTCTACTCACGATAACCTCGGGCACAATGATGATCGGGACCACTCATCTTGAGTAGGTTGCCGGTCGTAACATTAGTTGTTCTTTCATTTTTTTATTTCAAGTTGTATTTATGTTTATTTTGGGTTTGCAACGATCGGCAAATCATGGTCTTTTGTTGTCCCCTCTAGTGTATATATATTGACTGTGATAGCTCTCATTTGGGGCATTGAAGATTGTAGTATAGAAGCCTAATCTTTGATAATTTCAGTGCCGAAGCTGAGCCGGGCGTGAAGCCTTGGTCCCCCCCCCCCTCCCATCCATCCACGTCATGAGCCCTAATTCCCAATCCCCATTCCACTACCGCCCCCTTCCTCCCTCCAACACCTCCCCCATAATAGTCGGCCATCTTTCCTCCCCTCCATTCCACTGCTGACACATTCCCCCCTTCCTTATCCCCACCGCACAGCAGCTGGACTCCCATTTCCCTCTCCCACCTCACTGCCGACCCCCCACATACCCAATCCCTACACATCCCCTAGCTGCCGTCCACTGCATCCTCACTTCCCCTCTTTGAATCCCCAAATCAGCCCCAATTTCCCCTCACATCCACCTCCGGCGATCACCGGAGAATGTCTCCGGCCATCTCCGGTGATCCACCAACATGTACCCCATCGTTTTCCATCATTTTTGTTTTCCTGCGATCACCAAAAAACTTCTCCGGCTACCACCACCGCCACCACCGGCAACCTCTGACCATACACCGGCCAATCACCCCCACCACCACCAATAATCACACATTACTTCCTCTACCCCACTTCTTAAAATTTATGATCTATTCCTAAATTCTAGCCACTAACTCACCCCACTCCCCCATTACAGCCGGCCCACCCACATTCCCTTCCTATTCACGTGGAACCCACTTCATCTCTCCTAAACCACCTCTCATTCCTCTCAATTCCAACATCCTTCAGCCCAACCGTACCCCCACTCCTCGCGCGGAGCCACAAACTCCCCTTCTCCTTCCAAAACCGACCCATCCACCCACTAATCCTGCAGCCCCTTCGATTTCCCCTCCCAATCGACCACTCCCAGTTGCAGAAAACCCACTGGACAGCAACTTACACCCCCAAAACTCATTCCTGCTTCTGTCCAGCCCCCGTATTCGATCACCTGCGAACTTCCCTGCATCTTGAAAGCCTCTCTCAGCCCCCTAGCCCTCTGACGAACCCCTCGCAGTAGCTGGATTCGAAGTTCCAGCACTCTCCAATCTTAGGCAGGCCTTTGCCACACCGTTGGGACCTGAAGTCCAGCCTAGGGTGGCTCTCCATGCTACACCACAGCCCTCCGAAAACATCTCCAGCACTCCCTTTTCTATATTGTGCGAGTCCAAGATGTGTTTGTTATTTTTTTAAATTTGAGTCTTGTTTTTAATCTCTACTTGAGGAGATATTAGTTTGTGAGTTTTGATTTCAGTTATTTAAGTATTCGTGTTTTCTCATTTAAGTTGTCATTTGAATTTGCGTGCTCTTGCGTTTGTTCTCCTCTCTTGTTATCTTAAGTTCAAACTTTTATTTTGTGGAAATATTGTAAAATTTTCTAGGAAGCTGAGAAAGGTCGCAAGAACACCCAATCATAATCAAGTCAAGTAGAAATCAACTACAATAGAAGTACAAAAGTCTCAAACTTGGAATTATCAACAAATTTTTTACAATACGAGGTATATATTGCGAGACATGATTTACAATGTACCCGATGGAAACAAAAAATACAGGCAAGAGAAATCGCGCGGTTTGCAAACTGTAACCGCACAGACCGCACAAACCGCTGACCGCAAGCTCTGTCCGGCGAAACCGCCAAGTCGTCAAACTGCAACCAAGCCGCGCGGACTGCCTGTTATTGAATGCTGATGATCCGAACAAAACCCGCTGATAGATCGGACGAACTGCTCAAACTAACCGCAACCCGGAGGAAGTGACTTCAAGCCGCTAAGACCGCGACCTGCTGTATACCACTGACTGTAACCGCGAACTGTTCCACACTGAGCCTTCCAACTAGTTGCCTAGTCGTCCAGTGCTAGCCACACAACCTGCACAGACAAGTCATCTTCACTTAGTCGCGACGGTTAGACAATCGTAACCGCAAGATCAAAACGTGAGCTGAGTTCTCACTATTATTTTTATATATGACGAGCCAGGGACCTCTATTTATAGGTGATAAGGGCAGTGTGATCACCGCCCATAGTTATAGGATAATTGTTTGTCATCCTGCAGCTAACACCACCTATCCGCACAAGTGCGGATACCAGCGTCAGTCTGCCACTGATAATCAACTATCTGCATAGAAGTGCGGACACACGAGCCAGGCCGCACACGATAAACCAAAAAACTGCTTACGCGGAAAGCACCACCAGTCCGCATAGCCGAGCAGACCGAAAACTCAACCCGCGTGGACTTGATCAAACCAGTCACGCGTCCTGAACCACCATCGCGCTAATGACAGACTGTCGATCTCCGCAATTAGACCGCGCAGTACAACGGACTCTGCAAACTCCAAAGCAGACCGCGCAGCTATTGGGACACTGCAAACTAGGTAACAAGTTGACTTGTCACAGCATCGTGACCAAGTCCAAAACACCAGCGAACTCTGGCTTCAGACCGCGCAAGTTGGCCCAACGAACTGTACGGTATAGGCTTTGCAAACCAGGCTAACTGTCTGCATCCTTGCGAGCCAGAGAACTTGCCAGCTCCAAGCGGACTTTATGGTCTCACAGTCCAGGCCGTAACAGCTATAGTTAGACAAAGCTAACCGCCCGGTTACCTCCCAGGGTGCTTGCTGAATCAGACCGCAAGATAGAATAACAACCAGCCGAAATGCGGCTGTACGCCAATAGCTAGCCGCCAGACCGGCGGCGGTCTCAGCGGTCTGTGCGGTCTGCCCAATCAGACTGCCCACTCCACTTCACTTCCACTTCAACAATTTCAAGACTCCCAGTTGAAATGGGAAGTGGAAAATAGCCTGAGCAAACCCAGTAACCGAGTAAACAGTCCCTTCGTCAATGGCTTTGTGAATATATTCGCAATGTTATCCTGACTCTGCACATACTCGACCATCAAAGACCCCAACACCTTCTCCCGAACAAAGTGATGCTCGATCTCGACGTGCTTAGTTTTCCGCGTGACAAACTGGATTATTAACCAGTTTGAGAGCACTCTCGTTGTCACCGCGCAGCAGAGTAAGACTTCGCACCTCTTAATGGATGTCCTCCACTAATTTCCTAAGCCAGATGGCTTCCTGAGCTGCCAAGGCCATAATATTGTACTCTGCTTCCGTAGTGGAGACAGACACTGAATCCTGCTTCTTACTGCAGCACGAGATAGTTGTCGTTCCGTATATAAAGACATATCCTTATGTCAACTTCCGATCATCAGAATCTCGCTCACAATCAGCATCCGTGTAACCATACAACTTGAAGCCCGTGTCGCTCTCGTAAAAGAGGCCCTTGTCCTAGGTGGACTTCACGTACTTCAGAATGTTCTTAGCCACTACCCGATGAGGCTTCCGTGACTTCGTCATATACCGACTTACTCGGCCCACAGTATAGGCAGTATTCGACCTTGTAATCATCAGATATATGAGACTCTCCACGAGAGCTCGAAACACCAAGGGATCTGAAAGAACCCTTCCCTCATCGCGCCGAAGTTTGAGACCGACCTCCAGAGAAGTAGTGCTGATTTTCCCTTCCCGCATGCCGAACCGCTTAACAATTCTCTCCACATACCCCTTCTGGGAAACAAGCACTCCGCTCTTCTTCCTTTCAATCTCGAGTCCAAGGAAATGGTAGAGCTCTCCAAGATCCTTCATCTCGAACCTGATAGCTAGCTCAGCACTGAGCCTGACTACATCTTCCTCCGAGTTCCCGGTGACGATCATATTGTCAACATACAGCAATACCAAGACCTGAAGCTCTCCCCTTTTCTTAACAAACAGACTTGAATCTGAGTCTGAAGCAATGTATCTGCAGAACTTGAGGTATGCTGCGATATTCCTATACCATGCACTAGGCGTCTGCTTCAGACCATAGAGGGCCTTATTCAGCTTACAGACGTGTCTTGGATGTTCTTCACAAATATAATCAGGTGGCTGCATCATGAAGATGTCTTTGACAATCTCGCCGTAAAGGAAAATATTTTTTACATTGAGTTGTCAAATCCTCCACCCTTGGCAAACCGCCAAAGAAATCACCACTCGAACTGAAGTCATCTTGGTCACTTGACTGAACGTCTCTTTATAATATTCTTCGTACTGATGCGAGAATCTCCGAGCTACAAAGCGAGTCTTGTACTGCTTGATGTTGTCGTCAATCTTCTTCTTCAGCTTGTAAACTTACTTGCATGTCACAGGAGTGATGCCTTCGACCTTAGGCACAAGGTCCCAAGTCTCGTTCTTCCTGAAGGCGGTCATATCTTCATCCATAGCGTCTTCCCACTCTTTAATTCCAGTGGCGTTTTCAAAGCATGACGGCTCCCGCTCATCCAAGGGACCTGCGAAGAAATATGAGATGAAACTCACTATGTTCCCGTCCCTATATCGAGCATGTGGAATAATGGTCTTTTTGGACCTCCGCAGGGTTTGACCCGATCCACCACTTCCGCTGTTTCTTCTGAACTAGCTCTCCTCTCGAGCACACCAGGAGCATCGGTCCCCCTGCTTCCAGATTCATAAGCTTCAGCCCCAGAGCTAGATGAAACTGGAGCACCTGGTGACACAGGCAACTCCACCAAAAGATCCTGAGCAGCTTCACCTTGCCCTTCGTCAGACCTGCTCTCCTCTAGATCCACAGAAGAGCTACTCTGGTGTGACGTCAATTCGTCAAATACCATATCCCGGGAGACAACGGACTTCTGTATATCTGGATCCATATATTTCCAGTCCTTTTTCCTCTCATCATAGCCGACGAATACTAGCTTCCGTTCTTTCGCATATAGTTTCGTTCTGAGAGTCTGGAACATGCACGTAAGAGGTTGACCTGAGCACCCGAAGATATTCCACATTGGCTTCTCCTTAAACACCAGCTTATGTGGAGACTTCATTTTGTTCGGACTAAGGGGCATCTGGTTGATGACATACGTCGCACAGACCATTCTCTCCACCCAGAAGGCCCTGGGAATGTCTTTGGCGTGAAGCAAACACTTGTAGGTCTCCATCAAATGACGGATCTTTCGCTCTGCAACTTCATTTTGTTGTGGGTATGTGCACAAGTAATCTCCCTCCGGATTCTGAGCTTTCTGCAGAAGTTGGAGAACTCGTTTGAGTTGAACTCTCCTTCATTGTCAGTTCTCAACTTCTTGATCCGCAGACCAAGCCGGCCCTCCACGAGCTCCTTAAACTCCAAGAACTTCCCGAACGCCTCTGACTTCTCCTTCATAAAATATACCCAAGTATAACTCAAAAAACTATCAACCAGAATCAGCATATACCTGTTACCGCCGAGACTGTGGGCGACGGTGAGTCCCGTCAGATCACCGTGGATGTACTCCAATAGTGCTTTACATCTGGTCTGTGATTTGTCAAATTGAAAACGATGAGCCTTTCCATACTGACATCCCGCACAGTCATGATCGCCTCCAAAAGAGGCAAGAGTAGACATGTCATGCACCAGGCCTCTCACCGTCATAGTCTTCAGATTATCCATCTCAACATGCTTCAGTCTCTCATGTCAAATAGCAACGCTGTCATTCGCCCTCATCTTCTCAACATAGGAGCTTGTCGCCAACATGAGCAAATCCTTCACTCTCCTTCCAACATGAGTGACGTCAGCTTTCACAGCTGACATATTCCGAAGAAATTTCACTTCTGTCGGACCGAACAGAACGTGATACCCATTATCTACAGCGTTGGTCATCGAGAATAATTTTTCTTCATCCCGACACGTGATACACACTCCTCAACGTGAGTGGCCCCCGATCACTGCCTAAATAAACCGTCCCCTCCTCTACTTCATGCACAGTATCATCAGTCGTAATAATAACATCATTATCTTTGTACTCCTGCAGTGAAGAGAACTTTGACTCATTCCCAGTGAGGTGATGACCACACCCCGAGTCCACGATCCAGTCCTCTTGATAGTTAATGGAGGCGAGCGCACAGACACAAGATTTACTGCAGCATGCCCCGACTGAAGATTTACCCTGCAGTCCTTCCGGGTGTGACCAAGCTTATTGCACTTGTAGCACTGTGGTCCTCCTCTCTTCTTCCCGTCATCCTGCTTAGGAGACTTGCTCCTCTCCCGCTGTGATGAAAAAGACAGACCATCGCTAACATGTGATTTCTTCTTCCTGTCTCATCTCTTCCTCTTGCCAGAGAAGAGAACCTCGTCATCTCCCCCTGAGTTCGAAACTCCAGCCATCTGCCTCACCAAGCTATCATGCAAAGCTAACAGGTTTTCCAGCTCGAGCAAGGATGACTGATTGACCCAGCCCTGTACAGAAGTAATAAAGGCAATATACTCCTTCCGCAACCCATATATGATATGTCTCTTCAGCTTCTCATCTGAGATAGGCTCTTCTAGGTCCAATACCAATATCTCAGCGCAGAAGTTCTTCATCTTCAAGAAAAAAGATGATATACACAGATCACCCTGAGTGGTCTTTACCAACTCATTTTCCAAGAACTGTAGGCGAGCTACGTTCTTCTTGTTGAATATGTCATCCAAGGCCATCCAGATTTCAGCAGCTGACCGACATCCGATGATATGGTAAAATAGCTCCGGTGAAATAGCCCGCTTAAGAGTAAACTCAGCTTTCGCATTCGTCCTCCTCCAAGCTTTCACCGCCTCAGCATTCCCGGCAACAGCTACCACCTCTTGTCCGTCGTCTCCACCGACGACCTCCCAAAAGTTCTCACCCAGAAGATAGCTCTTCATGCAAGACCGTCACTTCTTGAAGTTGGTCTGCGTCAAGAGCTCAATCCCAAGACCACTTGCATAACCGGCTTCTATTGCTTACACCTGACTTACTTGAACTTACAAGGAATAACAAGCCTCTGAGGTTGAAGAACTGCTAACTCCTCAACACCGCTCTAATACTATGTAAAATTTTCTAGGAAGCTGAGAAAGGTCACGGTAACACTCAACCACAACCAAGTCAAATAGAAATCAACAACAATAGTAACACAAAAGTTTCAAACTTGGAATTATCAACTTCTTTACAAGACGAGATATACATTACGAGACATGATTCACAATGTACCCGATGAAAACAGAAAATACAAGCAAGAGAAACCATGCGGTCTGCAAACAGTAACCACACAGACCGCACAAACCACTGACCGCAAGCCCTGTCTGCCGAAACCGTCAAGTCGTCAAATTACAATCAAGCCGCGCGGACTGCCTGTTATTAAATGCTGATGAACCGAACAGAACCCGATGATAGATCGGGCGAACTGCTCGAACTAACCGCAACCCAGAGGAAGTGACTTCAAGCCGCTGAGACCGCGACCTGCTGTATCACTGACTGTAACCGCGAACTGTTTCACACTGAGCCTTCCAACTAGTTTCCTAGTCGCCCAGTGCTAGCCGCACAGCCTGCACAGACAAGTCAACTTCACTTAATCGTCCCGGTTAGACAAACGTAACCGCAAGATCAAAACGCGAGCTGAGTTCTCACTGTTCTCGTTATATATGACGAATCGGGGACCCCTATTCATAGACGATGGGGGGAGTGTGATCACCGCCCATAGTGATAGGATAACTTCCCGTCATCCTGCAGCTAGTACCACCTATTCGCACAAATGTGGATACCAGCGTGAGTCTGCCACTGATAATCAACTATCCGCATAGAAGTGAGGACACACGAGCCAGTCTCCACGCGATAAACCAAAAAACCGCTTTCGCGAAAAGCACCACCAGTCCACATAGCCTAGCGGACAGAAAACTCAGTCCGTGTGGGCTTGATCAAACCAGTTACATGTCCTGAACCACCATCGCGTTAGTGACGGACTGCCGATCTCCGCAACCAGACCGCGTAGTACAACAGACTTCGCAAACTTCAGAGCAGACCGCGCAACTATGCGGACACTGCGAACTAGGCAACAAGCTGACTTGTCACCGCACCGTGACCAAGTCCAAAACACCAGCAAACTCTTGCTTCAGACCGCGCAAGTAGGCCCGACGAATTGTGCGGTTTAGCCTTTGCAAATCAGGCTAACCGTCTGCCTCCCTGCGAGCCAGAGAATCTACCAGCGCCAAGCGGGTTTTGCGGTCTTACAGTCCAGACCGTAACAGCCATGATTAGACAAATCTAACCGTCTGGTTACCTCACATGGTGCTTGCTGAACCAGACCGCAAGAGAGAAGAACAGCCAGCTGAAATCCGGATATCCGCCAATAGCTAGCCGCCAAACCAGCGGTGGTCTCCTCGGTTTGTGCGGTTTGCCCAATCAGACCGTCCACTCCACTTCACGTCCAGTTCAACAATTTTAACAGAAATCAAATCTTGTTTTATAAAATATCTTATTGCAAGTTGGTTTCGTCGAAAATTATGTTTGCATTTATACTAAAGTTTCTTTAGGGCCTTACGTGCGTCAACTAAGAGGAAACTTTTTTTTTCTTTTCTTATTCAATAACACAATGGGTTTCTATAACTCACAACTATGACATAAGTGTGAATAAAAGCAAACATAAAGAGAAAGGCCCGAAGTATTAAGAGACACTAAAGACTCCCACTACTTATAACATAGACTCGGTTAATAAAACTCGAAAAAAAGATGCACGACATTGACTCATAACAACACAATGGCTATTTAACAATTCCTAATAAAGAATTATAGCATCCCCATCCCCCTAACAACTGGTCCAACCTATTGTCGAGTGCAGCCTTAATGTATCCCTGGTACCAATGGTATGGTTGAAGCTCGCTAGGACACCTTAAAATTTTGTTTTTGTCTTACTGAAAACCTGACTCCTACTAAGACCTCACAACTGTGCTTGCCACCCTGCGCCTCATCAACAAGAAATCACGCATCTCCACACGTCCAACTCCAATTGCAACTCCGACAATTCCATACAGTTATCCCCCCGAGGTTTTCATCATCAGCACCAGTGGCAAACATCTTGGGAGGAACCTTCCATCCCCCACCAACAACTTCTCACTACCTCGCCATTTGAAGTTCCCCATCTTTTAGGGCTCAGACCCACTCACCTGGACCGCATGTGTAGAACACTAATTCGCCTCTAAAACACTCATGAGATCAACAAGGTGGAGTGGGGCTTGCTTGGCCTGGATGAATCCACACTCCATTGTATACGTTGGATTTGTCAATGTGACCTATTCTTAGCATGACTGAAATTGACAACAGAGATAGTTCAACGATATAATCTCCGTTGAATGGGAAGTGCCTACTAGCATTTAAATGTGATTCAGTAAATGAGCGCAATTAGCGACTACATTGTCAAGTTCATTGAGCTCGTCACACTAGTCTTAGGTCTTTTCAAAGACCACTACCTATGTTATTTCATGTATGAGCTCCACCCTAATATTTGTGCTCTTCACGGCACGCTTGTTCTAAAGATGCTCTCTCAAGCTCTCGACTTGACCTGCAATGTGAAGGCCGAGCTCTTACCTGTCCTGACTCAAACCATAACTTCCACCATCAATACAAATCACAACCCACCTACCCTCCACGCACTGAACCCACACACATAGCAACAAATCCCATCCATGTACTCCCTTATCCACCCACCACTAAAACTCCCCTTCCTCCTCTACCACCCACCAAAATAACCCAACAATGCGTCTTTCCAACCAGGAATACAATGACCTTCGAAGCAAAGACTTATACTTCCGTTATGAATAAATTTATTCGCCACTCCATAACTACCTTCTTACAAAAGCAACAAAATGAACCCTTCTGATTTTGAAACACTTAAGAGTTTGACGCTGACATGGAGAACTCAGTGATATGACAACTCAATGCCTTGATCTACCAATGTTTTTGGCCATTAGTGTCTCGGGACCACATACTATGAAATTACATGGCATCATTCACAATCACCGGGTTGCCCTCGTGATGGATAGCAATGTAAGTCACAAATTCATCTATTTTGACTTAGCGCCCACCAACTATCTGATTGTAATGAAATACTGTGACAACTTTGACATTGTCTGAAGTGGGCATGACGCATGGTTTAACAAGCTAATAGGCACCACAAAGATTTCTCCTTTTCAGCGGGTGACCAAGTATTTGTTAAAATCTACCCGCACAGACAAATGTCGGTGGCTACACATGTGCCCCCAAAATTATCAGCTTATCATTATGGGTTATTTCGTGTCTAAAACCACTATGGTGTTGTGACTTACAATGTGGACCTTACCCACATGCCTCATACAACCGATGTATTGACATCTATCAATCGAAAGGTTCTCTTGGCCATCACCTGGTAGAAGAACTCCCCTTCCCGAATTAATTGTTGTGTGAGTTCGGGGGAAGGCGGGTTAGGTCGCCAAATCTTCAAATAAGCGACCTTCGCGTGGTGTGAATTGCCTCCCACCCGTTACAATTGAGTCATATTTATAGGCAATGACAAAAGAGCCCTTGTTGTCAGAAGGTGGACTCCACCCACATGCGTGGTCAATACGAGCTCAACTAGCTGATCTGCTAAGCTCATCGAGGTAATATGTCAAGCTCGATGAGGTGATCTACTGGGGATCACGATGCTCTACATTTAGGATCCCAAATGGAGATCCATTTCATGGTGATGATTGATTCACACTTTATCTAAATGTGCTTAATTTTTTGATTAAAGGAAAAATATTAAAGGATGGGGTTAGTGAACCCGTCGAATCAACCAAGGAGAAAGCCTGACGGCAAGGAGGGCGGCCACCAACCACAATACTCACACAGGTTGCAATGAGGAAGAAACTGGCCTACTCAACCCCAGGTTCAGCCAGGCACGACCGACCACTATGCATCTCCTGCTTGTTCGAGTACTCCATAAGAGGGGAAACCGGCACCTCCTTGTATATGCCAGGAGGAAACCCTAAATCGGGTATAGGAGGGCCGACGACACCCATGGTAGGAGATCAAATCCGTTCCAAATATCCTCTTCCATCATCAAAAATTTGGGGAATACCAAATTTGGAGCGGACGCCAAAAGTGCAACACCGGATGGGCGCTAATGGCGGAGCCATTTCCGGCGGGAGAGGCGGCACTCATAACACATTTATAGATACAAGGAGGAAATAAAATTATCCCGGTCAATGCGAGACAAAAATATATATACAAAAGTAAAATGAAAGTGAGCCTTCCATGAAGATGGGCATTAGCCTATATTAATATAAAAGCATAGAAAAAGAAATTATATCAAATGCATGGAATCGGCTAGAAGAAGAGCTTCCTTCGAAAAGAAATCGGCTAATATGTTGGTATCACGACTCACTTGAGAGACACATAGATGTGGAGCATCCTTGCATAGTCGAGAAAGTTCCGTTTCGGTGCTTCCCGAGTAGATCCCGGTGAATATTCGGCCCAAGGTGTGGAACACATCCGACGAGTTTCCTTCAAGAATGACTCTGCTAGCCAAGTGGAAGAAGTCCCTAGAAAGCCCCAATCCCAAAAGTGTACTCCGTAGCTTCGTCATTGGGATGGACCGACTATGCACCCTCGCCCCTTTGGTTGCCAAAAGCAGCCCTTGAGAATCACTGATAGCACATCGAAGTCCGGCAAATGAGTTTTCTCTGACCGCACCATCAAAGTTCATTTTTATCCATCCATGGAGTGGGGTGGTCCAGAATGAAGGAGCAAGGCGGTTACCGTCATCACTCCAGTTCCCATGTGATGGACCCGCTTGAGCCAAGACATCAATAAGTATTGCTGCCGGCTGGAGGAAAGGCTTTCCATACACGAAATTGTTCCTGGCTTTCCAAATGTTGTAAAGAATGGAGAGTGAGCTGTCGCAAATTGGATCCCTCCTGTTATGCTCGAATATAGCAGTTAGCTCGTTTATAATTTCCAGAAAGGTGGGCTTTAGGATACATATGCCCATTCTAGTACCCTCCATTCACACCTTGGAGATAAACTTGCAATCACCGAAAATGTGGCTTATGGTTTCTTCCGAGCCACATCCCCATGGGCCGGAATTGCCGTCACTAAGTGTTCGTTTGGTGCGGCAGCGGCGGCTGGAACCGGCGGCTGGGAACCGAGGGCTGGGACCGGAGGTGGGGGCGGGGGTTGGAGACGGAGTGTTTTCCGCTTCGCAGCTGGAGTAAACGCCGCAAACGCCGCCACCCGGCGTTTGTTTTGCCGCGGTTGCTCCCGCACCGGCGTGAAAATGTCGCCCCAAAGGAACCCTAAGTCGGTGGCGCCTCAACCAGCTTCCCGTTGGTAAAAGATCATTCACAGCCCGCCAACAAAGCATTTTCTCGCGAGGTTGCGTCCGCAGTTTACATATCCAATCACCAACCAAACAAGGCTGCTTGCAAACCGCAGCATACAAGGTGGCAGAATTGGCTCGGCATTTCTTCGAATGCGCCCAGACAAGCTTGTCATCGAGCCCAATATGCCCCCTAGGCTGCGAGCAAATAAAATCTGCAAGAGGCGGACCAAAATTCCTGTTTTGGAGCTCTATCCAGCAATATGCGCTATCCAGAAAACCCGCCACCATTTCTTGGATTGAATCAATATTTATTGTTAGAAAAGCTCATGTAAAGAGTCATTATTGGGCCCATTTTTTATTGTATTTCCTTCTTCTCTTCTTAGTCTCACATCTTGTATAGGATTTATTCTCACCTTCTCCCTCCTATATATTTGTATTCTCTCATTGTATTTAGTTACACAAGTAATACATACAATTTTTTGAGCTCTTTCAACATGATATCAGAGGCAGCGATCTCTCTGCGCGGTCTCTGAATTTCTAACCGCAACCATCTCTGCGGTTTTCCTATCCGGGCGGTCTCTCTTTGTTAGCCACCTCTTCTCCTCTCTAACCGCACCCCTTGAGGTTAATTTGTTCCCTGTCTCACTCCCTTTATAGGGATTTCTCTGAGCCCCATGTCTCTTCAGACCGGTTCGGTCTCTTCCTTTCTTGTGCTTCTCACGAACTGCTCTTTTTCTATCTGTCATTCTCTCTGACCGCCGTAGCTGCCTGGTTGTTGCGGACTGCTCCTTTTCTAGCCGCTCTCTCTCCCCTCAGTGGTTCCACCTTCCTCATCTTCGGGCTTCTTATAGCCTTGTCTATGTCCCGTGAGGTCCACAGGCTCTTGCCTTCAGGTCGCCGCGAACTGTCCTTCTCGCTGTGGTCTGCTTCAGGTCGTCACGACCTGTTTTCCCCTGCTCTCTCTTCCCGCTGCGGGGTTTTTCCCTTGCTCGATGTGGTCTGTTTTAATCCGCCGCGGATAGCCTACCCGTCGCGGATTCTCTTCCTGTGCTCGCTGTGATTTGCCTCAGAGCCGCAGATTGTCTTTCTGCCTAGCTCTTCTCACTTGCAATCTACTGGTCAGCTCTCCGCGACCTGCTCCAAGCAGCTCGTCTTTCTTCGCGCCTAGTCCTCTCGCTCACGACCTACTGGTCAGCCCGCTGCGGACTGTTCCAAGCAGCTTGTCTCTCTTCTTCCTTGCGGCCTCCCTCTCCTTGGTCGCTGCTCTTGTCGCTGTGACTGCCGCTTTGTATTCTAGTCCGGCGCGGCCTTGTCGTGCAAGAGTTCCCGGCATGCCTGCTTAGTGGTCACTTCCCTAGTCGCTGCGACTTGCCTCATGCTACCCGCAACGGTCTCTTCCCTACTCGCTGCGACTTGCCTCCTGCTACTCGCTGCGACTTGCCTCATGCTACCCGCAACGGTCTCTTCCCTAGTCGTTGTGGCTTGCCTCCTGCTTCTATGAGCTCTTCTGTTGACTCCACCGTCCAGGATGCTACTCCGCCTACAGACCGCCCATCTTATCCGGCTGTAGCTGCGGATCACCACCATTTCCCTCTCTGTGAAGAAGAATTTTATCCCTGGGGTACACTCTGTTCGACGGGCTCTTCAGGCCAAGGGCCTTTTGCCTCACCTCATTCAGGCTCCTCTTTCTCCTCCTATCGACGACTGGCTCAGAAATGATGGTCGTGTTCAGACATGGCTCCTCAATTCCCTGAATGGCGAACCTTATCAGATGGCATGTATTACGAAACGACCAAGGCTATCTGGGATGAGCTGCATTCCTTGTACTCGGGCAAAGACAGTTTCCAGCATCTCTATGATATCCTCACTGATCTTCTGGCTATCGACACTGGGGGGGGGGGGGGGGGCGAGCTTCGGACATGACCTCCTTTGTCCCTCGCGCCAAGACTTTTGTTGAGGTCTGGATCCAGCATCAACCGCCTACCAATGATCATGCTACTCAACGAGTTCAGAAGGAGGCTGCCTGCATTGCCATAATGATGGCTCGTGTTCCGCCTCACCTTCAGAGTATTCGAACTCAGGTTCTGGCTTCCTCCACCATACCATCTTTGTCTGATGTGTGCTTCATGCTCCTCCGTGTTTCACCTCCTTCGGACACTTCTGCGCCTTCCCCCTCGACCCTTCTTCAGCAGACCCCTCGCCCCTTACTTCCCCCACCTACCTCCGCTCGTGGTGGACGTTCGGGATCTAGGGGCCGGGGGCGCGGTGGTCGGGGTCGGCTGAAGTGTTCCTATTACGAAAAGGACGGCCACTTTTAGGCGACCTGCTACAGAAAGAATGGTTATCCTTCTCGTCTGACGGCCTCTGTTGCTGCTGGCACATCCTCTGTCGCCCCTCCTGACCTTGAGACTGTTCGTCTCCAGCTCCAGCAACTTCAAGGGTTGCTCGACCCGCCCTCTGCCTCCACCGTCTCCGTCTCCAACACAGGTACTGCTTGTTTATCCACCAGTACGCGCTGGATCGTGGATTCGGGGTCACTCATCACATTACCTCGCTACGGCCACCCCAGTACTCGGATTCTCCTCATCTGAAATTTATCACCGTGGCAAATGGGGAGACGGTTCCAGTCTCCGGCTTGGCTGACCTTTCTCTCAACCATTGATCTCCCTTCGCTCGGATCTTCATGTTACGAGCTCCCCGTTTAATTTACTTTATGTTGGTCGCATTATTAATGATTTAGATTGCTCTGTCATATTCAAATCCTCTTCATTTTTCATCCAGGATCGGCGAACGCGGACTACCATTGGTAAAAGCACACTGTGGAACGGGCTCTACCTTCTCGATGACTATCCCACCGTCCTATCCTTTGTCTCCTCCAGTGAGTGACATCGACGTCTTGGGCATGCCCCTCTCCCGGTCCTCCAGCGGGCTCTTCCTGATATCTCTCTTCACCCTTTTCAGTGCGAGTCTTGTACCTTCGGCAAGCAGCCGCGCTATTCTTTTTTTACACATTGTACCCGGAGCACTGCTCCTTTCGACTTAGTACATTCAGATGTTTGGGGTCCTTTTAAAATTACTAGTATTTCTGGTTATCGCTACTTTATTACGTTTATTGATGATTACTCTCGCACGATGTGGTTTTACTTATTTCGTGATCGCACCGAGCTTCCCCGTGTTTTTCGGGCCTTTGTCCTTGAAACACATACGCAATTCCACACCACCCTCAAAACATTGCGCACCGATAATTCTCGCGAATACACTAGCCACGACTTTGCGGTCTTGTGCTCCGAATTCGGGATTATTCATCAAACATCATGTGCTTACACACCCAGTAAAACGGCGTTGCTGAACGTAGAACTGACACTTGCTTGATGTTGTCCGCTCCCTCATGCTTCAAATGCATGTTCTCAAATCTTACTGGAACATTGTGGTCTCCACTGCGTGTTTCCTTATCAATTGTCTCCCTTCCTTTGTCCTCCACTATGCTACTCCGTTCAGCCTATTGTTTCCCTCTACTCCGCGCCTTGCTGATCAGGTACCGGCCTCCACTGCCCATCCTCTAGCAAACTGTGTCTCCTTGCATCGCTTTTCGCCCCACCTTTACGCATTTGCTGCTTCTTTTTCCTCGGTTTCGGTATCTAACTCTGTGCAGGAGACGCTCCAACATCCTGGCTGGCGGGCCGCCATAGATGAGGAAATGACTGCTCTCTGGGTCAACCAGACATGGACTCTCTTACCCCTTCCTCCAGGTCAGAAACCGGTTGGGTGTAGTGGGTCTTTGTCATCAAACATGCTGCTGATGGACGATTGACCGTCTGAAAGCTCGTCTGGTGGCTCGTGGCTTCACCCAACAACAAAGGCTCGACTATGAAGAAACTTTTTCTCCAGTGGTCAAACTCAACACCGTTCGAGTCCTCATCTTTGTAGTTGTCCATCGCCGGTGGCCCGGTGGCCCTTACTCCAACTGGATATTAAGAATGTCTTTCTGAATGGCGATCTCTAAAAACAGTTTATATGCAGCAACCTCCCGGGTTTGAGACCACGGGGGAGTCTCAGGTCTGTCGTCTTGTGAAGGCCCTGTATGGTCTCAAACAATCCTCACGGGCGTGGTTTAACAAGTTCAGTAAGGCCCTTCAGGAGGTTGGTTTTACTTTGAGCTCGGCAGATTTCTTGTTGTTCACTCGTCACCGAACAATGGGAACGGTTCTTCTACTAGTATACGTTGACGATATCATAATTACAGGAGACGACTCGAAAGGAATACAGGAGGTCAAACTACATCTGAGCTTCGTATTTCAAACAAAAGATCTGGGGTATCTTCGGTACTTCTTGGGTCTTGAGGTTGCCAGACGGCCAGATGGTCTTGTCCTCTCTCAGCGGAAGTACTGCCTCGACCTCATTCATGATGCAGGCTATTCAGGTTGTAAGCAGATTGACACCCCAATGGATGTAAATCACAAGTTGTGCACTCAGGCATCTGACTCAGATCTTCTACTCCAGAATCCAGAATACTATCGTCGTCTTGTTGGAAAATTGATCTACCTCATGGTAACCAGACCAGATATTTCTTTCGTTGTTGGTATTGTCAGCCGGTATATGCATTCCCCTCGAAGATCTCATCTTCAAGCCGTTGAACGCATTCTCACATACCTTAAAACGGCTCTTGGTCAAGGACTGGTATACAAAACCTCATCTTCAGCTCCAACATTGGTGGAATATTCTGATGCTGATTCTCTGGTTCCCTTGATGATCGACGGTCAACTAGTAGTTTTTGCACATATTTGGGGGACATTTGATTACCTGGCGAAGCAAAAAACAAGCGGTCGTTGCTCGATCATCAGCTGAGGCAGAATACAGGGCAATGACATCAGTGGTTTCAGAACTGACGTGGCTTGAAAGTCTCCTTACCGATCTGGGTGTAAATCTCCCTTCCTCAGCTCTCCTCCTCTGTGACAGCCAATCTGCTATACATATAGCCAAGAACCCGATCTTCCACAAGAGAACAAAGCATATTGAAGTCGATTGTCATTTCATCTGGGAAAGGTTCAAATGAAGAAGCTCGAACTGAAGCATGTTTCGGGGACTGAACAAGTTGCGGATGTCCTCACAAAGGTTCTTTCCAGTAGTACCCTCTTCTATCAGTGCTTGTCCAAGCTTGGCGCATACGATTTGTGCGCTCCAGCTTGCACGGGAGTGTTAGAAAAGCCCATGTAAAGAGCCCATTATTGGGCCCATTTTTATTGTATTTCCTTCTTCTCTTCTTAGTCCCACATATTGTATAATATTTATTCGCACCTTCTCCCTCCTATATATTTGTATTCTCTCATTGTATTTAGTTACACAAGTAATACATACAAGTTTTTGAGCTCTTTCAACATTTATGAATGTTGGCCACTTGGTAAGTGGCAAGCCAGAAATCCTGCAATCGGAGAGGAGAGATGTGTCTTTTTGTTGCCAATCATCCAAAAAGTGCTCGCGATAGATGGTTCTCCGCCATGGCAAATAAGCTTCCACATCTTTGAGTTACTACGGTTTGGCCTGAAAGTGCGCCTTCTGGATGGGCCTTCGTTGTTGGGTTTTAATAGTCTTCAACAAAGATGAATTGCTTAGTTTGGATATGGATGATGAAGATTGTTACTCATATGCCTTGAACCCTAATCTTTTATGCTTTCCTAATTTGGCATCACTTTAGGAGTCCATGTCCTCGCATTAGAGCCATCGAGACGAGTTTTCTAGGGTTCTGCTATAACAAGTTGTATTTGCTGAAACAAAATTTTACTTGGCAAAATTATGAAATCAGTCTCTCAACCCTAGCACCTTTTCAAAACCAGTCTATTAAATTTTTTTTTGCGTAATTTAAAGTCCCTCAACTTTTCTCACAACGCTGGCACAAAACCGAGTCATCATGTTTAGGCTCTGTTTGGCGCAGCTGTAGCGACTGCAGAAGCAGTGGTAGGAAGCAGTGGTGAAATAATCAGCTGTTTTGCAGAGTGGTGCCAGAGTCTGTGAAACTGTTTGGATGAACAGCTTTGCTAGCAATTTTGACGACTCTGGAACGCAGAATTTTGACGATTAGAGTGCTAGTAATTTTTATTTATAATAGACAAACAAAGTTTCAGCATTTTTGATTTATAATAGCCAACAAACCAGTTTTCTGGTTCTGGCAGAAGAGAGGTAAACAGTCAAACGGATGCCAAAATTTTCCTCTTGCAAAACTAACACAGCCTAAGGGAATGAGAATGGAAGGATCCTCGAAAGCTTGCTGGCTTCCAGATGGGCCGGCGGTATCCTCCATCGAAGGATCCTCCCAGCTTGATTCGAGCTCCGCAAGCTGCCGTTGTCATTCCGCGCAGCGGCGAAGTATCTCCTCAACACCAACGTGCTCGGGAAACTCACCGTCACATCCAACGATGTCGTATCCGCCTCGACTCGCCGGATAACACGACTCAAAAGCTTGTCGGCGAAGTATCTCCTCACGGATCGCGATTCACGAGTCGTGGAAAAAAAACACGACTCGAAATCACTCTTTTTCCACGATTCACGAGCGGTGGCTTATCCTGCCGGAGCGGAGAAAATTTGTTTGGCGCGGCGTTTCTAAAAACAGCAGCAAGCTGCTCCGAAAACGCCGCGCCAAACAAAGCCTTAGTGTCATGCTGCAAAACAGATCCTAAATAACTCTAGCACCTAAACAATGCCTTTTTATTTCATCAGCCTTTCGAACGTTTTTTTTTCTCGCCCTTGTAAATGGTTTATTATTCCATATATATGTATATAATATTGTCCAAAAGTATTGCATTAATGTTCATGCGTTTTGATCTTTCAAACAGCTACTTGGACCTCAACACAGTAGCGTTTAACCTTGGAGAAGCTCTTGAAGCAGTCATGGCCCAGGGAATGGATCTAAGCAAGGAACGGCAGGTCTCCCTTGTTCATGATTCACCTGCAGAAATATCTTCCATGAATCTCTATGGAGACAATTTAAGACTTCAGCAAGTTTTGGCGAACTTCCTTCTAAACGCCATTCAGTTCACCTCGTGTGCGAGTGGATCAGTTGTTTGCGCGCCATCCCGCAAAAGCAGAATATAGGAACTGGAGTGCAGATCGTCCAAACTCCAAGTTTGGTAATTTCTAATCAGAATCCATCATGCATCAAACACATCATATTGTTTACATGAATTCCTCTTATTTTCAAAATTTTGGCCATGCTTGGGCGAGCTGGTGACCGTTGTAAAAACAACATTTTAGGTCAAAATATCGCCACGGTGATCCTGGTGTGACCTCAAAAATGGAGTTTGGGCCAAAAATGATGTCTCACCGGTCAAAGTGCACGAAAAATGCCACCGCGTAGGACTACAGTTTCACACTGTCACCACTCAAATGTCATATTTTTCCCTAGCAGGACCTTATACTCTATTTGAGACATCTGCGGCATTTGAATGATACGGCGTGAAATTGTGGTAGTAAACAAAATCATGGCTATTTACATTTATTCAAAACTTCTGCAACAACTCTTTTTTTTGCTCAAATTGCACTTTCTGGTTCTAAAGCTTGACAACCTAACTTGTCGTTTTGAAAAAAA
The DNA here is from genome assembly GCA_039583875.1 of Platanthera guangdongensis. Taxonomy (NCBI): domain Eukaryota; kingdom Viridiplantae; phylum Streptophyta; class Magnoliopsida; order Asparagales; family Orchidaceae; genus Platanthera; species Platanthera guangdongensis. The sequence goes on from CM077155.1 coordinate 165,636,707, forward strand.
TGGCGTTCTTGACCGCACCTACCCGAATGTTGCCTGCATTATTCATAACTGCATTCATAAACATCATTGCTCCCCACCGCCCTCCGAAACAACGCCTCAATCTCATTTCAATGCAGGATTGTTCATCCTGCGCCGGGAATTCCGGAGCCTCTTGTGCAGGAGATGTTTCAACAAAGCGCGGGACCTTCCAGGAGGGGCTCGGTTTGTTCATTAGCCAGAGGCTTGTGAAGATCATGAATGGAACAGTTCAGTATCTCAGAGAGGCTGAGAGATCATCTTTCATCGTTCTTGTAGAATTCCCTCTAGTTTCTCATGGCGGCACAAGGCGGTGAACCTGACTTTATTCTTGCAAGATGCATGGAAAAATCCGAAGAGAAACGCTGGAGCCTCCGGCTGCACACACTGAGTAAGCGCCTGCAATTTTTCTCTGTAACTTAAATCTGAGTCTTGAAACATTTTTTTGTATCAATTGTACATTAATTAATTAGTGGATGAGGGAGTTAAAAAAAAGCTATTCTTTTCTTTCTCTACAGGACTCTTCTATCCTTTTTCCATCTCAAAGTGCTCATGACTATTATTTCAGGTGTATGCCTGATACTTTTTGG
>CM077155.1:165637811-165824931 GCA_039583875.1 Platanthera guangdongensis
CTGTGCCCCCTGAGAGAGCCAAAAAGAAGGCCTCTCCAAACCTTCCTCCTAGTCTTATTTAGTTTTTTGGATGGTTTCCCACAATTAATCCCTCGCGCTTCCGGACAAAAAAAATGTTTCGACCCACGCAATACCCCGTCCTATACCCTGTTATTCCGCGGGCTTGGAAGAGAGTTAAGATGACGCCCGCCAACTCTCCAAAACCCCGTAGTGTTAGGAAGGGCGCTACCAATTCATTTATATTATTTTAGCACGACCGGTCAAACTGTTCGCATGGCTCCCTCGCACTTAAACCGTGCTCGGAACTCCCATTTACTCATGCCCGGAGCCAACCCGACTCCCTTGCACTGAACGTACTATGAAGTTTCTATGCACCCATGCCAGGAGCCAACCCGGGTGCGCCCGGGAGGCAGCCCATCCAACACCTGGATGGCGGGCCACACCCAACAAACTCCCCCTGGAACGCCATCCAGGGGGATCGAACCCATGACCTCCCCCTCCCTCTGATACCACTGTTAGGAATGACGCCTACCAACTCTTCCAAAACCCGGACGTTAAAAGTTTTAACAGGACCGGTCAAACTGTTCGCATGGCTTCCTCGCACTTAAACCGTGCCCGAAACTCCCATGTACTCATGTCCGGAGCCAACCCGACCCCCTTGCACTGAACCGCACTATGAAGTTTCTCTCCACCCATGTCTGGAGCCAACCCGAGTGCGCCCGGGAGGCACCCCATCCAACACCTGGATAGAGGGCCACACCCAACAGGAGAATTGCCCTACAAAATTGGGATTCGCCACTTCCCTTAGCCTGGGGAGAGTACAGGCCAACTTCCCCAAACTCACCCCTTATTTGCCTGGAGCCTTGGGCGAGTGCTGGCTAGCTTGCTCCATTCGCCCTCCTACTCGCCTAGAGCCTGGGGCTAGTGCAAGCCAGCTTGCCCCACTCGCTCTCCTACTCGCCTGGAGCCTGGAGCCTGGAGCCTGGAGCGAGTGCAGGCCAGCTTGCCCCACTCGCCCTCCTACTCGCCTGGAGCCTGGGGCGAGTGCAGGCCAGCTTGCCCCACACACCTCCTACTCGCCTGGAGCCTGGATTTCGCCACTGAGAGGCGAGTTATCTTGCACTCGCCCTAGGTGGGCGAGATACTCTAGGCCATCCTCAGTTGTCTACGATCTCAACGAATTACAGGTTATACACCTTTGATTCCCACTACTCATCCCAAAACTCAATTTGTTATGTCATTCAGAATATTTTGGGAGGGGGAAGAAGAGGTCGGCGTGGCTCCATTTCACATTTGCTTGCCTATGGGCTCTCATTTGCATCCCACAAAATTCCATTTTTATGTCATTACCAAATAGTTAAACTGTATCTCAGTTCTCAAAAGCTCTACAAATTGAATTTTATCAAACAATTTTCTCAATTTCTCCCCATTGCATGCTGCTACTCTATTTGACACCATTGTTTCTCACAATTTAATATGTCACTGATCGCCTTCTCAAATAGGCTATAAAACTGTTTGCCATTGCTGCCACCTTCTCAAATAGACCATAAAACTGTTTGCCTCTGCTACTGCTCAAAACTGTTTGCCACTGCTACCGCCCTCTCTAATAGTCTTCAGAACTGTTTACCACTGCTACCGCCCTCTCAAATAGGCCGTTTAAACTGTTTTCAATTACTACCGCCCTCTCAAATATACCCTAAAACTATTATAGTGTAGTGAAAGTGATCGAGAGAGAAGAAATAGGATTTGAAGAGGCGATTCGAGGAAAAGGGGATTATGGAATTTACCCAAGTGAGCTGGGGAAGAAAGGAGTAATTGTGGACTTTCATATTCATATGTGTTTCCATCTATTCAACTATTTTATTGTTTTTCCTTAAGAGCATGTGGGCTAATTATAATATGTAATCTACTAAATGAGTTGTTTTTTCTGGTTCACTTTTGGTCTTATTATTATAGTTGGGTTGCTTCTTACTGCTGCCAAGCTTTTGAGATTGATATGCTGCATGGTTTACCTGGTTTTGTCCTTGAAGCTATGGAACTGAGGACCTGGGCTAAATCATTAGCTTTTTGTTACATTTCCACTCCTTTTAAAACCATCAACCTCGACGGTCCACTGTCTATTTCCTCCACTGCTTTGTATCCATGATTTCTTGCTGGTTTCACTGTACCTTTGCATGGGAAAGTGAAAGTTGTTGCTTGTTCTTCCCTTGCGTCTTTAATGTGTTGTACTTTCATTTTATTTCATCTTTCTTCTCTTGATTCTTCGATGATATGACAACCCTCCCTGGTTTAACAACACATAAAGAGCCCAACCGACACTTGAAAACAATTTATAATTGATAATATAGCAGAATAAGTGTATATGCAAGTGAGTGTGCACCCAATCATGCGTGTTTATTCCCGCAGGGCCACATCTCGTCCAGGAGGAAGCACGAAGGCCCTAAAGGTGAAGTTTAGTGGGGTCTTTGGCCAATAAGTAAACTCCTACATAATGAGTGGTGAGAAAGGGATAGGGTGTCTTGGATCATTTCAATCTCTTGTAAACAGATGGTGTGCTGGGCGATGCGAGGAGCTCTGTCGTTATATATATTGTTTCTTAATCATGCGATGAAATTTATCTTGTTTGTCGAGACCCTACAAGGTTTTCCAGTGTTTTCTTCTATAATGTGTTTTAGATCATTTCTCGTGAAGTTTTCATTTTCTTCCTCTCGGCAACTTAGTAATTTCACAAATTTCTCCTTTGCTTTCAGTTTCTGCTACTTGATTTTTATTTTATTCGCTCGGTGTTGCTGACTACTTTTAGGGTTCGCAGTCGGGGTTGAGGAGTCGGTGAAGTGGAGGTATCAACCCTAGAGAGGAGCGCACTTTGGCTCTATCAGCGGCGATTGGAGGCCGAGGAGATGCTGAGGATATACCGATGAAGATAAATGGTGTCTTGTCATGGCAAGATGTGACGGGGGCTCGAGGGGGAGCTCCAAACCGTTAACCTATCTATAAGAACTCAGCAGGAGAACTAAGAGGGAACGTTTCTTATTCAATGACCCAAGAGGCCTATATATAACTTACAACGATGACATAATCATAAATAGAAGCAAACATATAGAGAAATTCCCAAAACACTAAAAGAAACTAAAGCCTCACACAGTTGATAACATAGAAACGATTAACTTGAAATAAAGATGCGTACCATTGATTTCCAAATGACACATGACATATCACATGTCCTTCAATTTGAGCTTGACCTCAAGCTCAGAGAAGGGAATACTTTGTACAAGATCACCCATTTCCTTTATTTCCCGCCAAAATAACTCCTTAGAACTAGTTGTTGTGACCTAAACTGTCATCAGAGAGTAAACCGATGTTGTGCTCATTGATGTTGCAGAGAGCGGGGTTGTTGTTGGCCGGTTGTCGATTGCCTAGAAATGGTGTCAATAGATTTGGCAATTGGTAGCAGTGAACTCTAGTGCTCTAGGAGCGGGGAAATAAACTTAAGGATGGGGAGGGGTCCACTGGAGGAGAATCGAGGAGGTTGGCGGCTGCTTGGTTTGCTATTGCTTAATTGTCGGGCTTGTGGCGGAGTTACTTGTCAAGGAGGGACAACTGTGGGTGATGGTGGATGAATGTTGAAAGAAGATCTGGTATGCTCTTGAAAACTGAAACAGTGAGTTTTCTTCCTTTTCTTTCTCGAGAGGAACCAGCTGGGAAAAATAAAGGTCAATCAAGGAGGTAGACGGTAAGTCGAGGCTCTATTTCTTTGGTTGTGTGGACGAGGTGGAGAGGGATCGATGAGCTTTGGTTGTGGATGGAGGTTGGATTTTAAGCCTCGAGTACCAGTTATTACAACCTTCTTTTAGGTTTCACGGTCGGGATTGAGGAGCCGGTAGATTTTTGTCTCAACCTTAGTGAGTAGCGCACCACGACTCTATAGGAAGCTGCTGGAGGCAGAAGAGATCCAGACAAAAATAAATAGTTTCTGCTCAAATGGGTGTTCCAAACACTTAACCTACCTATGAGAACTTGAGAAGAGAACCAATGATGGGGAGCAACTCGCCCGACCCATTCATGTCTACTCACGATAACCTCGGGCACAATGATGATCGGGACCACTCATCTTGAGCAGGTTGCCGGTCGTAACATTAGTTGTTCTTTCATTTTTTTTATTTCAAGTTGTATTTATGTTTATTTTGGGTTTGCAACGATCGGCAAATCATGGTCTTTTGTTGTCCCCTCTCGTGTATATATATTGATTGTGATAGCTCTCATTTGGGGCATTGAAGATTGTAGTATAGAAGCCTAATCTTTGATAATTTCAGTGCCGAAGCTGAGCGGGCGTGAAGCCTTGGTCCCCCCCCCTCCCATCCATCCACGTCATGAGCCCTAATTCCCAATCCCCATTCCACTACCGCCCCCTTCCTCCCTCCAACACCTCCCCATAATAGTCGGCCATCTTTCCTCCCCTCCATTCCACTGCTGACACATTCCCCCCTTCCTTATCCCCACCGCACAGCAGCTGGACTCCCATTTCCCTCTCCCACCTCACTGCCGATTTCCCCCCACATACCCAATCCCTACACATCCCCTAGCTGCCGTCCACTACATCCTCACTTACCCTCTTTGAATCCCCCAAATCAGCCCCAATTTCCCCTCACATCCACCTCCGGCGATCACCGGAGAATGTCTCCGGCCATCTCCGGTGATCCACCAACATGTACCCCATCGTTTTCCATCATTTTTGTTTTCCTGCGATCACCAAAAAACTTCTCCGGCTACCACCACCGGCCACCACCCCACCACCACCGCCACCACCGGCAACCTCTGACCATACACCGGCCAATCACCCCCCACCACCACCAATAATCACACATTACTTCCTCTACCCCACTTCTTAAAATTTATGATCTATTCCTAAATTCTAGCCACTAACTCACCCACTCCCCCATTACAGCCGGCCCACCCACATTCCCTTCCTATTCACGTGGAACCCACTTCATCTCTCCTAAACCACCTCTCATTCCTCTCAATTCCAACATCCTTCAGCCCAACCGTACCCCCACTCCTCGCGCGGAGCCACAAACTCCCCTTCTCCTTCCAAAACCGACCCATCCACCCACTAATCCTGCAGCCCCTTCGATTTCCCCTCCCAACCGACCACTCCCAGTTGCAGAAAACCCACTGGACAGCAACTTACACCCCCAAAACTCATTCCTGCTTCTGTCCAGCCCCCCGTATTCGATCACCTGCGAACTTCCCTGCATCTTGAAAGCCTCTCTCAGCCCCCTAGCCCTCTGACGAACCCTCGCAGTAGCTGGATTCGAAGTTCCAGCACTCTCCAATCTTAGGCAGGCCTTTGCCACACCGTTGGGACCTGAAGTCCAGCCTAGGGTGGCTCTCCATGCTACACCACAGCCCTCCGAAAACATCTCCAGCACTCCCTTTTCTATATTGTGCGAGTCCAAGATGTGTTTGTTATTTTTTTAAATTTGAGTCTTGTTTTTAATCTCTACTTGAGGAGATATTAGTTTGTGAGTTTTGATTTCAGTTATTTAAGTATTCGTGTTTTCTCATTTAAGTTGTCATTTGAATTTGCGTGCTCTTGCGTTTGTTCTCCTCTCTTGTTATCTTAAGTTCAAACTTTTATTTTGTGGAAATATTGTAAAATTTTCTAGGAAGCTGAGAAAGGTCGCAAGAACACCCAATCATAATCAAGTCAAGTAGAAATCAACTACAATAGAAGTACAAAAGTCTCAAACTTGGAATTATCAACAAATTTTTTACAATACGAGGTATATATTGCGAGACATGATTTACAATGTACCCGATGGAAACAAAAAATACAGGCAAGAGAAATCGCGCGGTTTGCAAACTGTAACCGCACAGACCGCACAAACCGCTGACCGCAAGCTCTGTCCGGCGAAACCGCCAAGTCGTCAAACTGCAACCAAGCCGCGCGGACTGCCTGTTATTGAATGCTGATGATCCGAACAAAACCCGCTGATAGATCGGACGAACTGCTCAAACTAACCGCAACCCGGAGGAAGTGACTTCAAGCCGCTAAGACCGCGACCTGCTGTATACCACTGACTGTAACCGCGAACTGTTCCACACTGAGCCTTCCAACTAGTTGCCTAGTCGTCCAGTGCTAGCCACACAACCTGCACAGACAAGTCATCTTCACTTAGTCGCGACGGTTAGACAATCGTAACCGCAAGATCAAAACGTGAGCTGAGTTCTCACTATTATTTTTATATATGACGAGCCAGGGACCTCTATTTATAGGTGATAAGGGCAGTGTGATCACCGCCCATAGTTATAGGATAATTGTTTGTCATCCTGCAGCTAACACCACCTATCCGCACAAGTGCGGATACCAGCGTCAGTCTGCCACTGATAATCAACTATCTGCATAGAAGTGCGGACACACGAGCCAGGCCGCACACGATAAACCAAAAAACTGCTTACGCGGAAAGCACCACCAGTCCGCATAGCCGAGCAGACCGAAAACTCAACCCGCGTGGACTTGATCAAACCAGTCACGCGTCCTGAACCACCATCGCGCTAATGACAGACTGTCGATCTCCGCAATTAGACCGCACAGTACAACGGACTCTGCAAACTCCAAAGCAGACCGCGCAGCTATTGGGACACTGCAAACTAGGTAACAAGTTGACTTGTCACAGCATCGTGACCAAGTCCAAAACACCAGCGAACTCTGGCTTCAGACCGCGCAAGTTGGCCCAACGAACTGTACGGTATAGGCTTTGCAAACCAGGCTAACTGTCTGCATCCTTGCGAGCCAGAGAACTTGCCAGCTCCAAGCGGACTTTATGGTCTCACAGTCCAGGCCGTAACAGCTATAGTTAGACAAAGCTAACCGCCCGGTTACCTCCCAGGGTGCTTGCTGAATCAGACCGCAAGATAGAATAACAACCAGCCGAAATGCGGCTGTACGCCAATAGCTAGCCGCCAGACGGCGGCGGTCTCAGCGGTCTGTGCGGTCTGCCCAATCAGACTGCCCACTCCACTTCACTTCCACTTCAACAATTTCAAGACTCCCAGTTGAAATGGGAAGTGGAAAATAGCCTGAGCAAACCCAGTAACCGAGTAAACAGTCCCTTCGTCAATGGCTTTGTGAATATATTCGCAATGTTATCCTGACTCTGCACATACTCGACCATCAAAGACCCCAACACCTTCTCCCGAACAAAGTGATGCTCGATCTCGACGTGCTTAGTTTTCCGCGTGACAAACTGGATTATTAACCAGTTTGAGAGCACTCTCGTTGTCACCGCGCAGCAGAGTAAGACTTCGCACCTCTTAATGGATGTCCTCCACTAATTTCCTAAGCCAGATGGCTTCTTGAGCTGCCAAGGCCATGACATTGTACTCTGCTTCCGTAGTGGAGACAGACACTGAATCCTGCTTCTTACTGCACCACGAGATAGTTGTCGTTTCGTATATAAAGACATATCCTTATGTCAACTTCCGATCATCAGAATCTCGCTCACAATCAGCATCCGTGTAACCATACAACTTGAAGCCCGTGTCGCTCTCGTAAAAGAGGCCCTTGTCCTAGGTGGACTTCACGTACTTCAGAATGTTCTTAGCCACTACCCGATGAGGCTTCCGTGACTTCGTCATATACCGACTTACTCGGCCCACAGTATAGGCAGTATTCGACCTTGTAATCATCAGATATATGAGACTCTCCACGAGAGCTCGAAACACCAAGGGATCTGAAAGAACCCTTCCCTCATCGCGCCGAAGTTTGAGACCGACCTCCAGAGAAGTAGTGCTGATTTTCCCTTCCCGCATGCCGAACCGCTTAACAATTCTCTCCACATACCCCTTCTGGGAAACAAGCACTCCGCTCTTCTTCCTTTCAATCTCGAGTCCAAGGAAATGGTAGAGCTCTCCAAGATCCTTCATCTCGAACCTGATAGCTAGCTCAGCACTGAGCCTGACTACATCTTCCTCCGAGTTCCCGGTGACGATCATATTGTCAACATACAGCAATACCAAGACCTGAAGCTCTCCCCTTTTCTTAACAAACAGACTTGAATCTGAGTCTGAAGCAATGTATCTGCAGAACTTGAGGTATGCTGCGATATTCCTATACCATGCACTAGGCGTCTGCTTCAGACCATAGAGGGCCTTATTCAGCTTACAGACGTGTCTTGGATGTTCTTCACAAATATAATCAGGTGGCTGCATCATGAAGATGTCTTTGACAATCTCGCCGTAAAGGAAAATATTTTTTTACATTGAGTTGCCAAATCCTCCACCCTTGGCAAACCGCCAAAGAAATCACCACTCGAACTGAAGTCATCTTGGTCACTTGACTGAACGTCTCTTTATAATATTCTTCGTACTGATGCGAGAATCTCCGAGCTACAAAGCGAGTCTTGTACTGCTTGATGTTGTCGTCAATCTTCTTCTTCAGCTTGTAAACTTACTTGCATGTCACAGGAGTGATGCCTTCGACCTTAGGCACAAGGTCCCAAGTCTCGTTCTTCCTGAAGGCGGTCATATCTTCATCCATAGCGTCTTCCCACTCTTTAATTCCAGTGGCGTTTTCAAAGCATGACGGCTCCCGCTCATCCAAGGGACCTGCGAAGAAATATGAGATGAAACTCACTATGTTCCCGTCCCTATATCGAGCATGTGGAATAATGGTCTTTTTGGACCTCCGCAGGGTTTGACCCCGATCCACCACTTCCGCTGTTTCTTCTGAACTAGCTCTCCTCTCGAGCACACCAGGAGCATCGGTCCCCCTGCTTCCAGATTCATAAGCTTCAGCCCCAGAGCTAGATGAAACTGGAGCACCTGGTGACACAGGCAACTCCACCAAAAGATCCTGAGCAGCTTCACCTTGCCCTTCGTCAGACCTGCTCTCCTCTAGATCCACAGAAGAGCTACTCTGGTGTGACGTCAATTCGTCAAATACCATATCCCGGGAGACAACGGACTTCTGTATATCTGGATCCATATATTTCCAGTCCTTTTTCCTCTCATCATAGCCGACGAATACTAGCTTCCGTTCTTTCGCATATAGTTTCGTTCTGAGAGTCTGGAACATGCACGTAAGAGGTTGACCTGAGCACCCGAAGATATTCCACATTGGCTTCTCCTTAAACACCAACTTATGTGGAGACTTCATTTTGTTCGGACTAAGGGGCATCCGGTTGATGACATACGTCGCACAGACCATTCTCTCCACCCAGAAGGCCCTGGGAATGTCTTTGGCGTGAAGCAAACACTTGTAGGTCTCCATCAAATGACGGATCTTTCGCTCTGCAACTTCATTTTGTTGTGGGTATGTGCACAAGTAATCTCCCTCCGGATTCTGAGCTTTCTGCAGAAGTTGGAGAACTCGTTTGAGTTGAACTCTCCTTCATTGTCAGTTCTCAACTTCTTGATCCGCAGACCAAGCCGGCCCTCCACGAGCTCCTTAAACTCCAAGAACTTCCCGAACGCCTCTGACTTCTCCTTCATAAAATATACCCAAGTATAACTCAAAAAACTATCAACCAGAATCAGCATATACCTGTTACCGCCGAGACTGTGGGCGACGGTGAGTCCCGTCAGATCACCGTGGATGTACTCCAATAGTGCTTTACATCTGGTCTGTGATTTGTCAAATTGAAAACGATGAGCCTTTCCATACTGACATCCCGCACAGTCATGATCGCCTCCAAAAGAGGCAAGAGTAGACATGTCATGCACCAGGCCTCTCACCGTCATAGTCTTCAGATTATCCATCTCAACATGCTTCAGTCTCTCATGTCAAATAGCAACGCTGTCATTCGCCCTCATCTTCTCAACATAGGAGCTTGTCGCCAACATGAGCAAATCCTTCACTCTCCTTCCAACATGAGTGACGTCAGCTTTCACAGCTGACATATTCCGAAGAAATTTCACTTCTGTCGGACCGAACAGAACGTGATACCCATTATCTACAGCGTTGGTCATCGAGAATAATTTTTCTTCATCCCGACACGTGATACACACTCCTCAACGTGAGTGGCCCCCGATCACTGCCTAAATAAACCGTCCCCTCCTCTACTTCATGCACAGTATCATCAGTCGTAATAATAACATCATTATCTTTGTACTCCTGCAGTGAAGAGAACTTTGACTCATTCCCAGTGAGGTGATGACCACACCCCGAGTCCACGATCCAGTCCTCTTGATAGTTAATGGAGGCGAGCGCACAGACACAAGATTTACTGCAGCATGCCCCGACTGAAGATTTACCCTGCAGTCCTTCCGGGTGTGACCAAGCTTATTGCACTTGTAGCACTGTGGTCCTCCTCTCTTCTTCCCGTCATCCTGCTTAGGAGACTTGCTCCTCTCCCGCTGTGATGAAAAAGACAGACCATCGCTAACATGTGATTTCTTCTTCCTGTCTCATCTCTTCCTCTTGCCAGAGAAGAGAACCTCGTCATCTCCCCCTGAGTTCGAAACTCCAGCCATCTGCCTCACCAAGCTATCATGCAAAGCTAACAGGTTTTCCAGCTCGAGCAAGGATGACTGATTGACCCAGCCCTGTACAGAAGTAATAAAGGCAATATACTCCTTCCGCAACCCATATATGATATGTCTCTTCAGCTTCTCATCTGAGATAGGCTCTTCTAGGTCCAATACCAATATCTCAGCGCAGAAGTTCTTCATCTTCAAGAAAAAAGATGATATACACAGATCACCCTGAGTGGTCTTTACCAACTCATTTTCCAAGAACTGTAGGCGAGCTACGTTCTTCTTGTTGAATATGTCATCCAAGGCCATCCAGATTTCAGCAGCTGACCGACATCCGATGATATGGTAAAATAGCTCCGGTGAAATAGCCCGCTTAAGAGTAAACTCAGCTTTCGCATTCGTCCTCCTCCAAGCTTTCACCGCTTCAGCATTCCCGACAACAGCTACCACCTCTTGTCCGTCGTCTCCACCGACGACCTCCCAAAGGTTCTCACCCAGAAGATAGCTCTTCATGCAAGACCGTCACTTCTTGAAGTTGGTCTGCGTCAAGAGCTCAATCCCAAGACCACTTGCATAACCGGCTTCTATTGCTTACACCTGACTTACTTGAACTTACAAGGAATAACAAGCCTCTGAGGTTGAAGAACTGCTAACTCCTCAACACCGCTCTAATACTATGTAAAATTTTCTAGGAAGCTGAGAAAGGTCACGGTAACACTCAACCACAACCAAGTCAAATAGAAATCAACAACAATAGTAACACAAAAGTTTCAAACTTGGAATTATCAACTTCTTTACAAGACGAGATATACATTACGAGACATGATTCACAATGTACCCGATGAAAACAGAAAATACAAGCAAGAGAAACCATGCGGTCTGCAAACAGTAACCACACAGACCGCACAAACCACTGACCGCAAGCCCTGTCTGCCGAAACCGTCAAGTCGTCAAATTACAATCAAGCCGCGCGGACTGCCTGTTATTAAATGCTGATGAACCGAACAGAACCCGATGATAGATCGGGCGAACTGCTCGAACTAACCGCAACCCAGAGGAAGTGACTTCAAGCCGCTGAGACCGCGACCTGCTGTATCACTGACTGTAACCGCGAACTGTTTCACACTGAGCCTTCCAACTAGTTTCCTAGTCGCCCAGTGCTAGCCGCACAGCCTGCACAGACAAGTCAACTTCACTTAATCGTCCCGGTTAGACAAACGTAACCGCAAGATCAAAACGCGAGCTGAGTTCTCACTGTTCTCGTTATATATGACGAATCGGGGACCCCTATTCATAGACGATGGGGGGAGTGTGATCACCGCCCATAGTGATAGGATAACTTCCCGTCATCCTGCAGCTAGTACCACCTATTCGCACAAATGTGGATACCAGCGTGAGTCTGCCACTGATAATCAACTATCCGCATAGAAGTGAGGACACACGAGCCAGTCTGCACGCGATAAACCAAAAAACCGCTTACGAGGAAAGCACCACCAGTCCACATAGCCTAGCAGATAGAAAACTCAGTCTGTGTGGGCTTGATCAAACCAGTCACATGTCCTGAACCACCATCACGTTAGTGACGGACTGCCGATCTCCGCAACCAGACCGCGCAGTACAACGGACTTCGCAAACTCCAGAGCAGACCGCGCAACTATGTGGACACTACGAACTAGGCAACAAGCTGACTTGTCACAGCACCGTGACCAAGTCCAAAACACCAGAAAACTCTGGCTTCAGACCACGCAAGTAGGCCTGATGAACTGTGCGGTTTAACCTTTGCAAACCAGGCTAACCGCCTGCCTACTTGCGAGTCAGCGAACCTACCAGCGCCAAGCGGGTTTTGCGGTCTCACAGTCCAGACCGTAACAGCCGCGGTTAGACAAATCTAACCGTCTGGTTACCTCACAGGGTGCTTGCTGAACCAGACCGCAAGAGAGAAGAACAGCCAGCTGAAATCCGGCTATCCGCCAATAGCTAGCCGCCAGACCGGCGGTGGTCTCCGCGGTTTGTGCGGTTTGCCCAATCAGACCGTCCACTCCACTTCACTTCCACTTCAACAATTTTAACAGAAATCAAATCTTGATTTATAAAATATCTTATTGCAAGTCTGGCTTCGTCGAAAATTATGTTTGCATTTATACTTACATTCCTTTAGGGCCTTACGTGCGTCAACTAAGTGGAAACTTTTTTTTTCTTTTCTTATTCAATAACGCAATGGGTTTCTATAACTCACAACTATGACATAAGTGTGAATAAAAGCAAACATAAAGAGAAAGGCCCGAAGTATTAAAAGACACTAAAGACTCCCACTACTTATAACATAGACTCGGTTAATAAAACTCGAAAAAAAGATGCACGACATTGACTCATAACAACACAATGGCTATTTAACAATTCCTAATAAAGAATTATAGCATCCCCATCCCCCTAACAACTGGTCCAACCTATTGTCGAGTGCAGCCTTAATGTATCCCTGGTACCAATGGTATGGTTGAAGCTCGCTAGGACACCTTAAAATTTTGTTTTTGTCTTACTGAAAACCTGACTCCTACTAAGACCTCACAACTGTGCTTGCCACCCTGCGCCTCATCAACAAGAAATCACGCATCTCCACACGTCCAACTCCAATTGCAACTCCGACAATTCCATACAGTTATCCCCCGAGGTTTTCATCATCAGCACCAGTGGCAAACATCTTGGGAGGAACCTTCCATCCCCCACCAACAACTTCTCACTACCTCGCCATTTGAAGTTCCCCATCTTTTAGGGCTCAGACCCACTCACCTGGACCGCATGTGTAGAACACTAATTCGCCTCTAAAACACTCATGAGATCAACAAGGTGGAGTGGGGCTTGCTTGGCCTGGATGAATCCACACTCCATTGTATACGTTGGATTTGTCAATGTGACCTATTCTTAGCATGACTGAAATTGACAACAGAGATAGTTCAACGATATAATCTCCGTTGCATGGGAAGTGCCTACTAGCATTTAAATGTGATTCAGTAAATGAGCGCAATTAGCGACTACATTGTCAAGTTCATTGAGCTCGTCACACTAGTCTTAGGTCTTTTCAAAGACCACTACCTATGTTATTTCATGTATGAGCTCCACCCTAATATTTGTGCTCTTCACCGGCACGCTTGTTCTAAAGATGCTCTCTCAAGCTCTCGACTTGACCTGCAATGTGAAGGCCGAGCTCTTACCTGTCCTGACTCAAACCATAACTTCCACCATCAATACAAATCACAACCCACCTACCCTCCACGCACTGAACCCACACACATAGCAACAAATCCCATCCATGTACTCCCTTATCCACCCACCACTAAAACTCCCCTTCCTCCTCTACCACCCACCAAAATAACCCAACAATGCGTCTTTCCAACCAGGAATACAATGACCTTCGAAGCAAAGACTTATACTTCCGTTATGAATAAATTTATTCGCCACTCCATAACTACCTTCTTACAAAAGCAACAAAATGAACCCTTCTGATTTTGAAACACTTAAGAGTTTGACGCTGACATGGAGAACTCAGTGATATGACAACTCAATGCCTTGATCTACCAATGTTTTTGGCCATTAGTGTCTCGGGACCACATACTATGAAATTACATGGCATCATTCACAATCACCGGGTTGCCCTCGTGATGGATAGCAATGTAAGTCACAAATTCATCTATTTTGACTTAGCGCCCACCAACTATCTGATTGTAATGAAATACTGTGACAACTTTGACATTGTCTGAAGTGGGCATGACGCATGGTTTAACAAGCTAATAGGCACCACAAAGATTTCTCCTTTTCAGCGGGTGACCAAGTATTTGTTAAAATCTACCCGCACAGACAAATGTCGGTGGCTACACATGTGCCCCCAAAATTATCAGCTTATCATTATGGGTTATTTCGTGTCTAAAACCACTATGGTGTTGTGACTTACAATGTGGACCTTACCCACATGCCTCATACAACCGATGTATTGACATCTATCAATCGAAAGGTTCTCTTGGCCATCACCTGGTAGAAGAACTCCCCTTCCCGAATTAATTGTTGTGTGAGTTCGGGGGAAGGCGGGTTAGGTCGCCAAATCTTCAAATAAGCGACCTTCGCGTGGTGTGAATTGCCTCCCACCCGTTACAATTGAGTCATATTTATAGGCAATGACAAAAGAGCCCTTGTTGTCAGAAGGTGGACTCCACCCACATGCGTGGTCAATACGAGCTCAACTAGGTGATCTGCTAAGCTCATCGAGGTAATATGTCAAGCTCGATGAGGTGATCTACTGGGGATCACGATGCTCTACATTTAGGATCCCAAATGGAGATCCATTTCATGGTGATGATTGATTCACACTTTATCTAAATGTGCTTAATTTTTTGATTAAAGGAAAAATATTAAAGGATGGGGTTAGTGAACCCGTCGAATCAACCAAGGAGAAAGCCTGACGGCAAGGAGGGCGGCCACCAACCACAATACTCACACAGGTTGCAATGAGGAAGAAACTGGCCTACTCAACCCCAGGTTCAGCCAGGCCCGACCGACCACTATGCATCTCCTGCTTGTTCGAGTACTCCATAAGAGGGGAAACCGGCACCTCCTTGTATATGCCAGGAGGAAACCCTAAATCGGGTATAGGAGGGCCGACGACATCCATGGTAGGAGATCAAATCCGTTCCAAATATCCTCTTCCATCAGCAAAAATTTGGGGAATACCAAATTTGGAGCGGACGCCAAAAGTGCAACACCGGATGGGCGCTAATGGCGGAGCCATTTCCGGCGGGAGAGGCGGCACTCATAACACATTTATAGATACAAGGAGGAAATAAAATTATCCCGGTCAATGCGAGACAAAAATATATATGCAAAAGAAAAATGAAAGTGAGCCTTCCATGAAGGTGGGCATTAGCCTATATTAATATAAAAGCATAGAAAAAGAAATTATATCAAATGCATGGAATCGGCTAGAAGAAGAGCTTCCTTCGAAAAGAAATCGGCTACTATGTTGGTATCACGACTCACTTGAGAGACACATAGATGTGGAGCATCCTTGCATAGTCGAGCAAGTTCCGTTTCGGTGCTTCCCAAGTAGATCCCGGTGAATATTCGGCCCAAGGTGTGGAACACATCCGACGAGTTTCCTTCAAGAATGACTCTGCTAGCCAAGTGGAAGAAGTCCCTAGAAAGCCCCAATCCCAAAAGTGTACTCCGTAGCTTCGTCATTGGGATGGACCGACTATGCACCCTCGCCCCTTTGGTTGCCAAAAGCAGCCCTTGAGAATCACTGATAGCACATCGAAGTCCGGCAAATGAGTTTTCTCTGACCGCACCATCAAAGTTCATTTTTATCCATCCATGGAGAGGGGTGGTCCAGAATGAAGGAGCAAGGCGGTTACCGTCATCACTCCAGTTCCCATGTGATGGACCCGCTTGAGCCAAGACATCAATAAGTATTGCTGCCGGCTGGAGGAAAGGCTTTCCATACACGAAATTGTTCCTGGCTTTCCAAATGTTGTAAAGAATGGAGAGTGAGCTGTCGCAAATTGGATCCCTCCTGTTATGCTCGAATATAGCAGTTAGCTCGTTTATAATTTCCAGAAAGGTGGGCTTTAGGATACATATGCCCATTCTAGTACCCTCCATTCACACCTTGGAGATAAACTTGCAATCACCGAAAATGTGGCTTATGGTTTCTTCCGAGCCACATCCCCATGGGCCGGAATTGCCGTCACTAAGTGTTCGTTTGGTGCGGCAGCGGCGGCTGGAACCGGCGGCTGGGAACCGAGGGCTGGGACCGGAGGTGGGGGCGGGGGTTGGAGACGGAGTGTTTTCCGCTTCGCAGCTGGAGTAAACGCCGCAAACGCCGCCACCCGGCGTTTGTTTTGCCGCGGTTGCTCCCGCACCGGCGTGAAAATGTCGCCCCAAAGGAACCCTAAGTCGGTGGCGCCTCAACCAGCTTCCCGTTGGTAAAAGATCATTCACAGCCCGCCAACAAAGCATTTTCTCGCGAGGTTGCGTCCGCAGTTTACATATCCAATCACCAACCAAACAAGGCTGCTTGCAAACCGCAGCATACAAGGTGGCAGAATTGGCTCGGCATTTCTTCGAATGCGCCCAGACAAGCTTGTCATCGAGCCCAATATGCCCCCTAGGCTGCGAGCAAATAAAATCTGCAAGAGGCGGACCAAAATTCCTGTTTTGGAGCTCTATCCAGCAATATGCGCTATCCAGAAAACCCGCCACCATTTCTTGGATTGAATCAATATTTATTGTTAGAAAAGCTCATGTAAAGAGTCATTATTGGGCCCATTTTTTATTGTATTTCCTTCTTCTCTTCTTAGTCTCACATCTTGTATAGGATTTATTCTCACCTTCTCCCTCCTATATATTTGTATTCTCTCATTGTATTTAGTTACACAAGTAATACATACAATTTTTTGAGCTCTTTCAACATGATATCAGAGGCAGCGATCTCTCTGCGCGGTCTCTGAATTTCTAACCGCAACCATCTCTGCGGTTTTCCTATCCGGGCGGTCTCTCCTTTGTTAGCCACCTCTTCTCCTCTCTAACCGCACCCCTTGAGGTTAATTTGTTCCCTGTCTCACTCCCTTTATAGGGATTTCTCTGAGCCCCATGTCTCTTCAGACCGGTTCGGTCTCTTCCTTTCTTGTGCTTCTCACGGGCTGCTCTTTTTCTATCTGCCATTCTCTCTGACCGCCGTAGCTGCCTGGTTGTTGCGGACTGCTCCTTTTCTAGCCGCTCTCTCTCCCCTCAGTGGTTCCACCTTCCTCATCTTCGGGCTTCTTATAGCCTTGTCTATGTCCCGTGAGGTCCACAGGCTCTTGCCTTCAGGTCGCCGCGAACTGTCCTTCTCGCTGTGGTCTGCTTCAGGTCGTCACGACCTGTTTTCCCCTGCTCTCTCTTCCCGCTGCGGGGTTTTTCCCTTGCTCGATGTGGTCTGTTTTAATCCGCCGCGGATAGCCTACCCGTCGCGGATTCTCTTCCTGTGCTCGCTGTGATTTGCCTCAGAGCCGCAGATTGTCTTTCTGCCTAGCTCTTCTCACTTGCAATCTACTGGTCAGCTCTCCGCGACCTGCTCCAAGCAGCTCGTCTTTCTTCGCGCCTAGTCCTCTCGCTCACGACCTACTGGTCAGCCCGCTGCGGACTGTTCCAAGCAGCTTGTCTCTCTTCTTCCTTGCGGCCTCCCTCTCCTTGGTCGCTGCTCTTGTCGCTGTGACTGCCGCTTTGTATTCTAGTCCGACGCGGCCTTGTCGTGCAAGAGTTCTCGGCATGCCTGCTGAGTGGTCACTTTCCTAGTCGCTGCGACTTGCCTCATGCTACCCGCAACGGTCTCTTCCCTACTCGCTGCGACTTGCCTCCTGCTACTCGCTGCGACTTGCCTCATGCTACCCGCAACGGTCTCTTCCCTAGTCGTTGTGGCTTGCCTCCTGCTTCTATGAGCTCTTCTGTTGACTCCACCGTCCAGGATGCTACTCCGCCTACAGACCGCCCATCTTATCCGGCTCCGCGTAGCTGCGGATCACCACCATTTCCCTCTCTGTGAAGAAGAATTTTATCCCTGGGGTACACTCTGTTCGACGGGCTCTTCAGGCCAAGGGCCTTTTGCCTCACCTCATTCAGGCTCCTCTTTCTCCTCCTATCGACGACTGGCTCAGAAATGATGGTCGTGTTCAGACATGGCTCCTCAATTCCCTGAATGGCGAACCTTATCAGATGGCCATGTATTACGAAACGACCAAGGCTATCTGGGATGAGCTGCATTCCTTGTACTCGGGCAAAGACAGTTTCCAGCATCTCTATGATATCCTCACTGATCTTCTGGCTATCGACACTGGGGGGGGGGGGGGGGGGAGCTTCGGACATGACCTCCTTTGTCCCTCGCGCCAAGACTTTTGTTGAGGTCTGGATCCAACATCAATCGTCTACCAATGATCATGCTACTCAACGAGTTCAGAAGGAGGCCGTCTGTATTGCCATAATGATGGCTCGTGTTCCGCCTCACCTTCAGAGTATTCGAACTCAGGTTCTGGCTTCCTCCACCATACCATCTTTGTCTGATGTGTGCTTCATGCTCCTCCGTGTTTCACCTCCTTCGGACACTTCTGCGCCTTCCCCCTCGACCCTTCTTCAGCAGACCCCTCGCCCCTTACTTCCCCCACCTACCTCCGCTCGTGGTGGACGTTCGGGATCTAGGGGCCGGGGGCGCGGTGGTCGGGGTCGGCTGAAGTGTTCCTATTACGAAAAGGACGGCCACTTTTAGGCGACCTGCTACAGAAAGAATGGTTATCCTTCTCGTCTGACGGCCTCTGTTGCTGCTGGCACATCCTCTGTCGCCCCTCCTGACCTTGAGACTGTTCGTCTCCAGCTCCAGCAACTTCAAGGGTTGCTCGACCCGCCCTCTGCCTCCACCGTCTCCGTCTCCAACACAGGTACTGCTTGTTTATCCACCAGTACGCGCTGGATCGTGGATTCGGGGGTCACTCATCACATTACCTCGCTACGGCCACCCCAGTACTCGGATTCTCCTCATCTGAAATTTATCACCGTGGCAAATGGGGAGACGGTTCCAGTCTCCGGCTTGGCTGACCTTTCTCTCAACCCATTGATCTCCCTTCGCTCGGATCTTCATGTTACGAGCTCCCCGTTTAATTTACTTTATGTTGGTCGCATTATTAATGATTTAGATTGCTCTGTCATATTCAAATCCTCTTCATTTTTCATCCAGGATCGGCGAACGCGGACTACCATTGGTAAAAGCACACTGTGGAACGGGCTCTACCTTCTCGATGACTATCCCACCGTCCTATCCTTTGTCTCCTCCAGTGAGTGACATCGACGTCTTGGGCATGCCCCTCTCCCGGTCCTCCAGCGGGCTCTTCCTGATATCTCTCTTCACCCTTTTCAGTGCGAGTCTTGTACCTTCGGCAAGCAGCCGCGCTATTCTTTTTTTACACATTGTACCCGGAGCACTGCTCCTTTCGACTTAGTACATTCAGATGTTTGGGGTCCTTTTAAAATTACTAGTATTTCTGGTTATCGCTACTTTATTACGTTTATTGATGATTACTTTCGCACGATGTGGTTTTACTTATTTCGTGATCGCACCGAGCTTCCCCGTGTTTTTCGGGCCTTTGTCCTTGAAACACATACGCAATTCCACACCACCCTCAAAACATTGCGCACCGATAATTCTCGCGAATACACTAGCCACGACTTTGCGGTTTGTGCTCCGAATTCGGGATTATTCATCAAACATCATGTGCTTACACACCCAGTAAAACGGCGTTGCTGAACGTAGAACTGACACTTGCTTGATGTTGTCCGCTCCCTCATGCTTCAAATGCATGTTCTCAAATCTTACTGGAACATTGTGGTCTCCACTGCGTGTTTCCTTATCAATTGTCTCCCTTCCTTTGTCCTCCACTATGCTACTCCGTTCAGCCTATTGTTTCCCTCTACTCCGCGCCTTGCTGATCAGGTACCGGCCTCCACTGCCCATCCTCTAGCAAACTGTGTCTCCTTGCATCGCTTTTCGCCCCACCTTTACGCATTTGCTGCTTCTTTTTCCTCGGTTTCGGTATCTAACTCTGTGCAGGAGACGCTCCAACATCCTGGCTGGCGGGCCGCCATAGATGAGGAAATGACTGCTCTCTGGGTCAACCAGACATGGACTCTCTTACCCCTTCCTCCAGGTCAGAAACCGGTTGGGTGTAAGTGGGTCTTTGTCATCAAACATGCTGTTGATGGGACGATTGACCGTCTGAAAGCTCGTCTGGTGGCTCGTGGCTTCACCCAACAACAAAGGCTCGACTATGAAGAAACTTTTTCTCAGTGGTCAAACTCAACACCGTTCGAGTCCTCATCTTTGTAGTTGTCCATCGCCGGTGGCCCGGTGGCCCTTACTCCAACTGGATATTAAGAATGTCTTTCTGAATGGCGATCTCTAAAAACAGTTTATATGCAGCAACCTCCCGGGTTTGAGACCACGGGGGAGTCTCAGGTCTGTCGTCTTGTGAAGGCCCTGTATGGTCTCAAACAATCCTCACGGGCGTGGTTTAACAAGTTCAGTAAGGCCCTTCAGGAGGTTGGTTTTACTTTGAGCTCGGCAGATTTCTTCGTTGTTCACTCGTCACCGAACAATGGGAACGGTTTCTTCTACTAGTATACGTTGACGATATCATAATTACAGGAGACGACTCGAAAGGAATACAGGAGGTCAAACTACATCTGAGCTTCGTATTTCAAACAAAAGATCTGGGGTATCTTCGGTACTTCTTGGGTCTTGAGGTTGCCAGACGGCCAGATGGTCTTGTCCTCTCTCAGCGGAAGTACTGCCTCGACCTCATTCATGATGCAGGCTATTCAGGTTGTAAGCAGATTGACACCCCAATGGATGTAAATCACAAGTTGTGCACTCAGGCATCTGACTCAGATCTTCTACTCCAGAATCCAGAATACTATCGTCGTCTTGTTGGAAAATTGATCTACCTCATGGTAACCAGACCAGATATTTCTTTCGTTGTTGGTATTGTCAGCCGGTATATGCATTCCCTCGAAGATCTCATCTTCAAGCCGTTGAACGCATTCTCACATACCTTAAAACGGCTCTTGGTCAAGGACTGGTATACAAAACCTCATCTTCAGCTCCAACATTGGTGGAATATTCTGATGCTGATTCTCTGGTTCCCTTGATGATCGACGGTCAACTAGTAGTTTTTGCACATATTTTGGGGGACATTTGATTACCTGGCGAAGCAAAAAACAAGCGGTCGTTGCTCGATCATCAGCTGAGGCAGAATACAGGGCAATGACATCAGTGGTTTCAGAACTGACGTGGCTTGAAAGTCTCCTTACCGATCTGGGTGTAAATCTCCCTTCCTCAGCTCTCCTCCTCTGTGACAGCCAATCTGCTATACATATAGCCAAGAACCCGATCTTCCACGAGAGAACAAAGCATATTGAAGTCGATTGTCATTTCATCTGGGAAAGGTTCAAATGAAGAAGCTCGAACTGAAGCATGTTTCGGGGACTGAACAAGTTGCGGATGTCCTCACAAAGGTTCTTTCCAGTACCCTCTTCTATCAGTGCTTGTCCAAGCTTGGCGCATACGATTTGTGCGCTCCAGCTTGCACGGGAGTGTTAGAAAAGCCCATGTAAAGAGCCCATTATTGGGCCTATTTTTTATTGTATTTCCTTCTTCTCTTCTTAGTCTCACATATTGTATAATATTTATTCTCACCTTCTCCCTCCTATATATTTGTATTCTCTCATTGTATTTAGTTACACAAGTAATATATACAAGTTTTTGAGCTCTTTCAACATTTATGAATGTTGGCCACTTGGTAAGTGGCAAGCCAGAAATCCTGCAATCGGAGAGGACAGATGTGTCTTTTTGTTGCCAATCATCCAAAAAGTGCTCGCGATGGATGGTTCTCCGCCATGGCAAATAAGCTTCACATCTTTGAGTTACTACGGTTTGGCCTGAAAGTGCGCCTTCTGGATGGGCCTTCGTTGTTGGGTTTTAATAGTCTTCAACAAAGATGAATTGCTTAGTTTGGATATGGATGATGAAGATTGTTACTCATATGCCTTGAACCCTAATCTTTTATGCTTTCCTAATTTGGCATCACTTTAGGAGTCCATGTCCTCGCATTAGAGCCCATCGAGACGAGTTTTCTAGGGTTCTGCTATAACAAGTTGTATTTGCCGAAACAAAATTTTACTTGGCAAAATTATGAAATCAGTCTCTCAACTCTAGCACCTTTTCAAAACCAGTCTATTAAATTTTTTTTGCGTAATTTAAAGTCCCTCAACTTTTCTCACAACGCTGGCACAAAACCGAGTCATCACGTTTAGGCTCTGTTTGGCGCAGCTGCAGCGACTGCAGAAGCAGTGGTAGGAAGCAGTGGTGGAATAATCAGCTGTTTTGCAGAGTGGTGCCAGAGTCTGTGAAACTGTTTGGATGAACAGCTTTTGCTAGCAATTTTGACGACTCTGGAACGCAGAATTTTGACGATTAGAGTGCTAGTAATTTTTATTTATAATAGACAAACAAAGTTTCAGCATTTTTGATTTATAATAGCCAACAAACCAGTTTTCTGGTTCTGGCAGAAGAGAGGTAAACAGTCAAACGGATGCCAAAATTTTCCTCTTGCAAAACTAACACAGCCTAAGGGAATGAGAATGGAAGGATCCTCGAAAGCTTGCTGGCGTCCAGATGGGCCGGCGGTATCCTCCATCGAAGGATCCTCCCAGCTTGATTCGAGCTCCGGCAAGCTGCCGTTGTCATTCCGCGCAGCGGCGAAGTATCTCCTCAACACCAACGTGCTCGGGAAACTCAC
Source organism: Platanthera guangdongensis (assembly GCA_039583875.1). NCBI lineage: Eukaryota > Viridiplantae > Streptophyta > Magnoliopsida > Asparagales > Orchidaceae > Platanthera > Platanthera guangdongensis. The sequence continues at coordinate 165,660,653 of CM077155.1, forward strand.
CGTCACATCCAACGATGTCGTATCCGCCTCGACTCGCCGGATAACACGACTCAAAAGCTTGTCGGCGAAGTATCTCCTCACGGATCGCGATTCACGAGTCGTGGAAAAAAAACACGACTCGAAATCACTCTTTTTCCACGATTCACGAGCGGTGGCTTATCCTGCCGGAGCGGAGAAAATTTTGTTTGGCGCGGCGTTTCTAAAAACAGCAGCAAGCTGCTCCGAAAACGCCGCGCCAAACAAAGCCTTAGTGTCATGCTGCAAAACAGATCCTAAATAACTCTAGCACCTAAACAATGCCTTTTTATTTCATCAGCCTTTCGACGTGTTTTTTTTCTCGCCCTTGTAAATGGTTTATTATTCCATATATATGTATATAATATTGTCCAAAAGTATTGCATTAATGTTCATGCGTTTTGATCTTTCAAACAGCTACTTGGACCTCAACACAGTAGCGTTTAACCTTGGAGAAGCTCTTGAAGCAGTCATGGCCCAGGGAATGGATCTAAGCAAGGAACGGCAGGTCTCCCTTGTTCATGATTCACCTGCAGAAATATCTTCCATGAATCTCTATGGAGACAATTTAAGACTTCAGCAAGTTTTGGCGAACTTCCTTCTAAACGCCATTCAGTTCACCTCGTGTGCGAGTGGATCAGTTGTTTTGCGCGCCATCCCGCAAAAGCAGAATATAGGAACTGGAGTGCAGATCGTCCAACTCCAAGTTTGGTAATTTCTAATCAGAATCCATCATGCATCAAACACATCATATTGTTTACATGAATTCCTCTTATTTTCAAAATTTTGGCCATGCTTGGGCGAGCTGGTGACCGTTGTAAAAACAACATTTTAGGTCAAAATATCGCCACGGTGATCCTGGTGTGCCTCAAAAATGGAGTTTGGGCCAAAAATGATGTCTCACCGGTCAAAGTGCACGAAAAATGCCACCGCGTAGGACTACAGTTTCACACTGTCACCACTCAAATGTCATATTTTTCCCTAGCAGGACCTTATACTCTATTTGAGACATCTGTGGCATTTGAATGATACGGCGTGAAATTGTGGTAGTAAACAAAATCATGGCTATTTACATTTATTCAAAACTTCTGCAACAACTCTTTTTTTTGCTCAAATTGCACTTTCTGGTTCTAAAGCTTGACAACCTAACTTGTCGTTTTGAAAAAATGGCGTTCTTGACCGCACCTACCCGAATGTTGCCTGCATTATTCATAACTGCATTCATAAACATCATTGCTCCCCCACCGCCCTCCGAAACAACGCCTCAATCTCATTTCAATGCAGGATTGTTCATCCTGCGCCGGGAATTCCGGAGCCTCTTGTGCAGGAGATGTTTCAACAAAGCGCGGGACCTTCCAGGGAGGGGCTCGGTTTGTTCATTAGCCAGAGGCTTGTGAAGATCATGAATGGAACAGTTCAGTATCTCAGAGAGGCTGAGAGATCATCTTTCATCGTTCTTGTAGAATTCCCTCTAGTTTCTCATGGCGGCACAAGGCGGTGAACCTGACTTTATTCTTGCAAGATGCATGGAAAAATCCGAAGAGAAACGCTGGAGCCTCCGGCTGCACACACTGAGTAAGCGCCTGCAATTTTCTCTGTAACTTAAATCTTGAGTCTTGAAACATTTTTTTGTATCAATTGTACATTAAATTAATTAGTGGATGAGGGAGTTAAAAAAAAGCTATCTTTCTTTCTCTACAGGGCTCTTCTATCATTTTTCCATCTCAAAGTGCTCATGACATATTATTTCAGGTGTATGCTGATACTTTTTGGCCTTCTGAGATCACTAAACATGCGACCCAAAACCGATGCTTTATCGGCCGAGAGACCCATTATTTATATTAAGTGTACAAAATCATATGGATTGGGACTATATTCTCAACATGTCCCTTCCTATATAGGGTTTTTGGCCTAACACGTCAGCTTTTTGATTGGGTGATGTGAGAGGGGTCATTGGGCCTAGACTGCTCTGATACAATGTTAGTGTTATAACTCAAGCTTCAAACCTAAAGACAATTGGTTGTAGGCAGACGAGCCGGGGATCTATATTAAATTTGCTAAGGGTATATTAGTTTCACATTGTGGGACTATTCTCCCCCCCCCCCCCCCCGGAATTGGCTAAGGGTATATTAGTTTCACAATGTCGGACTATTTTCAACCCCCCCCCCCCCCCGGATGTAGGGTCTTTGACCTCTAACGCATTGGCTACTTTTGTTTAATTGAGTGATATGAGAGTGAGTCGATAGTTCTAGCTTGTACCGATGCTAATGTTAGAACTCATGTTTTTTATCTAGTACCAATTGATTGTAGATGGTGGGACCAAAGATTTGTATTAAGTGCACAAAAGTACATTAATTTCCCATTTTTTGACTATTCTCAACAGTTAGAACTGACATAGAGCACCAATGCCTTCTGCCTAATTTCTAATGGCTATTGGTGGATGAACTCAAAATCTATTTTAGGCTTACAATACCTTAATCTTTTAGTCTACCAACCCTATTAAATAAGTTTTTTTCCATGGCATGTGTGGAATGTATGAGCTCACATAAAGTGTTTAACCCAGTTAATTCCAAGGTTTGATTTGTCACTCCAATGAAAATCAGATAATTAGCAGAAAAAATGAATAGGGGCCTTCAATTTAGAACTGGAGGTCAATATTTATTGGAGTTGGACCTCCAATTCCAATTCCGAAACTCCAATTCCAATTGGGAATTCAATATTTTTTGTCTTGATTTCTGTCCTTGGTATATACATTCTTTGGCCATCTAATGCTGAAAAGTTCCAACATTCTTTTAACATACATTATCTGCAGAATTGCTTGCAACTGTGCAAGCTTATACCGTTTTCTCGTAGGCTCTGTTTGGGGTGCATTTGGTGCCTTGTTGCATCTGCACGCGCATCCCTAACTTGGCTTGTTGTGGGTTTGGGCTCGAGCATAATGCGAGCTGCAAACATGAATGTAGTTCGGACTCGTGGTGTGATGTCTAATTTTATTTTTACATCGGTTTATCATTCGATTTCTCAGTTATTTTGTATCTGCAATATTTGGATGCTACTATTCAATGCGAACTTCTTTATTCATTCTTGTGTTGTGTTTACTCTTGGATCTGGTGGTCAACCTTAGAGGGAAGGGGGATGAATAAGATTTTTAAGTACATTTAAAATTCAAATAAATTTCACCAAGGAAAACCTTGTCTGAAAACTAGTGTGAGCGGTAAGGCTACCGTGTGGCGGTAGGTCACAAAGTCGTTTTTTTCTTGTAAAAAATTTGCTTTCTGATTTCTCACACAACCCTCAATGCCTTAGCAACATGCAACCACAAATTTGAGATGAAATAAAAGAAATATAATTTTATTCAAAATTAAACACAAGGGTTTACAACAATACAACTTAATCTCCGTGACGCCGGAGATCAGAGGCGATGAAACTAACAATTTTCTTTTGGTTTCTATACCTACCTTCAACCAGGACCGGTTGACTCTCTCTTCTTCCCAAGAAGATTGACGAGCCGACTCTTTACTTTCCTCCCAGAAAGGTCTTAGAGTCCACTAGACCTCTCAGATCTAGACGTCCTCCCAAGACGATTTCCCACAGATTCCTCCCAAAAATCTGATGGTCTTCTTGACTGATTTCTCACGAATTTCTCCCAGGAATTTGACGTCCACACCGAACGATTTCTCCGCACAAAATACAACAAGATTAAAGAAAATACAAGAAAATAAAAGAGTTTGAAATTGTTGCTCCCTCAAATAAGAAATCCTCCGTAGAATGGTGCGCGATCGAGGCTTCTGAACATCGTTCTTCTTGCACTCGATCAACCACTGATGGTCGTTGGAGACTTCACTCTTCGGAGTTCTTCGATCACGAACGGGAGGGAGAAATTTCGCTTTTCCATGCTTGGAGACGGTGGTTTGCACCAACAAAGACGGTAGCCGAACCTTGGACGTGAAATACTTCTCCTTGTCTCCCCGGAAAAAGAAACACATGCTTTTATACTTGTCTTTAAAAAATACTACCGTCAGCGGTAGAGCTAGCGTCTGGCAGTAGGGTTTTTCACGCGGTGTCGTCAGCTGTCCATTAAATTAGGAAAAATATCCAAAATTATATTCGCACCACTTTTGGATATCGCGGCGCGGTAAGGCTAACACCTAGCGATAGTGGTTGCTCCTCGATACAGTCAATTCGACGGTCGTTGAAATGGATAGCGCTCAGCGGTAGGGCTAGCGTTTGACGGTAGCGATGTAGTGGAATTGGCTACCACGCCACGGTAGAGCTAACGCTCGGCAGCAGCGATGCAGTCGAATTGGCTAGCGCCCGGGAGTAGGGCTAACACCCGGCGATAGGCCATAGAGAAGACTCTTTGCACGCTCAACATTAATTCTTCAACGCTAGCGCCAACGGTAATGCTAGCGCACGGCGGTAGGTCACAGACCTTGAAACTATCGTTCTTTATACCTGTAAATCTGCACACTATACTCTACACAAATATGATAAAATACAACTTGAGATTTGATATTGTCAAACTAAAGAGATGCGACCATGGGTTCCAACATTTACCACACACGCACACTGCATTATAGACGGTTAACAACAAGCGTTTTAGACAAAACATCATGGCCATGTTTTATTCCTTCCATGTAGTCGCGTCGGGAGACTGCAAATGTGCGCTCAGGGGACTGGAACGGTAGGCGTGACATCGTACCATCGCATTGTTGCTGTCGCGGAGTATCCCATTGAGCTAATTCTGCACCTGTGGAAGTTTATGGGGTCAACCCCAATTTATAGGAAAACCGGGTTGCACATAGCCGAACCGCCCTCTCCCCTCACTAAAGTCATGAGAATTATGCAGGAAACTGCCGCGCGCGGGATCCGCACACTCAATATACATAGTAACTACCGCGCACGACCCAACTGCTGTCCCCGATGGGGTTGGCCGGCCCCAGCCACGGGCCGGCCGCCCCCTCTAATCGCCCGGAGACGGGAGGTCTCGGCATGGCCGGCCTCCGCGAAGGCCGACCAAGGCCGCCCATCCTCAGGCGGTTTCGCCGCGGCCGACCCCTACAAGGGGTCAACCAAGCCGTCCGATCCCGGGTGGCCTCGTCGCGGCCGGCCCTCGTAAGGGCGGCCAAGGCCACCCAATCACGGGCGGCCTCGCCGCGGACGACCCTCGCAAGGGTCGGCCATGGCCGCCTAGATCCGAACGGCCTCGCCACGGTCGGCCCTCGCAAGGGCCAACCAATGCCGCCCAGATCCGGGCGGCCTCGCCGTGACCGACCCTCACAAGAGTCGGTCAAGGCCGCCCGATCCCGAGCGGCCTCGCCGCGGCCGGCTCCGCCAGGGGCCGACCAAGGCCGCCGTTCCCGGGCGGTCTCGCCGTGACCAACCTCGCAAGGGGCCGACCAAGGCCGCCCATTCCCGAGCGGCTTTGTCGCGACCATCCCCGCAAGGGGCCGACCAAGGACGCCCGATACCGGGCGGCCTTGCCGCAGCCAGTCCCGCAAAGGGTCGGCCAAGGCCGCTCAATCCCGGACGGCCTCCCCTTGGCCTACCCTTGCAAGGGCCGGCCAAGGCCACCCAGATCTAGGCGGCCTCGTTGTTGTCGGTCCCGCAAAGGGCCGCCCGAGGCCGCCCGCCCCCGGGGCGACCTCTCCATGTGGGTTTTCACCCCGATTACGAGTTTTTCCGCGTCATCAAGTCTTCGTCCCAGCATCTAATTAATCTTTGACTGCTGGCACGCTCGGCTGCTCGCAGGGCTAAGACGGTTGAGTAGGTCCGGTCTACCAAGTGTGTCGCGCGATTCCCCAACAGATTGACGTTGTCTGTGGGAACACGTTTCCCAAACATTCCAAGACACCATGAGCAAGGGTTCTCTCTTTCAGAAATGGAGGGAAAGATCCAGACTGTTACAGGGACCCTCCGACTCGGGGCCCCAGCACATCCTTCCGGCGGAGGCGAGCGCGAGAGAAAAAGGCCCCTCCAGAGTCCGAACATTACATTTGATGAAGATCGAACACCTTGAAGGGCCCCAGATCCCGCATCAAGACCCCTTAGTGATCAGCGCCGAGATCAGGGATCCGTGCTTTCGAGTTAAGAGGATCCTGGTGGACTGCGGTAGCTCCGCGGATATCATGTTCAATCCCACTCTTCAAAAGATTGGGCTCACAGAAGAGCACCTGAGCCCAGCACTAGGACCAGTCCACAACGTCGACAACCGTCCAATACTGGCACTGGGAACAATCATACTCCCTGTAACACTAGGGGAGCCACCCGTGTAAGAGATCCATCACATCCAGTTTGCAGTCATGGATGCCAGGTCCCTGTTCAACGGGATTTTAGGGTGGCCGTTCCAGGAGATCTTCATGGCCGTCCCGTCGATCCCCCGTCTCACCCTAAAGTTCCCTGCTCTAGGTGGGATTGGAGTATTTTGCGGGGATCAGGCGGCGGCTCGGGCATGCTGTGCAGAATTCGGGCAACCGTCACGACCGGTGTCCCTCAATATAAACAACATTGACCTCCATGATGAAGCTCTCACTCAGCGCATGGCCCCAGTAGAAGGGCTGGTGGAAATAGCCCTCTCTTAACATTAGTCGTCCCAAAGGAACCGGGATATCTTCACTTGAAGCCCAAAAGACATGTCAGGGTAGATCTAGAGGTGATCCTTTAGTCTTTGAATATCAATCCCTCACACCGGCCAGTTGTCCAGAATAAGAGGAATTTCACTTCGTAATGGCTGTAGGCGATCGAGGAGTTAGCAAAGCTCTTAGAAGCAAAGTTCATCCGGGAAGCCAGGTATCAAACCTGGATGGCAAATGTGGTCATGGTAAAAAAGCCCTCCGGGAAGTGGAGGATGTGTGTCAATTATAGTGATTTGAACCAGGAGTGTCTGAAGGACAACTTCCCGCTGCCCAGGATTGACCAGCTCGTAGAGGTGACTGCTGGGCATCAATTCTTGAGCTTCATGGATGTGTATTCCGTGTACAACCAGATACGTATGAATCCCGAGGATGAGAAACACACCACTTTCCAAACTGATAAGGGCATCTACTGCTGCCGGGTAATGCCTTTTGGCCTCAAGAATGCAGACACAACGTATCAACGACTAATGAACGAGACATTCAAAGATCTCATCAGAAGACCAATGGAGGTGTATGTGGACGACATGCTGATCAAGAGCATCCGCCGCCACAGTCATCTGAAAGATTTGGAGCAATGCTTTCAGGTACTGTGACGATACAAAATGAGGCTCAATCCTAGCAAATGTGCATTTGACATCACAGCAGGAAAATTTCTAGGTTTCATAGTAACCCACCGCGAGATAGAGGCGAATCCCGAGAAAATCAGAGTTTTAGAGAACATGACACCCCCGCGCTCAATCAAGGAGGTTCAACGACTCAATGACAGGATTGCAGCACTCTCCCATTGCTTGGCCCGAACAGGGGACACGTGATGGCGACGGCCATCATGATGGCGATTACGACGATGGCGGCCTAATTGGTAAAGATGACGGCGATGACGACGATGATGGCGATTACGACGATGGCGGCCTAATTGGTAAAGATGACGGCGATGACGACGATGATGGAGATTACGACGATGACGGCCTAAGTGGTAAAGATGATGGCAATGACGACGATGGCGGCGATGACGACGATGGCGCACGTGGTGTTCATGGCGATCGCGGGATATTGGCGGAAGATGAAGATGATGATCCACCGGCCAAGGATTTGTGGCGCCGCAGTGGCCATGGCTACAATCTTCGCCAACGGAAATAGACTTATTATCATTAATAATTTTAATTTGCTAGTTTATGAGTTTTTAATAATTGACATTTTTATGTTGGTGTGCGTTTAGCCACTGTTTTGGGTTGCTTATAGTTTTTGTTTGATGTAAGCCTTATAAAAGGCCATGACTATTGTTTTTTATCATTAGTTTATGAATGAATTGAAAACCTAAATTCTTCCAACCTAATTTCTCTCCTTCCTCCCTCTTAGCCGCCGCCTCCCTTAGGGGTTCTTCTTCTCCAAAGCTCTTGGCCGCCCCTCCTTCTCTCTTCTTTTCCTCTTCTCTCATCTACTCCCTTTCCCCCACTCTTCAATACCTCTATCATCGTGTTTCTCCTCCACGGTTTCTTCACCTCCCATCAATCTTCGGCCTCCTTCGGTTTGGGGAGTCAAGCGCAAGGAAGAAGAGGCCATCGTGGTCTTCTACGGCGAAAGGCGGGGAAGACGATCGAGTTTTCTCATCATTGGTGCATCTCCCGTCGCGTCCTAGGGAAGCGATCGTTCTTGTTTGTGGATCCAACATCTCGGATCTACTATTCCGAGTGGGGTAACGAAACCATCTACTCACGAGATTTCTTTCTTAGATAGTTCTTGTGGTGGCGATTTTTGCGTGGAATTTGAATCGTTGAATTTTCGCGGTACTACTTTTAATAGTTTGTCATTTTCGTTTGGTTTTCCGAAGATCCTTCGAGAGGAGTGGCGATCCTCGCTTCTTTGTTTTAGTTGGGATAGATCCTACCATTTTCCGAATTCGTGATTTATTTCTTGGTGGATTTATTTTGGTACAACTCCAAGCTCGTCGGAATAAATATTATTCCCTTTAGCCGGAAAGGATTTTGGCCTATAGTCATTCTCCATTCCTTTAACGGATCGGCTATCCGTATGTTAGCGCGAGAGATAAATTACATCATTGTGACGGCTGCGTTTCATAGTGTGCTAGTTAGAGAGCGTTGAGAGTTGCGAGCGTCGTCGTCACGCCGTCCGTGTAGGATCTTTTAGGACGGGCCTACATCAACACGTACTTGTCCTTCTTCAAGATCCTCCGTGGAGCACGCAGCGCCGGGTTCCAGTGGACGGACGAATGCCAGTCTGCATTCGAGCACCTCAAGCAATATTTAGCATCTCCCTCGCTCCTGTCAAAACCGGTACCTGATGAGGTTTTGTTTCTGTACCTGGCGGTTGTGCCCACTACCCTGAGTTTGGTCCTTATGAAGGATGAGGGTGGGGTGCAACGCCCAGTTTATTACTAGAGCAAAGTCCTCACCGACGCCGAAACCAGATACCCGACGACGAATAAAATGGCTCTGACCCTTGTCTTTTCGGCAAGGTCTCTGCATTCGCTCCTCGTCCCGAGGAATCTTAATTTCAAGAGCGGAGGGAATGTTGTAGCGCCTCCTCCAAGAAGCAATTTGCTCTACAGTAAGAGTAAAGCGCATACGCATCGGCCTACTGTGAACAACATGCCTAGAAGTCTGGAAAAACATTCATAAAATGAGTTAAAGTCTGAACGAGGGGACACCTCGGGAGCTGCAACCCGCACACCACAAACAGGGGGAAAGACGAACACAAGCACGACACGACAAAGCGTCTCACACGCACATTCGCAAGCACGCGGGGCGCAGCCCATGCGCTCAACGCACGAGGCACAATCCACACAAACAACATGTGCGCAGTGCGCGGGGCGCAACCCGCGCACCGTACGGGTTGCACACAACACGTGGGGCGCAACCCGTGCGAGCACCGCACGCAGGGCAACCCGCGCGCGAGGCAGCACGCCATGCGCATGGTGCAACCCGCACGCACCGCGCATGCAGGGATCATCCCACCTGCACGCCCCTCGCGAAGAGGGGTGTCCCACTCCGTCTAGTCGCCCCTCCCTATGTTAGAGCCTTGCGCCCGTCATAATTTTCGCCTCAATTCACCTCTTCGCCATACCTTTTCACTATCGACCGCACCACCACTCCTGTCCTCCGTTGTACCCACAAACTCTACTCACTTCGGCTCCGGACTCCGAGGACTTTGGGGGACAAATGATGGGGTCAACCCCAATTTATAGGAAAACTGGGTTGCACATAGCCGAACCGCTCTCTCCCCCACTAAAGTCATGGGAGTTGCGCAGGTAGTCATTGTACGCAGGATCCGCGTGCTTGATACACGTAGTAATTACCGCGCGCCGGATCGCGCACGCGACCCAACTGCCGGTGCGCGACCCAACTGCCGCCACCCAGCAGTATTGGTCGGCCCCGACCTCGGGCACGATCGACCTTCGCGAAGGTCGGCCAAGGACGCCCATCCTCGGGCGGCCTCGCTGCGGCCAAACCCGTAATGGGCCGACCGAGGCCGCCCGGTCCCGGGTGGCCTCTCCGCGGCCGACCAAGGTCGCCTAATTCCGGGCGGCCTCGTCGCGGCCGGCCAAGGTTGCCTGATTCCGGGCGGCCTCGTCGCGGCCGGCCACGATCGCCTGATTCCGTGCGGTCTCGCCGCGACCGGCCCTGCAAGGGGTCGACCAAGGCCGCCCAATCCCGGGTGGCCTTGCCGCGTCCGGTCTCGCAATGGGCCAACCAAGGCCGCTCTGATCTGGGCGGCCTCGCTGCGGCCTGTCCCGCAAAGGGCCGCCTGTGGCCGCCCGCCCCCGGGCGACCTCTCTGCGGCCGGCCGCCCACGCCTGCGTCATCGGACCGCCATTCTTCGCGGGTGAGCCTTCCCTCGACCCGGGGGCAAGGTAGTCATTTCTCTAAAGTGGCGATACACATGATCATTTCCGAGCGATCCTATTGGCCGGTCCGGTAGTTATTTGGCAAAATTACCAGACCACCCTCATTAAATTTTATGAATAGGTCCAATTCTATTTCAAAAGGGTTCTTTCTTCCGGTTCACTCTGTTTCACTCCTCTTTCTCTCTCCCCCTTTTCTCAAACGAATGTTGCTGCCCGATGAATGTTGTCGCCCGATGAATGTTGCCAACCATGTAGCCGTCAACCGAATGTTACCCCCCGCAGAATGTTGTTGCCTTCCGAATGTTGGCGCCCGACGAATGTTGCGGCCCACCGAATATTGTCGCCCATCAAATGTTGGCGGGCGCAAGAAAGTTGCCGCACGCCGTATGTTGTCACTAGCAGAGTGTTGGAGCCTACTGAATGTTAGCATTCGCCGAATATTGTTGCGCGTCGAATATATTCATCCGACAAATGTTGCTGCCCGCATGAGGGTGGATGTATTAATGCAAAATGACCGCTAAAATATCTAATGGTAGCTAGTAATTTTAGGAGTTATACTAAAAGCATTTTTCAATTTTAATGAATTTCCATCGTTATTTTTAATTTGGGATATAATGTAATTTTATAAATGAGCATTATATATATTTTTTTGAAATAAAATATAATTATGTGAATGTTGTCTACATTTCATGTGGTCATGTGTGCGGTTGGGGATCCGGATCCCCTGGAGTTTTTGCGGGAACTTCAGGGGTGTAGTTCCTCTTTTGCGAGTAAATGGAGCGGAATCACAAAACATGGTTAACATGAAAATTGTAGATATCCCCGAGACGAATAACTTTCATGTTGAACATTTTTTGATTTGAAGTCGTTTAGACCCCCGATTTGGGCTCCGAAAAAACACAGTCCGAAAAACATTAAATTAATGTTTTACAGACTGTGTTTTTTCGGAGCCCAAATCGGGGGTCTAAACAACTTCAAATCAAAAAATGTTCAACATGAAAGTTATTCGTCTTGGGGATATTTACAACTTTTATGTTAACTATTTTTTGTGATTCCGCCCCATTTACTCGCAAAAGAGGAACTCCACCCCCTGGAGTTCCCGCAGGAACCTGCAAATGGAGTCCTAGCTGTTTGAGCTTCGTTCACCCATCTCAACTCACTCCGGCACTGGAACCTACAGTTTGTTCCGACAAGGAGCTGCCGAGACTCGACGAAGCTTAGGCCTGCAAGAAGATAGATCGGTGAGTACATGAGAAAGTCTCATTAGGCACCCTACACCTTCCTTGTATACTTTTCTTAGCTCATGGTCATTGTTTTCAGGCATTGTATTTACTCGGAAATGTCAGTTGATGGAGCAACAAATATACAAGACTCCAACAATGATCATGTGGTAATGTCCACTGTTAGTTGTTTTTTTATCTTGTGCTGCAAGTTTAAATTTTTCTGAATATTTCTACTCTCAATAGGAGAAGACAACTTTTCTTTTATGTTTTCAACTGCATTTGTAATAAGAAATACAACTGCAATTCAATGCAACTGTTTTTAGACTTTTATTTGCAGTTTCTTTTCAGTCTCTGAATAAACTAACCCTTTATTTTGTTTTATTAGGTCGACAGACAGCCGGTTGTTTTCCCAATTGTGCATTCAGAAGACGAGGCGTATCATATGTATTGTGAGTATGCCCACAGCATGGGATTTAGTGTTCGGAAAGAACATTTGAGCTACTGGACACACACAAGGATTATTAAATGTCGAGAGTTTACCTGCGCTAAAGCTGGATTGAGGAAGGTGAGACCCTCCCCAAAAAAGTATCGTAAATTAGAAACACGCACGGGTTGTCCAACCCGTATTTTTTTACCACCGATAGAGATGGTAGGAATTGGACAACAACAAAGTTCATTGAGGAACACAGTCACCTGTTAGCGATGGAGAACGAGCAACACCTTCTGAGATCTCATCGCAGCATTTCTAAAATGCAGGGTGGCCTTATTAAGAACGTGGCAGATGCCGGAGTTAGAACAGTTCATGCGTACAACTTTCTATCTAACAAAGTTGGTGGGATTGAGAATTTTGGTTTCACTAAATCAGATGCCTACAACTTTGTGCACCGGGAAAAGAAGGCGGTAATAGAAAGTGGTGACGCTCTTAGTTTGTTGAAGATACTACAAGAGAAACAGTTAGAGGACAACATGTTCTCGTATGATATTCAAACCGATGAGTTGAATAGGTTGACCAGCTTCTTTTGGATGGACGGACACAACAAGATTGATTATGACTGCTACGACGATGTAATTATTTTTGACACAACATTCAGATTGAATAAGTATAACTTGGCTTGTGCACCATTCATCGCTGTCAACAATCACTGGCAGAATGTATTTGTCGGCGGTGCTTTTATTTCTGAGGAGACTATTGATACATTTTGTTGGCTCTTCACCACATTTCTAAAATTTGTTGGGGGCAAACAACCAACAACTATATTCACGGACCAAGATCAAGCCATGACTGTCGCTATTGAAAGAGTTTTTACAAGGACTCGTCACCGGTTATGTCAATGGCATATCTCCAAGAAAGCGCCTACAAAAGTCTCATGCTTCAATATTGAGAAAAGTGTTCGCGGGATTTTTTATAAATGCTAGAGTAAGTGCGACAATGAGTTTGAGTTTGACAATTATTGGAATGAGATGATTAGTACATGAAACTTGAAAGAAAATAGATGGTTGGAGGACTTACATAAAGTAAGGAGGAAGTGGTCTACAGCCTTCAACAAGGTTGTTTTAGACCTCGGTATATTGTCAACACAACGAAGTGAATCTGCAAATAATGGATTGCATGGTTGTTCGAAGGTTACTAGTACACCGGTGGAGTGTTTTATGGGATTGGAGAAATTGGTGGGGTCTTGGCGAAGAGGAGAACGTGACGAAGATTTTAGAGGCAAACAAGGAAAGGTAAGTCTAAATTATAGAACTTGTGTGATCCTTAAACATGTCTCTAAGTTTTACACCCGTAAAATGTTTGGTATTTTTGAAAAAGTGTTCATGGAGGGAGCAGTTGGTGTATGCATTGTGGATGAAATAAGACATGATGAAAATCAGTTCGTATATATTACAAAGCACTGTGATGGTAGTGAGGATAACAAACGATGGTTTGTTAGCTACAATTTCGAGAACAATGACACTGATTGTTCATGTAGAGGTTTTGATACTAGAGGCATATTATGCAAACATATTCTGAGGGTTTATAATATGAAAAATGCAAGGGGAATTTCTAGCAAATATCTGCTTAGACGGTTCTGTCATAATGCTAAAAGGGGCATATACCTACCAAATACCTCAAACATTGTCGATTGCGATTCCAATTTGATATTTAGAAATCATTTAATGCGTTTCTCTTATGACCTGGCGCACTGAGTAGAGAACTGCAAGGCAACAAACACACATATTTTGGGAGGCTTGCATGTTTTAGCAAAGCAAGCCGATGATATAGTTGAGGCGGATGAAATGCGGAAGAGAGGTTTTAGTGATGAGAACGACAAGAATATTTCATCGGTTAAAGACCCTACAAAGAAGAAACCTAAAGGAATTTCAGATGCAAGGTTGAAGGGACAGTGAGAGTTAGGAGCTAAAAAACAAAGTAAGGTCATTCATCTTTTAATTGTACTCTTGATTTATGTCATTTTCAACTCACTTGTTTTTTTTCTACAGAGAGGAAAATCACAGTCAAGAAGAAGATAATTGTAGAAGAAACAGTGCAGGAGTTCAACTTTTTCGACATTTCAGCTAAAAAACAGGGTACAACAAAAACAAATACCCCAACTCCATTGTCAATCGATACACCAAGCGAATTTAATGATGACTTTTATGTAAATTTAGCTTTTGATTTCCCTGGAATTCCTGATGTTTTTAAGCCGTAATGTATGTGTGTGTCATAATTTAGCTTTGGAAGACAATGGAAACCGCATTTTGTTAATTAAAACCGCGACTTTTACCTAAACATACTGATTGCGATAGATATTGATTTCAAAACCGCACCTTGCTCATAACATAAGCACATCACTCTTGGGGAATAGAGAGGGGTGCAATTTGTAATTATGCAAACTCTTGGGGGAGGTCCCAGTAAATATCTCTACATATATATACCTCTGAATTCAGTGATTATTTAACATACCAATTACTAAATGCTCACATATAGTACAAATCTTATAGCTACAAAAATTAATTCAATTAAACAACATTTGTTAATATTTCACAATTTCAATTTGTGGATGGAGTATTTTGTGTTTCAGTATGACAAGCAGGTGAAAAAAAATTGATGCATGAGCGGAATGAAATATATTGAATGAATTGCGGTGCTTTTAAAGCATAGCCATACTTAACCATAACAAACTTCAAAGTTTTGCGGTTATGAAAAGAAATTATGCATTGTCTTTTATGATTAAGTCAGTGCTATCGTTGGAGCAAGCATTGTCTTTTACGATGTCCGGAGAGCTATTAAGTCTAGATATCCTCTCTGAAATAGCACTAGAGAATGTTTTACAAATATCGGCTGCGATCTCGGCGCGAAATCGTGGCATGTCGTCTTGCCACTTCTGATGATCTCCCTATGATATACTTGTTGTAGAGGAAACCGCTTCCATGTACTTCATAAGGAACACTCCACAATCCCATGTGTTGTCCTGCTTTGGCAAGCCAACGACGTCCTCTAGCGGCCACTTAGCAAATCCTTCTGGAAATGTAGTCGAAACATCATCAACTAGAGCCTTTAGCTGCAGTACATGCGACAATATAAAATTAATTAACCACAACAAACATAATAGTCGATGTTCAACATAAAGTCAAATCTTTGCACATACGCTATCACACACCCTAGCCCGATGAAGGCTGTTCGACATCGAATCATAGTACTCCCAACGTTTCTCCTTTATCCAGCACACCAGCAATGCCCAGTGGCTGCCGAGGTGGCAAGGCATAAGAATTCTGTCAGCAGAATTAACCGCCTCGGGGGTGATGTGACTAATAAGCCTGGTATAGTTTTTAGCTTTACATCTTCTATAGTACTGCACAATAAAACACAATATTTTGATTGAAATTATTTCACAAAAAAAATGTTAATGTTCAAGTAACATACCTCGTGATTGGAAGACACATAGAGAAAATTTCTAACACTTTTGGGCGTTTTTTTTTCTTGGCTCCAAGGACAACAGAGTACGCGTTCAAATGGTTGTCCTGAATCCATCCTTGACCCAAAAGAATATCTAATTCCTCTCGGCACATTGTAATGTTTCCGCTTTGAAAAATTAACATATCCCTGCTAAGAATAAAATTATCATTCAATTAGCACTATTTGCTTAATGCGAAATATGAAACTCTTATTTAAACATGCTAAAGAAAAGGAATGTCAAAAGCATAAACATCGATTAATGATAATATTGTTCTGATTGTAAATAAAATAGAAGAAAATACGTGTCTGTAAATGTGCTCAGAACAAAATCAACACTTTTTTAGCACTATCTGTTAGAAGTAATCTCGTAGGATAGTCGGATTGTGTACCAGAAATGATAACTGCCCGTGTACGTTTAATACCCTTTGTGACCAACCTTGGGCTCTTTCTAATTATCATCGGAGAAGAGCGTTTTGTTTTTGGAACAGTAGTGTGCTTTGAAGTAGAAGTGATCTTTGATGGCTGTGTGCTTGTAACAAGAGTGCGCTCCGGTGAAAGCGGGGGTGAAGGTGCTGAACTAGAAGGCTTACAGTGTGATTGTAATGCCTTAAACCGTTCTTCACAGAAGCTCCTTAATCCATCAACCTCTAATTTGATATAAGCCTTGAGTCGATCTTCAAGCCCTCTCCAACCCTCATCAGGCTTAACGACTTCTCTCAGCATACTTTTCTCCTGCTTCCCCCTACTTCTCTTCTCTTTCATCCTTCTCTCATAACCTAACTTCTCATCCAAGGCGGCAAAATCTATCTTTTTTCTTTTATGTTCCTTCGGCGGAGGATTCTCAAAATCGGAACAATCTTCCTCCTCAGTCAGTAGGGTCTTCTCCTCATCTAACACATCCATAAACTTATAGTGGACCTACAGAGAACAATTGACGATTAAAAGAAAAATATCAAATGCACATGCACATAATTATACTGTGTTTTTAAGGACATACATAATTTTTGAGAAAGAGGTTCTCCTGCAGTTTAGTGCAGAATGTGGCACTGTAGCGAAGAAGGGGGGACCAACGACTTATTCTAGGGCGTGCTAATTCGTGCACCGGAGGATGTACTCTTGTATGTTTGTACAACCACACCTTCAAAAATAAGATATTATTAGAGCAATAAATATTAAACATAATACAATAAATACAATGTTGGTTAGAACATCAAATACCAACAATAATGTAGTACAGCCCTCCAGAGAATCAATGTTGCTACCTGCACTTCGGATAGCACTGACACGGCTTAATTGATCAAACTGTATATGAAGAAACTCATGGATGGCAAGCGGCCAGTTATATTTCACGAACTCACGAACACATGTTATCTTGGTAATACAGGATGGAACCTTCAAGCTCTTCAACGAGAAAAAAAAATATAGCTAATAAATATTTTATCAGCAAACTTATTCTTCTATCCTCGACTCCCTCGACTGTGGGAGACCAATACTCAATTGCAGCTCCATGAAGTTCTTCAGTTAGACTCTTGTGGGTTATGTCCAGGAGGGGTGTTCTTGAAAAAGTAAAGCGACAACCCGCATTTGAGAGACATAATATAAGGGCCACTTCGTTGACCGTCATCTTCACAAGGTAATTCCCGAGCTGGAAGGCTTCCCTATCCCTGTTGTATAACCTCAGAAGAACGTACAACATCGGTATGTTTTGGGGGTAGGTTGGCATTCGAAATAGGGGAAGGAGACGGACATCCCTAAGTGATACAATAGATTCCTCCGACAACTTACTCAAGAGAGGTGTCACATTTGCTATGAAGGTGATAGGAGCGCATCTACAACTTAAGTACTTGCTCCCGGGCATGCTTCACCTATAAAATCAGAATGTTTCAACAAATTCAACTGCATTTATGTACTAAAAAACGACTGCAATCTTTACTTAAAAACAACTGCAAAATCGTATTAAAAAGCGACTGCAAGATAAGTTTTTCAGAAAACAACTGCAAAATCGTATTAAAAAGCGACTGCAAGCTAAGTTTTTCAGAAAACAACTGCAAAAACATATTAAAAACGACTGCAATCATCGACTAGTTTGGAGAATACCGGAATGTTTCACTAAATTCAAATTCAACTGCAACTATGTAACAAAAAGCGACTGAATTTTTTACTTAAAAACTCTTGCAAAATCGTATTAAAAAACTACCGCAATTTAAGTTTTTTAGAAAGCACCTGTAAAAATATATAAAAAAACGACTGCAATTAAGATTTCCCAGAAAAATGATGAGAAGCTAGAAAAACACGATTTCATACCTAAGAAACACGGGATAGCACGACGACGGAAGAGGCACGGCGGCGGAAGAGGCGATTTTCGGCGGCGGAAGTAGGAAGAGGCACGACGGAGGAAGAGGCGATTTTTGGCGGCAGAAGAGGCGGAGATGCGGGGAAAAGCTAGGGCAGGGGGGAGCACGGCGAGGCGCAGTGAAAATGATCCTAGAAACCTCAAACGTCGCGATTTCCGGCAGAGAAAGAGGCGGAGAGGAGGAGAGGCGGAGAAAACCTAGGGCTCGGAGGAGGGGCGCGGATGTTGCAGGAATTTCGAAATTGCGGGGGTGGGGCCCACCTCAACTTACATATTTATGTCTGGACCAAGCCCATGGTCCGGAATCCTGAACAAAAAATTTTCCTTATTTTAGGCTGCTATTATTATTTTGTCGGTGTCAATATCCAAAATCGGGCTATCAATATAAACCCACTAAATGTACTCCTAAAACTGAGGCGAGCTCTGATTATGTTTGGTGATTGTTAACCGCAACCCGTAATTGACTAGTCGCACCCCAAAATCTCTCAATGTTTTGCGTCTTTTCGAAATATGTCTTGTACATGCAATTTTAGGAAAAGCGTTCAACACGAAAGTTGTAGATATAGACGAGATCTACAACTTTTGTGTTGAACACTTTTCCTGAAATTGCACGTACAAGGCGTATTTTGAAAAATCGCAAAATCTGGGCATATTTTCAATGTACACCTTGTACATGCATTTTTAGGAAAAGTGATCAACACGAAAGTTGTAGATCTCTTCGATATCTACAATTTTCGTGTTGAACACTTTTCCTGATATTGCATGTACAAGACGTATTTCAAAAAGGCGCGAAAAATTGGATAATTTTGGGGTGCGACAAGTAAAATTGCGGGTTGCGGTTAACAATCACCTTATGTTTTTGATAAATTACAACAGAAATAAAAAAGAGTACGGACATTCCGAGAACTAAGGGCGCCCTTTCCTTTTTCTCGTTCTTATCGACTGTTCCTTAACTTCTCGTACGTTCCTCCCAGAGGAAGATCTGCAAGCCGCCGGAGCTTTCGCCGCCGGTTCCTGCTTTGTATTTTCTCCATTCAGGCGAGTCGGTGGTGGGAAGTCTGTAGCAAGCTTTTGCAAGCACGAAAATCAACTGCCAGGTACTTCGCGCTAGCCTACCCCTTCCATTCTCTTTCTGATGAAGCTTTTGGGCGTTTTCTGCGCGTTATTTAAACCTGTTCAGTTTTTTCAGCTTCTTGATTTGAGGGCGATGGAAGTGGGAGGGATTTGTAGTGTTCCTTCTCATGGATTTGGAGTTCTGTCGTGCAGTAAGTAGAATTGAGTTATTTCACCTATATGTTTTGGATATTTGCACGTTGTCCTGACATTTTGATCAGTGCATCTCATTCGTAATTGTCTGTTTCGTTTTGAAATGCATGGCGTGACCCTTAAAACCTGGGATTTGTTGCCTTGCGCAATCATCTTACAAAACTTGATACTGTTTAATCGTTGATTCGTGCGACATTTTAGTTGGATAATACTTAGGCTGCGTTCGTTTCGCAGTAATTGGAGGAAGGAATTGAAATCGGGTACCTTTAATTTCAATTCTGCTGTTCGTTTGACGTTTTTTAGGAAGGAATTGACATTCACGGAAAACCTATGGGTTTTGGAGGAAGGTGTTTGACCAAAACCCATGACGCTCCAATTCTTGTGTTCGTTTGCTTATTTTAGGAGAGGGAATTGGTTTTGGCCCAAAACCCATGAGTTTTGTTCTTTAAAAATTCCTTCTATACCCAAAAACCACCTCTTTAGGTCGGTTTTGGCAAGATTTTGACACTGTAGCTTCTCCCCGATAAAGCTTGGCACCGGCGTTCCAGAAAAGCTTCTCCCCGATCCAGCTTCTCACCGGATTCCAGCTTCTCACCGGATTCCAGCTTCTCACCAACGAAGCTTCTCCGACTTCCAACTTCTCACCGGCATTCCACTTCTAGCAAAGCTTCTCACCAGCAAAGCATTTCCGGCTTCCAACTTTTCAACAACAAATCCATGTCCAACTTTTTCACATCGTGTTTTGGAGAAGATGATGAACAGTAAATTCGTTCATCTCAAAACCTTCTCCAAACGAACAAGAAGAGGAAGGTTTTGACTCATTTCCAAAACCCACAAATTGAGGGTTTTGACCAAAACCAATTCCCTCCGTATAAAACCTAACAAACGAACGCAGCCTTATTGTTTATGTTCCATGTTGCCTGATGTTCATTGCAGTTCATTCTTATGAGGTCTCCAATGTCATTCCTGCTTTTTAATAATTTTGTTTTTAACATTATTCATATTCAAAATTTATACATAAGATCAAAATGTCACCAATCTTGTGATCCAGACCTCAGTTTCTTCAGTTTGTTTTCTGCAATGAGAAAGCTTTCTTCCACTCAGTCCTAGTTATCATATTTTTTTTTGCTGCTAGATATTTTACCTAGGTTTCTCATTACATGCATGGGCTTCTTATTCCATTTGTAGTTCTGCCCTCATTACAATTCTTCACAGCTGCTGACATTACTTCATGGGCATTAGCTGTTTGATGAATGGTCTTAGGTGTTTAATGTGAGAACTTGGAGGAAAATCTGGAACAGCATGTTGTTGAATACTTGGGGGCATCGACTTAACTATTTAAGAACTAGCCTTAAGTGTCATGGACGGTGGAAGCTAGCCTTCCACTATCATGGCACAAAGCTCGATGAAGAATTGGTGTCCCGGGAGTGGCGCAGAGCTGCCTATGCGAAACTTGTTAGACTAAATTCTATGCTCAAGTATGTCGAACACATTGATGGAAAGATATTCCGCGATGATGACAATTACATTATCAATGATGTATCTATCATTAGCCAAATACAAAGTTACAATTCACTTGCAAGAGCACTCATCAAGTTTCCCTCCATGCACCATTCTCTCAACAGATCTTCAACAAGTGCACAACCTTTGGTTAGCAATTGCTCCAGTACTTTGAGTTCCATGACACTGGATTCTCTCACTAAAATTTGTGATTTGCTCGGCATTTCAGCTCAGCAGCGGAAGAATGTTCGTCTAACAGTTTGCTCACAGGTCACACAACATCACATATGGAGAGGAGCATTGGAAGAGATTCTTAAAGACTTCAAGTGTGAGATGGAAAACGTTGGTTTCCGTTCACAAGCATTTCAGATGGCCGAACAGGTCATATTGAGCTGCTTAAAATTCTTGGATGACTGCTCGAGCCTTAAAAAATCCGACGTTCCTGCATGGATGCGTTTGGAGCCTTTGAAAAAGGTTGAGAAGCCACAATCTCCACGTAAGTGGGAAGAAGTTCTTGAAATGCTCGTGCACCTGTCTCGATGTATGGGCCAAGATGAAAGGTTGTTATGTGATATTTCAAAGGTTGAAATGATGAAAGAAGGTTTGTATCAGATCAAGGATACAGTGATTGAGATGGACATCAGTTTCAAAGAGGCAAAAAGACAGGATTCACTTGTTCAAAAGAAGCTTACCAAGAATTTGGGTCATTCTTCGAGGTGTCTTTTCGCTCTCTTTCTTTATTATTTGTATGGGACAGTGAGAGATATAGAGGTGGAGGTTTGTGGTGGTGTTTGTGGTGGTGGAGGAAAGTTTTATTTGCAAATTGGAAAGATCTTAACTTCTGATGATGAGAAAATGGTGAGAAATGGTGTCAAGCAACTTTATAGAGCTCTTGGGGTGTTCAAATTTGTATGGGAGACCGCATCTATGGATGGAACCTTGAACTTGCAGGGTCATTTGTGGAGCATGGGGGCTAATGAAAGGACTCTCACATATAGAGGGAATGAGTTTTTTATCCATGATATTGGACTATGTTTCACAAAAGAAAGGAGTTGTAGCCTTTAGATTGTTTCATTGAGTTATGATCCTTTTAGCTTCTGACTGAGTTTAAGGTAGGCGTTATTCTCATTTGTTTAGTTTAAATCTTAGAAATGCATTGAAGCTTGTTCGGTTCACGAAGGGATTTCTAAAATATATAATCTGATGTTGGAGTGTGAAAACATAACCAAAGTGAAAATGACTGAGGGATTTGGTCTGTTTATGTTGCCCAAGCATACTGTTTTCTATTCCTTCAGAAGATATCAGGCTTTGGTAGGAGCTGGCCTTACTATGATTTTGATTATTCTTCCTGTTGAAGTTGTCGGAATTTTGATTATGGAGAATGTTCTCTGGTTACAAGGGACTCAAGACTGTATTGAAATCATAATTGGATGTAGTTTTTTTTTGTTTAAAAAGGTACATTGTAATTACTGGTATGAATTAGCAATCTACAACGATCATTTTCTAGGAGAACATGCATGAAATAATTTAGCATTTTTTCTCCAAAAACAAATTAGCTATCATTTTGTTGCTTTGGATTATTCTTCTATCTGATTGCAATTGTTTTACTTGTTCTTATTGTAGCGGAAATGGTCTAATCACTCTTGGAGAGCACCAAAGTGAAAAAATACGTGTAATCTAAGAGAATACAAATCTGATGTCACTGAGAAATATTATAGAAAAACACTAAAACTCACAAAATAAGTATACCATGGTTACATGGTTCGGTTAAGTGGGACCTACATCCACTTGGTGATTAGGCGCCACAAAAATTTCTGTTATCAAATGTTTGGAGGAATACAAAGTAAGAGGATACTAAACATATCTCAAATCCTTTTTAAAAAAAAACTATCAAGAAAGAAAAGAAGATCTTATCTAACTTGATGCCAAAAAAGAAAAAGGACTCCTCTCAGCAAATATCCAATGAAGAAAGATTGAAGAAATCAAGTCCACTACAATCGCTTTCAATTTCTTTAATGTCAGTTGCTATATCAAGCTACCTGATCCCTACTGCATTTACTCATGGTCACACATAGCTTCCCCAACCGAACTGACAATGACTTGTTGCTATTCTTGTGTATTAGCTGATCCTCTTGATATCTAAATTTTGTGAAAATACAATATTGTTGAATAGGCTTTTTTCATTTCTTTTTTTGATTGAGAGATTCTTCTGCCAGCAATTTAGGGTACATCATAGTAACATGAGAGTAATTTGGCTTAGAAATTTAGCTACAATAATGCTTAATAGTTCTCATATCTAATGCCAAAATAATTTCGGATATATCATTGGAGAAAATGAAGCTCCGGCGGTAATTAAACAAAAGTAAAATGGTGAATGGGATTTAAATATACTTCTTTTAGAAGATGCAAATGCGTAGAAGTTTTTTAGCAAAGCCATTTATTATTGCCACAGTGGAAATTTGACTGGGTTGGGTAATGTATTGGATGATTATGAGTCTGCTATTTTTTGTAACATATGTCGCTTGCAAGATTTGGCATATTACTTTTTTTTTGTAATTTCAAATGATCTATGGTAGGGGAATAAAATTGGATAAATAACTTGTTGGGTACTAGGTTGTTAGCATGTATTTGTATTTTATCTTTATGTATTTTTCTTCTCCCCCCCCAATCATATATATACGTGTGAGGCCCTTTGTAATCATTAAGAAATAATTTTATCATTCAACATGATATCAGAGCCTTAGGGTGTCCCGGAGTGTCGGCCCCCGCGTGTGCCTCGCAAGCGACCTCGTCCCCAAAACTCTCGCTTGACTTCAGGCTTCCGCTCGTTTCCCTCCTCACTCGCAGATCTTCTCGCTAGAGTCCAGTCCTCTTTGCCCTTTCGCGCACGTCTACGCGTGCGGTTCTAGGCCTTCTGCACGTGGGGCTGGTGGCCGACAATGGTTCTGACGCCAGAGATGGAGTTCTTGATAGATTTTTGGCATCATTAGCTCTTCCTTTTCTTGTATAACTCAATCATGGATCTTAGTTCTTCCCTCTTCCTATTAACAAACTCTAGTGGTATCTGCCTTGCCATTTTCTTCTTCTTCCCCTTAATTTCTATTCTTGGATCATCATGTCGGGAAACAATGAATCTCCTACTATCTCTTCACGAGCTGGGAATTCTTCCTCCACCCTGACTTTTTGGGCATCTATCTGGTCAAGTAATGACCACAATACACCACAAATTACTACCCAAAGAAAAGAGGTACATACATGCAAGTCTTGCTCAGGATGCCTGTGCTGACATCTGATCCGTATTCAGATTATACTATACTACGTGAAGGTACTTCTACCCAATACCCGCTGTCTCAATTTGTATTTGATACTTCTCTTACTGCTTCACATTGAGCCATTGTTTCCTTTTTGTCCTCTATTTCTATCCCATCATTCTGGCAAGAAGCCCTTGGTCACCGCAAGTGGCAACATGTCTTGCTCGAGGAAATGCATGCCTTTGAGAAGGATTATACAGGGGATCTTGTGCATATTTCTCGGGGGAAGACTGTTGTTGGATGTAAGTGGTTGTTTGTACTCAAACAAAACATCCAGGAAATTGTCGAGAGACAGAGGATCAAGCTTGTCGCCAGAGGATATACACAGACTGTTGGGATAGATTATCAGGAGAAGTTCGCTCATGTAGCAAAGATGAACTCAATAAAAGTTCTCTTATCTTGTGCTTTTTGTCAGGAATGGAATCTTAGTCAGCTAGATATAAAAAATGTGTTCCTTCATGAAGACCTAGAAGAGGAAGTGTATATGTCCCTACCTTCTGGAATTGACCTTGAATGGAAGGTTTGCAAACTTAAAAAGACTTTATACTGCTTTAATCAATCTCCTAGAGTTTGGGAGATTTCCCAAGGCAATGAGGATGTTTGAATATTCTCAGAGTAATGTTGATCATACTTTGTTCATCAAGCACAAAGAAGGGATATTGGCAGCCCTTATAGTTGTAACATAAGATGATAGAAAAGAGGCTCAAACTCTAAAAAATGTTTTGCTAGAGAATTCGAGGCAAAGGACTTTGGGAACCTTAAATATTTTTTTGGGTATTGAAGTCCCCAGATCCAGACATGATATTTTATCTCGTAGAACAAGTGTATTCTTGATTTACTTGAGACATCAAGAATGAGTGAATGTAGATCTACTGACACCCTTATCGAAGCAAACCACTTGTTAGGAAGGGATGAGAGAGTCTTTTGAGAACGTTCCTGGTTTTCAAAGATTAGCGTGGAAGTTGATTTACTTGTCACATACATGCCCATATATCTCGTATGCAGTTGGAGTGGTCAGTTAATACATGCACTCACCAATGACTCAGCATTTTGATGTTGCCCGTCGTATTCTCCAACACCTTAAGGCTTCTCCTGGGAGTGAGATACTATTCTCACCAAATGATGAGATAAATATTGAAGTCTCTGCACCAACACAGAATGGGCTGGATCGGTTGATGATCGACGATCCACCTTAGGATATTGCACCTTTTTTGGTGGAAGTTTGGTCACATGGAGGAGCAAAAAACTTGTGGTGATTAGATCATGTGCTGAAGTTGAGTTCAGAGCTATGACACATAGAATATGTGAAGGATTGTGGATTTGAACTATCATGAGAGATATGGGCTTTGTGAACACTTAGCCACTCAGATTATATTGTGATAATAAGACAGTCATTAACATTGCTCATAACCCTGTTCAATATGACCGCACCGAACACTTCGAAACTAACAGACACTTTATCAAAGAGAACATAGTGAGAGTATTCGTTTGTACTTAGTTTGTTCTATCTGAACAACAACTGACAGACATCCTCACAAAAAGATTGAGTACAAAGTGCTTTTGGAAGGATTGTTACTGTTAGAAAAGCCTTAGTAAGGGCTCATCTAAAGGCTCATTTTTCTCTCTTTGTTTTCTCTCTTTATATTTGTCCCACATCTTGGATTGAGATTTTCTCTTCTTCCTCTCTTCTTATATAAGTGTATTCATACTTGTAATTCATCATTCAAGAAGTATATACAAGGTTTGAGGCCATTCTTTACATGATATCATAGGAATCGGTCTCCTCCTTGGTTGTTCGATTTTCTGTTCGCGGCTACTCGCGGTCTCATCTTTCTTAACCGCCCGAGCTCGGTTAGCCGGCCTGTATGTTTGCAAACCGCCGGGTCTCCCGGCTGACCGCGCGGCCTGTCCCTTCTCTTGCTTAGCCGCAGTATCGAGCGGCCTGTCTTTCTCTCGCCGCTGTCCCCTTATCTCTACTTCTGTAGTGGCCTCCTTGCCTCCTCCTTCTCCACCCTCTCTCTCTTTTATAAACTTTTCTCACACGTGGGGTCCACCTTCTCTTGCTTCTTTCCCTGCCTGTCCGGACTCCCTTACTATCTGTGCGGCCTCTCTACCTTGCTATCTACGCGGCCTCTACCCCTTGCTCTCCGCGCCGGCTTTACCTTCCCGCTTGTCGCGACCTCTCTCAAGTCGGTACGGGTTCCTCCTCTTCTCTCTTTCTCGTTTCAGTCCGCATCTAGGTCGCGACATCTCTCCTTGCCGCTGGTGGACTCACCTTGACCGTGCGGACTTCTCCTCTACCCGCTTCCTGCTAGTCGTTGCGACCTGTCTTGTCGCTAGCGGCCTCTCCTCTTCTCTTAGCCGCATCCTGGTCGCGATTTTCCTTGTCGCTGGTAGATTTACCTTGACCGCGCGGACTTCTCCTTTACCCGCTTCCTGGTAGTCGCTGCGACCTGTCTTGTCGCTAGCGACCTCTCCTCTTCTCTATGTCGCATCCTGGTCGCGACTTTCCTTGTCGTTGGTGTGTCTGTCGTGACCGTGCGACTACTCCCTTTGCCGAATTCTCTACCAAGCCTCCCGACCTTCTTTGCCAAGCCGCCCGGCTCCTCCTGCTTGTCGCCCGGTCCAAACCCTGCTGACCGTCCGGCCTCTTCTGCTAGCCGCCCGGTTTCTCTTCTAGAAGCCCGATCTCCTCTGTTAGCCACATGACTTCCGATGCATCTGCTGCTACTTCGGCTCTGCCAGCCCGTGCGGCTACTACGGCTTCTGAACTCCGTGATGAGCTGCGGATTACTACCATCTCTCTGGTTGGTAAACGCAATTTCGTCTAATGGGTTCACTCTGTTCGTCGTGTTCTGCAGACGAAGGGTCTTCTCCACCACTTGACTCGTGTTACCCCCGTTGCTCCCTCCGATGACTGGCTTCGCGATGATGGTCGGGTCCAGTATTGGCTCCTCAACTCTATGGACACCGAGCCTTACAGGATGGTCATGTATCATGACACGGCCAAGGCAATGTGGGAGGACCTCCACTCATTTTACTCTGGGCACAACAGTCTTCAGCACTTATATGGTAGTATCTCTGATCTTCAGAACCTTGTTCCCGGTGCTCCCGGCGATATGATCTCTTGTGTTGCCCAGGAAAAGACACTGGTCGAGGCTTGGATTCAACATCAGCCTCCCACTATGGATCTTGCTACTCAACTGGCCCAGAAAGAGGCTGTCACCATCGCGATGATGATGTCCCGTGTTCCGCCCCACCTGCATAGTGTTCGGGCCCAGGTCCTTTCTTCCACGACGACTCCTTCACTGTCTAATGTCTGCTCCATGCTGCTTCGGGTTACGCCTCCTACTGAGGCTCCTCCCAGCTTTGCACCTGCTCTTCTTCAACAACCTCCTTCCGACCCCCCTCCTGCTCGTGGATCTTCCACTCAAGGGGGCCGACCTCCGTCTCGGGGACGCGGACGTGGTGGACGTTCGTCTATAAAATGCACATATTGTGGCTGGGGTGTCCATCTTGAGGCTACCTGTTATAGCAAGCATGAGTTCCCTCCCCACCTCGCTGCTACTTCCTATGCTGCTCCTGCTCCCACTGGGGCTTCTGCCCAGGATCCGGCATCCACTACCCGTTAAGATATCGATGAGCTCCGCACCCAACTCCATCAGCTACAGTGTGCCCTCAGTCGCTCCTCCGGCTCGGCTGCGTCTTTTTCTGCGAAAGGTATAACCTGTCTCTCTCCTAGCCCCCACTGGATCGTCGATTCCGGTGCTACGCACCATATTACCTCTCAGAAGCCCTCCCAGTATCTCCATACGGCTCATCCCTCGTGTATCACTGTGGCCAATTATAACACCCTACCGGTCTCTGGCGCCGCTGCTCTTCAGCTTACCCCGGCCCTTTCTCTTTCCTCGGTTCTTCACGTTCCGTGATCTCCTTTCAATTTACTTTTTGTTAGTCGCCTAACGCACGACCTTGATTATTGCATAACTTTTTCTCCCTCTTCCTTTCTTATGCAGGATCGTCGCACCCGGAGTATCATTGGTAGGGGGCAGCTGTTGAATGTGCTCTACATCTTGGATATCCCACCCACTCTTCTCTCCGTCGTCTCCACTGTTGATTGACATCGCCGCCATGGGCTTGCTGCTCTTCTGATTCTCATGCAGGCTCTTCCTGATGTTCTTTTATGGAAGTTCTCTTGCAATCATGTATCTACGACAAACAACATCATTCTACCTTCCCCCCTGCATGTACCAAAAGTAGTACTCATTTATCCTTAGTTCATTCTGATGTATGAGGCCCTTATAAAGTCCCTAGCATCTATGACTTTCGCTATTTTGTAACTTTTATTGATGACTACTCGCGTACTACATAGCTATATTTAATGCATGATCGTGCTGAACTTATATCTGTGTTTCGTGCCTTCTTAACTGAGATGTGTACGCAGTTCGCCACCCCCCTCAAAATCATCCGCACTGATAATGCTCGCGAGTATACGGGGCGCACCTTCTCCAATCTCTGCACCGAATTTGGCGTCATCCATCAAACTTCGTGTGCGTATACCCCTCAGCAAAACGGGATGGCCGAACGGAAGAATCATCATTTACTCGATGTTGCTCGGTCCCTCATGTTTCAAATGAAGGTTCCAATCGAATATTGAAATTTTGTCGTCTCCACAGCATGTCATCTCATTAACCGCCTACCTTCTTCTGTTCTTGACTTTGTCGTTCCTATCCAACTCCTTTATCCTACTACCAACCCATCCTCTCTTACCCCTCGTGTCTTTGGGTGTGTTTCTTATGTTGATCTTCTTGGACCTCCCTCCAACAAACTTGCTTCTCGGGCGGCCAAATATATGTTTGTTGGCTATTCTCGTACTCAAAAGGGGTATGTTTGCTACTCACCTTTGGATGACAAGCTGGTCGTCTCCGCGGATGTCACTTTCTGCGATGACCAGCCCTTTCACTTACCTTCCCCCACCCCGTCTTCCTCTCCTGCTCTTCCCCGACCTGCTGTACCTATCACGCCCTCCTTTCTGCCATCTCCCTCCTCTATTCCTGCCCCCAAGGTTCCTCCGCCCGTTATGCGTGTCTATACTCGTCGCAGATCCAAGAATGGTTCCCTGCCCCAGCTCCCTGCTCCCAGTGACACCCCGACAACGGCGGATCCGGCTCCTGCTTCTACGGCCCATCTCCTGGACAACTACGTTTCTTTCCATCGGCTCACTCCGCGTCTCTACGCCTTTGTCACTTTGCTTTTCTCTATTTCTATTCCTAACACTGTGCAGGAGGCGCTTCAACATACGGGGTGACGGGCGGCCGTGGACGATGAAATGAGGGCTCTCTGGGCTAACCGGACTTGGGATCTGGTTCCTCTTCCTGCAGACGAACACTGTGTTAGCTGCAAGTGGGTCTTTGTTGTTAAACATGCAGCGGATGGCACCGTTGAGCGTCTAAAGGCCTGCCTCGTGGCCCGGGGTTTTACTCAGCAATATGGCCTTGATTATGAGGAAACCTTCTCTCTGGTGGCCAAATTGAACACGGTCCGCGTTCTTCTCTACTTAGTTGTTCATCGTCATTGGCCTCTTTATCAGCTGGATGTTAAGAACGTCTTCCTCAATGGCGATCTGCAGGAGACTGTTTATATGCACCAACCTCCCGGGTTTGAGACCATGGGGGAGTCTCGGGTTTGTCATCTTCAGAAATCTATTTATGGTCTCAAACAGTCCCCGCGCGCTTGGTTTGAAAAATTCAGCAAGGTAGTCTGCGATATTGACTTCATTCGGAGCTCGACTGATTTCTCTCTCTTCACCCGACACCGGTCAACCGGAACTGTGATTCTACTTGTCTATGTTGACGATATCCTCATTACTGGCGACGATACTACAGGGATACAACATACCAAGCAACAGTTCAACTCCGCATTTCAGACCAAAGATCTTTGTAACCTACGGTATTTTCTCGGGCTTGAGGTTGCACGATGCCCTGATGATCTTGTATTATCCCAAAGGAAGTATTGTATGGACCTCCTTCATGATGCCGACTATTCTGGATGCAAACCTACGGATATTCCTATGGACGCTAATCACAAGCTCTTGGCCCACAGCTCTGACTCTGATAAGCTGCTTACGAATCTGGAATACTATAGACGCTTGGTTGAGAAACTGATCTATCTTACGGTTACTCGACCAGACATCTCTTTTTTCGTGGGATTCGTGAGTCGATTTATGCATGCTCCTCGGACATCTCATCTTCAAGCTGTCGAGCGCATTCTTCGGTATCTCAAGAACGCTCCTGGACAAGGGCTTGTGTACAAGACATCCACATTTTTATCTCTTGTTGCATACTCGGACGCTGACTATGCAAGATCCATTGATGATAGGCGTTCTACATCTGGTTTCTATACCTACTTCGGTGGACATCTCATAACCTGGCGTAGCAAGAAACAGACTGTGGTTGCTCGCTCTTCTGCTGAAGCCGAGTACCGGGGCATGGCTGTTGTTGTTTCCGTGTTAACTTGGCTTGAGAGCCTTCTGGGAGACTTGGGTGTTCGTCTCTCATCACCGGCGACCCTATTTTGTGATAGTCAGGCAACAATACATATTGCCAAGAACCCGGTCTTTCACGAACGCACAAAGCATATTGAAGTTGACTGTCACTTTATTCGGGAAAAAGTACAGTCAAAGAAGATAGATTTGGAGCATGTCTCTGCTACAAACTAAGTTGCTGACATCCTGACTAAAGCTTTCTATCGGCCTCTATACTACCAATTTTTATCCAAGCTTGGTGCCTACGACTTGTACGCTCCAGCTTGCGGGGGAGTGTTAGAAAAGCCTTAGTAAGGGCCCATCTGAAGGCCCATTTTTCTCTCTTTTTTCTCTCTCTTTGTATTTGTCTCACATCTTGGATTGGGATTTTCTCTTCTTCCTCTCTTCCTATATAAGTGTATTCATACTTGTAATTCATTATTCAAGAAGTATATACAAGGTTTGAGGTCATTCTTTACAGTTACCAAGTTGAACATGATCAACATTACACGCCCAACTTGAGGGGATGCTAGCATTTATTGCATTTGTATTTCTTTGTATGTATTTTTCTCCTCCTCTCACTCATATATATAGCCCTTTATAATCATTAAGAAACAATTTTACCATTCATATGAAACTGTGATATCTATTACTTTACTGCATAATGAAGCAATTGTTGTGCCACTGTCCATAGGCGGTGTAGAAATAGGCCTCAAAATCTTGTATATCTATATTCTCATTGATAGTTACAAGTATACACACACTTATATAGGAGAAGAAGGAAGAGAGAAATCCTAATACATGATGTGGGACTAATACAAGAAGAGAGAAAAAGAATAAACAACATGGGCCTTTAAATGGGCTTTTTTAACACTCCCCCGCAAGCTGGAGCGTACAAGTCGTAGGCGCCAAGCTTGGATAAGAACTGATAGTATAGCGGCCTGGAGAGAGCTTTCGTCAGGATGTCCGCAACTTGGTCGGTAGCAAGAACATGCTCCAAATCTATCTTCTTTGACTGTACCTTTTCCCGGATAAAGTGACAGTCAACTTCGATATGCTTTGTTCGTTCGTGAAAAACCGGATTCTTGGCAATATGAATTGCCGCCTGACTGTCGCAAAATAAGGTTGCCGGAGATGAGAGACGAACACCTAAGTCTCCCAGAAGGCCTTCAAGCCAGGTTAGCTCAGAGACAACAGCAGCCATAGCTCGGTACTCAGCTTCGGCAGAGGAACGCGCAACCACATTCTGTTTTTTGCTACGCCAAGTTATGAGGTGTCCACCAAAGTAAGTGCAGAATCCAGTTGTGGAGCGTCTATCATCAATAGATCCTGCGTAGTCAGCGTCAGAATACGCGACAAGAGATAGAGATGTGGATGGCTTGTACACGAGTCCTTGTCCGGGGGCGATCTTGAGATATCGAAGGATGCGCTCGACAGCTTGAAGATGAGATGTCCGAGGAGCGTGCATGAAACGACTCACAACTCCTACAGCAAATGAGATGTCTGGTCGAGTCACCGTAAGGTAGATCAGCTTCCCAACCAAGCGTCTGTAATATTCTGGATTTGTAAGTAGCTTGTCAGAGTCAGAGCTATGGGCCGAGAGCTTGTGATTTGCGTTCATAGGGGTATCCGCAGGTTTGCACCCAGAATAACCTGCATCACGAAGGAGGTCCATACAGTACTTCCTTTGAGATATCACAAGACCATCACGGCGTCGGGCGACCTCGAGCCCAAGAAAGTACCGAAGGTTGCCCAGATCTTTGGTTTGAAAGGCAGAATTCAACTGTGCCTTAATCTGTTGTATTCCTGCCGTGTCGTCGCCAGTAATCAGGATATCATCAACGTAGACCAGAAGAATCACAGTCCCTGTTGACCGATGTCGGGTGAAGAGAGAAAAATCAGCCGAGCTCCGAGTGAAGCCACTAGCACAGACCACCTTACTGAACTTTTCAAACCACGCACGCGGAGACTGTTTGAGACCATAAATGGATTTGCGAAGATGACAGACCAAAGACTCCCCCGTGGTCTCAAACCCGGGAGGCTGCTGCATAAAAACTGTCTCCTGTAGATCGCCGTTGAGGAAGGCATGCTTGATATCCAGCTGATAAAGGGGCCAGTGACGATGAACAGCCAAGGAGAGAAGAACGCGAACCGTGTTCAATTTTGCCACGGGAGAGAATGTTTCCTCGTAATCAAGGCCATGTTGCTGAGTAAACCCCCGGGCCACAAGACGGGCCTTCAGACGGTCGATAGTGCCATCCGCCGCATGTTTAATGACAAAGACCCATTTGCAGCTAACAGGGGTGTGGCCAGCAGGAAGAGGAACCAGATCCCAGGTCTGGTTAGCCCAGAGAGCCTGCATTTCATCGTGCATAGCAGCCCGCCAGCCTGGGTGGTGAAGCGCCTCCTGCACATTGTTAGGAAGAGAAATAGAGGAAAGGGAGGTGGCAAAGGCGTAGTGAGGCGGTGTTAGCCGATGGAGAGAGACGTAGTTGGCCAAGGGATGAGCTGTAGAGACGGGAGCGCGATCGACCGCAGCCGAACTATCGCTGGCAGCAGGGAGCTGGGGCACGGGAGCATCCTTGGATGGGCGACGAGAGTAGACACGGATTAGCGGTGGAGGAACCCGAGGAGGAACGGGGGGGGGGGGGGAGGAGGAAGAGGACGACACAGATGGCGTGACCGGGACAACGGGCCGGGGAAGAGATGAAGCAGAAGACGAGGGAGCAGAAGACGAGGTGGTGCTGGGTAAGTGGAAGGGCTGGTCTTCGCAGAAGGTGACATCCGCAGAAACGACCATTTTGCCGGTAGTAGGAGAGTAGCAGACGTACCCCTTTTTAGTGCGGGAGTAGCCAACAAACATATACTTGGCGGCCCGAGGAGCAAGTTTGTCGGAAGGAGGGCCAAGAAGGTGGACATAACAAACACACCCGAAGATCCGTGGTGGGAGAGAGGTGAGAGGGATGGAGGGATAGAGGAGTTGGATGGGCGAGGCAAAGTCAAGGACAGAGGAGGGAAGGCGGTTGATGAGATGACAGGCGGTGGAAACAGCAAAGTTCCAATATTTGGTGGGAACGTGCATTTGGAACATAAGGGAGCGGGCAACATCAAGAAGATGACGATTTTTGCGTTCGGCCACCCCGTTTTGCTGAGGGGTATACGCACAAGAAGTTTGATGGATGACACCAAAGTCAGTGCAGAGAGTGGAGAAGGCACGACCCGTATATTCCCGAGCATTATCAGTGCGAATGATTTTGAGAGGAGTGACGAACTGCGTACGCATCTCAAGTAGAAAGACGCGAAAGACAGAGGGAAGTTCAGTGCGATCGTGGAGTAAATAGAGCCACGTGGTACGGGAGTAATCGTCAATGAACGTGACAAAATACCGAAAGCCAAAAATACTAGGGATCTTATAAGGACCCCAAATATCAGAATGAACTAACGATAAGGGAGTAGTACTCCTGGCACACGCCGGGGGGAAAGAGGAACGGTGTTGTTTGCCGTAGACACAAGATTCACAGGAGAACTCTTGTAAAGATATATCAGGAAGAGCCCGCTTGAGAATCGGAAGGGGAGCATGTCCAAGACGGCAATGCCAATCAACAGTAGAGATGGTGGAGAGAAGAGTTGGTGGGATATCCAAGATGTACAACCCATTCACCAGCTGCCCCTGACCAATGGTACTCCGGGTGCGGCGATCCTGCATAAGAAAAGAAGAGGGTGAAAATGTAATACAACAGTCAAGATCGTGTGTGAGACGACTAACTGATAATAAATTGAAGGGAGACCCCGGAACGTGAAGAACCGAGAAAAGAGAAAGGGTTGGCGTAAGCTGAAGATCAGCGAAGCCAAAGACGGGGAGGGTGTCACCGTTGGCCACAGTGATGCGAGCAGGATGAGGCATTTGGAGATATGCTGGGGCTTCTGGGAGGAGATATGGTGAGTAGCGCCAGAATCAACGATCCAACAAGGATGATGAGAGAGGCAAGTGATACCCTCCGTAGAGAAGGACACAACAGAGGTGACAGCTGAAGCAGCAGGCGCCATGCGGTGACAGAGACGAGGCCGTGCGGCTAGCGGAGAGGAAGCCGGCGACTAGCAGAAGGGAGGCCGGCGGCGAGCAGGAACAGTCCGCGGCGGACTGGAGTCGGTCGAGGCGAGTAGGGCAGACCGCAGCGGGTAGAGAGCCGACGCATACAGAGAGAGGCCGCAGCGGGAAGAGAGAGGCCGCGCGGACAGAGACAGGCCGCAGCGAGTAGGGCAGACCGCAGCTTGCAGAGGAAGCGCCGGAGGAAACTGCGACCAAGATGCAGGCGAGAAGGAGACAGCCCGCACGGTCAGGCAGATCTTAGCAGCGGACAGAGAAGGAGGCCGCGACGAGTAGGGAGGCCGCGGCGGACAGAAAAGAGGCCGCAGGCAAGACAGGCCGCGAACAAGCAAAGAGCGCAGGAGCGGACTGACGAGAGGCCGCGACTAGGAGAGAGGCCGCAGCGGACGGGTAAGAAGGTGGTCCCACGGAGAGAGAAAAGGCTATAAAAGAGAGCGTCCGCAGCAAGAGAAGAAGAGCGCACAACGGACAAGAGGAGAGTCCGCAGCGGACAGGAGCAGTCCGCAAGAGATTGCGGATAGGGAGTCCGCGAGCAAAGAGACTCGAGCGGACACAAGAGAGCGGTCAGCGGACAGGAAGGAACGCCCGCAGCGGATAGAAGAGGTGGGCCCCACGAGTCAGAGCAGAAGATGGCTATAAGAAGCCTGAGGAGGGTGGAACCACGGAGAGATAGAGAAGAGAGGCGGATGCAGAGGAGCAGTCCGCAGGAGACCGGAGCGGACAGAAAGGCAGTCCGCAGCAGAGCTGAGCGGACAGAGAAGGGAGTCCGCAGGGAAGGCGGACAAAAAAAGGCAGTCCGAAGAGAAGCGGACAGAAAGACAGTCCGCAGGAGACCGGAGCGGACAGAGAAGGCAGTCCGCAGCTAGAGGGAACCTGGCTCTGATACCATGTAGAAATAGGCCTCAAAATCTTGTATATCTATATTCTCATTGATAGTTACAAGTATACACACACTTATATAGGAGAAGAAGGAAGAGAGAAATCCTAATACATGATGTGGGACTAATACAAGAAGAGAGAAAAAGAATAAACAACATGGGCCTTTAAATGGGCTTTTCTAACACTCCCCCGCAAGCTGGAGCGTACAAGTCGTAGGCGCCAAGCTTGGATAAGAACTGATAGTATAGCGGCCTGGAGAGAGCTTTCGTCAGGATGTCCGCAACTTGGTCGGTAGCAGGAACATGCTCCAAATCTATCTTCTTTGACTGTACCTTTTCCCGGATAAAGTGACAGTCAACTTCGATATGCTTTGTTCGTTCGTGAAAAACCGGATTCTTGGCAATATGAATTGCTGCCTGACTGTCGCAAAATAAGGTTGCCGGAGATGAGAGACGAACACCTAAGTCTCCCAGAAGGCCTTCAAGCCAGGTTAGCTCAGAGACAACAGCAGCCATAGCTCGGTACTCAGCTTCGGCAGAGGAACGCGCAACCACATTCTGTTTCTTGCTACGCCAAGTTATGAGGTGTCCACCAAAGTAGTTTCAGAATCCAGTTGTGGAGCGTCTATCATCAATAGATCCTGCGTAGTCAGCGTCAGAATACGCGACAAGAGATAGAGATGTGGATGGCTTGTACACGAGTCCTTGTCCGGGGGCGATCTTGAGATATCGAAGGATGCGCTCGACAGCTTGAAGATGAGATGTCCGAGGAGCGTGCATGAAACGACTCACAACTCCTACAACAAATGAGATGTCTGGTCGAGTCACCGTAAGGTAGATCAGCTTCCCAACCAAGCGTCTGTAATATTCTGGATTTGTAAGTAGCTTGTCAGAGTCAGAGCTATGGGCCGAGAGCTTGTGATTTGCGTCCATAGGGGTCTCCGCAGGTTTGCACCCAGAATAACCTGCATCACGAAGGAGGTCCATACAATACTTCCTTTGAGATATCACAAGACCATCAGGGCGTCGGGCGACCTCGAGCCCAAGAAAGTACCGAAGGTTGCCCAGATCTTTGGTTTGAAAGGCAGAATTCAACTGTGCCTTAATCTGTTGTATTCCTGCCGTGTCGTCGCCAGTAATCAGGATATCATCAACGTAGACCAGAAGAATCACAGTCCCTGTTGACCGATGTCGGGTGAAGAGAGAAAAATCAGCCGAGCTCCGAGTG
This sequence comes from Platanthera guangdongensis, assembly GCA_039583875.1. Lineage (NCBI taxonomy): Eukaryota > Viridiplantae > Streptophyta > Magnoliopsida > Asparagales > Orchidaceae > Platanthera > Platanthera guangdongensis. The sequence goes on from CM077155.1 coordinate 165,697,492, forward strand.
AAGCCACTAGCACAGACCACCTTACTGAACTTTTCAAACCACGCACGCGGGGACTGTTTGAGACCATAAATGGATTTGCGAAGATGACAGACCAAAGACTCCCCCGTGGTCTCAAACCCGGGAGGCTGCTGCATAAAAACTGTCTCCTGTAGATCGCCGTTGAGGAAGGCATGCTTGATATCCAGCTGATAAAGGGGCCAGTGACGATGAACAGCCAAGGAGAGAAGAACGCGAACCGTGTTCAATTTTGCCACGGGAGAGAATGTTTCCTCGTAATCAAGGTCATGTTGCTGAGTAAACCCCCGGGCCACAAGACGGGCCTTCAGACGGTCGATAGTGCCATCCGCCGCATGTTTAATGACAAAGACCCATTTGCAGCTAATAGGGGTGTGGCCAGCAGGAAGAGGAACCAGATCCCAGGTCTGGTTAGCCCAGAGAGCCTGCATTTCATCGTGCATAGCAGCCCGTCAGCCTGGGTGGTGAAGCGCCTCCTGCACATTGTTAGGAAGAGAAATAGAGGAAAGGGAGGTGGCAAAGGCGTAGTGAGGCGGTGTTAGCCGATGGAGAGAGACGTAGTTGGCCAAGGGATGAGCTGTAGAGACGGGAGCGCGATCGACCGCAGCCGAACTATCGCTGGCAGCAGGGAGCTGGGGCACGGGAGCATCCTTGGATGGGCGACGAGAGTAGACACGGATTAGCGGTGGAGGAACCCGAGGAGGAACGGGGGGGGGGGGGAAGAGGAAGAGGACGGCACAGATGGCGTGACCGGGACAACGGGCCGGGGAAGAGATGGAGCAGAAGACGAGGGAGCAGAAGACGAGGTGGTGCTGGGTAAGTGGAAGGGCTGGTCTTCGCAGAAGGTGACATCCGCAGAAACGACCATTTTGCCGGTAGTAGGAGAGTAGCAGACGTACCCCTTTTGAGTGCGGGAGTAGCCAACAAACATATACTTGGCGGCCCGAGAAGCAAGTTTGTCGGAAGGAGGGCCAAGAAGATGGACATAACAAACACACCCGAAGATCCGTGGAGGGAGAGAGGTGAGAGGGATGGAGGGATAGAGGAGTTGGATGGGCGAGGCAAAGTCAAGGACAGAGGAGGGAAGGCGGTTGATGAGATGACAGGCGGTGGAAACAGCAAAGTTCCAATATTCGGTGGGAACGTGCATTTGGAACATAAGGGAGCGGGCAACATCAAGAAGATGACGATTTTTGCGTTCGGCCACCCCGTTTTGCTGAGGGGTATACGCACAAGAAGTTTGATGGATGACACCAAAGTCAGTGCAGAGAGTGGAGAAGGCACGACCCGTATATTCCCGAGCATTATCAGTGCGAATGATTTTGAGAGGAGTGGCGAACTGCGTACGCATCTCAAGTAGAAAGACGCGAAAGACAGAGGGAAGTTCAGTGCGATCATGGAGTAAATAGAGCCACGTGGTACGAGAGTAATCGTCAATGAACGTGACAAAATACCGAAAGCCAAAAATGCTAGGGATCTTATAAGGACCCCAAATATCAGAATGAACTAACGATAAGGGTGTAGTACTCCTGACACACGCCGGGGGGAAAGAGGAACGGTGTTGTTTGCCGTAGACACAAGATTCACAGGAGAACTCTTGTAAAGATATATCAGGAAGAGCCCGCTTGAGAATCGGAAGGGGAGCATGTCCAAGACGGCAATGCCAATCAACAGTAGAGATGGTGGAGAGAAAAGTTGGTGGGATATCCAAGATGTACAACCCATTCACCAGCTGCCCCTGACCAATGGTACTCCGGGTGCGGCGATCCTGCATAAGAAAAGAAGAGGGTGAAAATGTAATACAACAGTCAAGATCGTGTGTGAGACGACTAACTGATAATAAATTGAAGGGAGACCCCGGAACGTGAAGAACCGAGGAAAGAGAAAGGGTTGGCGTAAGCTGAAGATCAGCGAAGCCAAAGACGGGGAGGGTGTCACCGTTGGCCACAGTGATGCGAGCAGGATGAAGCATTTGGAGATATGCTGGGGGCTTCTGGGAGGAGATATGGTGAGTAGCGCCAGAATCAACGATCCAACAAGGATGATGAGAGAGGCAGGTGATACCCTCCGTAGAGAAGGGCACAACAGAGGTGACAGCTGAAGCAGCAGGCGCCATGCGGTGACAGAGACGAGGCCGGGCGGCTAGCGGAGAGGAAGCCGGCGACTAGCAGAAGGGAGGCCGGCGGCGAGCAGGAACAGTCCGCGGCGGACTGGAGTCGGTCGAGGCGAGTAGGGCAGACCGCAGCGGGTAGAGAGCCGACGCATACAGAGAGAGGCCACAACGGGAAGAGAGAGGCCGCGCGGACAGAGACAGGCCGCAGCGAGTAGGGAAGACCGCAGCGGGCAGAGGAAGCGCCGGAGGAAACTGCGACCAAGATGCAGGCGAGAAGGAGACAGCCCGCACGGTCAGGCAGATCTTAGCAGCGGACAGAGAAGGAGGCCGCGACGAGTAGGGAGGCCGCGGCGGACAGAAAAGAGGCCGCAGGCAAGACAGGCCGCGAACAAGCAAAGAGCGCAGGAGCGGACTGACGAGAGGCCGCGACTAGGAGAGAGGCCGCAGCGGACGGGTAAGAAGGTGGTCCCACGGAGAGAGAAAAGGCTATAAAAGAGAGCGTCCGCAGCAAGAGAAGAAGAGCGCACAACGGACAAGAGGAGAGTCCGCAGCGGACAGGAGCAGTCCGCAAGAGATTGCGGATAGGGAGTCCACGAGCAAAGAGACTCGAGCGGACACAAGAGAGCGGTCAGCGGACAGGAAGGAACGCCCGCAGCGGATAGAAGAGGTGGGCCCCACGAGTCAGAGCAGAAGATGGCTATAAGAAGCCTGAGGAGGGTGGAACCACGGAGAGATAGAGAAGAGAGGCGGATGCAGAGGAGCAGTCCGCAGGAGACCGGAGCGGACAGAAAGGCAGTCCGCAGCAGAGCTGAGCGGACAGAGAAGGGAGTCCGCAGGGAAGGCGGACAAAAAAAGGCAGTCCGCAGAGAAGCGGACAGAAAGACAGTCCGCAGGAGACCGGAGCGGACAGAGAAGGCAGTCCGCAGCTAGAGGGAACCTGACTCTGATACCATGTAGAAATAGGCCTCAAAATCTTGTATATCTATATTCTCATTGATAGTTACAAGTATACACACACTTATATAGGAGAAGAAGGAAGAGAGAAATCCTAATACATGATGTGGGACTAATACAAGAAGAGAGAAAAAGAATAAACAACATGGGCCTTTAAATGGGCTTTTCTAACAGGCGGGTTGACTGTTTTGTCAACCCCAAAAGTTCATTTTGCCCCTTCATCCTACTGCCAGCTGCTGTTTATTAACTCAAATTAATGGTGTTCGTCGAACTTAATGACCTCTGAGTTCAGCTTCTAATGCGTCTATTGTAGGAAAAAATGTCCCTATGTAAAAAAATGTTATAACAACAACACTCAAGCCTTTATCCCACTATAGTGGGGTCGGCTATATGGATCCTTTGTCGCCATTATGCTCTTTCTTTTGTCATAATCTCACTAATGCCTAAGTACATCATGTCTTTCTTTATAGTTTCATTTCAAGTTTTTATTGGTCTACCCTCCCTCGTCTAACATGCCTAGTGACTAGACTCACAATTCCTAACAGGTGCCTCTAATGGTCTCCTTTGTAGGCATCCAAACCATCTTAGACGAGGTTCTCGCATATGTAAAAAAAATGTTATAATCACATTAAATCAGGGTGCATCAATCACAAATAATATTTTCATCAATATTTGCTAGATAATTTGCCGTGCTCAATTTTGAAAAAATGGAAATAATTGAGTAGGATTCAATTTATAGTTTTTTTATATAAGATTTCTGATTAATGTGAATTTAATCCTAATCTTCCTGACTCAAATTTAGTGGCCCTTAATAGTTGCGTTTATAATTAATTTAATTGATATCTACCTCATATAATCTTTAGGATGGAGGATGATATTTAAGTTTTCTTTATAAAAGATTAGGGATTTCACTCATGGGTTGTGTGCGGTGGTTATGCTACTTGATCGTGGCTCAATATCTCTAGTCAAAATTATTCATAATTCTTTAATTTTGCACTATTGTCCATTCTAAGCAGGAAATGTTTATGTATTATGAGCAGTCTGACACGGGGATCGTTGTTACTCACAATAATACACATACGCACAGCCTCCGACGTGCACTATGGCAACATTGTTCAAATGGGGCTGCGAGCACGGGAGTACTGTCGCACATGGCACGGTCCCTCGTGCAGACTGCTCCTATTTACTAAGTTGAAAATTGTGAAAAAAGACCTAGCCAAACTAGAGCTAGCTTCTGTTGTTAAAAATTTGGTTGAAATATTGAGAAAATGAGTATTGTCTCTTAAGGTTTTTTCTAGTCCCACCTAATGAAGAAGCAGAATTGAACCTGTTGGTAATAACCTGTTGGGATTTTTCGTGGATGTTAGCAGATAGCTTTATGATTATGCAATTAGTTGATGGTCTATTCCTGAAATATTTAGACTCAAGACAATGAGTGTTGGATCCATAGGCAACTCTAGAGGAGTATGGAGGGAGGGAGGGAGGGAGGAGGGGTGTGAATAAGGTTCCTTGCACTTTGCTACTCAATACAATGAAATAATATTCAATTATAAAATAAGCTTACCCAACGGAATAATTAAAACACAGATGGTACAATTGAGTAATGAAGAGAATAAGCTTGAGACAATCATAAATATAAAATGAGGGTGATGTTATAAACATATTCTATTCCTAGATAACAAATTCTTATCCAGTTTGCTCCACCATACACAAACTATTACAAAATTTTAGTAGTGCAGACTAAGCCTCAGCATCAAATGCTTTTTAGGTCTTAACTAAATATAGATATCCCAAACTGGGCCAATTTCAATAACCCTAGGTTAATCGGTACTAGATGCCCCAAGACGTCCAAACTGGGTCAATTTTAACAACAACATTCAAGCCTTTATCCCACTATAGTGGGGCCGGCTATATGGATCCTTTGTCGCCATTGTGCCCTATCTTTTGTCATAATCTCATTATTGCCCAAGTACATCATGTCTTACAGTTTCATTCCAAGTCTTTATTGGTCTACCCCTCCCTCGTTTAACATGCCTAGTGACTAGGCTCTCACAACGCCTAATTGGGTTCAACAATCTTAGATAAATTTGTATTTAAACTTCTATACTCAAGACTAATTACACGGACACATAATGAGATTAATGAAAGTAAAGATGGAAATTGAAGCTTAACAATAAATGATAGTAAGGAAACTCCCCAAAAATAGATTCTTCTTTGTAATATGCGTTGAGTTGATTGAAAAATCCTTCAAAGCATTGTGAGCAGGGAATTTAATTCTTCCTTCTCCTTTCCTTCAAGAATATGCATTGAGCTTTGAAGGAATGGTCCTTCATCTTTCTCTTTGTCCAACAATGGAGGTTAGTCGTTCTTCTTCATAATGGTCTCTTCAATGAAAATCCCTCTCGTCCTCAATACAAAAGCTCAAAATCCTTTGAGATAGGTATTGATGACGTCTAAGGCCTCTTTGAGTTGATTGGTCTTAATTTGGTTCCTGAAATGATATTCTATCCATGGCTGTCAGATTTCTACGCCATATTGGATGGCTTATTGAAAGAATTGGGTCCCTGGTTTCCAATTCTTAGCTATATTGGAGGGTCCTGCTGGGAATCACTTGGTCCAATTTGCTCTGGAATGCATCAAGTTTTCAGTTGCTTGAATTACTTGAATTTTCTCTGGATTGTATTAGATTTCTGATTACTTAAATCACCTGGTTTGATTCACTATGGATTGTTGAATGAATCAGTGCATCTGATTCCTCCACGTCCTTTTTGAGTTCATCGATTATTATTAGGAGCTCAATTCCTTGAGTCAACACTTGATAGCTTCTGGCGCAGGATTGCATTTATGGAATGAATTAAAGATTTTGTTATCCTGAATCGGCACTCCAATTTTACCAAGTGTGAATTTTTTGAAGCAAGATGAAGCAGGACTCAAAATATCTTGAATCTATAGGGAGTCCTATTCCTTTAATCGGGTGCCCGATAGCTCCAAAAAAGAATTTTGGAACTTGGTATTTGCGCTCATGATTTGGCGACTTACCATATATGGCGTGCCCGGATCGATGATTCGACTCCGCAGATGCTTCCGGATTCGCGTTGCTAATCGATTTCATATATTGCTTCATTATTTTGCTTTTTATTTTGATGTATTTGGGTGGCCCCACCTCCGGCCAATCATAGCCGTCGATGGTGGGATGCCCTAATTCTTTTATTATTATAAATAGATGTGTAGGGGGCTGATTTGAGGCATTGCAGAATTTAGAGAATTGAATCCCGGATTCCTGTGATCCCTCCACGGTGCCGACTCCGTGGAACCCTAGGTGACGACTTCTGGGCTTGTATCTTCCTCTCCAAGGTACCCCTGACCCTAAGCATCATTTTCCCTCCAATCTCTCTCCCCGTCGGGCCCAAATCCTCCCAAAACCTTCCACCGTTGGTTGTTTCCCCCTCCATACAGCAATCAACCATAATTTTTCCTTCCAGCAAATCAGTCGCCAGCCCTACCTCCCATCCATTAGCCCACCCCCCCCCCCCCCCCTAATCCCCCTCCAAACAGCCGCCTATTCAATGGTTCAGCACCCCCCCCCCCCCTCCCTCATCAGCTGACTCCCCTCCAGCAGTTTCCCTGCTGCCGTCATCCCAAATCCTTCTCCCGGCAGCTCGCCGCCAGCCTGCCACCCCCCTCCTTCCACTGTTGCCGGCTTCTCTATCTTCTGGAGCCATCGCCGCCCCTCCCAATTCATTCCCAAAAGCCGACCCCACACAACAGCCGCCGGTTTTGGCCACCAGCCCTCCCCTCTCGTGGAACCACCTCCATCAGCCCTCCCTTCCAGATCAGTCCAAATCTGGACTTTTTCAGCCCCAATCCGCCAATTCCCCTACCTGTCCCTCATTCCCTAGCCCGGATCCACTCTCAAATCCACTCTCAAATCATCGAATCTATCCTCCCTCACCCGGATCCACCCACATGTAGCCGGATCTACTCATTTTTGGCCCGATTCTGCCTTCCATCGCTGAGGACAACCACCTACGTTATTTCCCTGCCTCCGGTTCCTCATTGGATCGCCGTCAAAACGCATCCGGCTCCGAAATCCTCAATGTCTTAGTCAGCCCACTACTTTGTGAGTTTTGTTGTATTGGACAATTATTTTTCAGCATTTATTTATTGGATTGGAAATCATATTTGCTTGGATATATTGTATTGTGGTGGTTTGCTTTTAGATTATTATTGTGATTTGCAGAGTCTATTCATCGCGCTCTCTCGCTTTGGCCCTTCGCGCAGAGGAAAATCTAACCCGCTTGTTATAATGAATTATTTTTGCTTTTGTCACAATTATGTGCGTGTCATTAAATTATTTAATGCTTAATTTGAATTATCTGTCGGACTTTGCATTGAATATAGGATTATAGCAAGGTTACATCCGTCATTGTGTTGGATGGTGATGTTATCAACTTATAATAAATGAATTTTATTCATGGATAGGATAACAAACTCGTATCCAGGGCTCCTTTTTATGATAAACACACACTATCTTTAAATGAGATTATATTTATATCTTTAAACAACATTACGTGTAGGATTATGCCCAAATCATACTCATCCACTAAGGATATCATTGAGTGGGTAACAGAGTGAATGATTCATGAAATTCAATTGAAATATTATATATTTTTTATATTTTTTATATTTTAAATATTTTACAAAAAAGCAAAACACAAGATGATCACTGCAAAGAGAGATAGTGCTTGAAGTTGTTAGCACCAGTGTCATTCAGCTTACTCTGAACCAGGTGAAGCATTCTTTTTTCCATGCATATCAGAGTGGATGCTTTCTTTCGATGTGAGCAATATGGTTGTGACACTCTTGCTCCGTACTTTGTTCCTTCTGAGCGGCAGCTTGCAGATTTGATGACTAAGCAACAGACACGGACTCGACATGCCTATCTATTGTTCAAACTCTCGGTGTATGATCCTCCATGAGTTTGAGGAGGTGGGGGGGGTGTTACAAGTACTATACATACACACTACACATGTATCCTTTATGGTAGTTATAGTTTAGGCTCACCTTGGATGTTGTGGTCACCCTCTCATGTATATATATTCTATAGTTGATGTTAATAGTATGATTCTCCAATTGTATCAAAAGGTACTCTAGACGCAGAAATCGTTAGAATTTAAGAGTGAACAAAGAGAAATCGGACGAAGATGTGTACAAACAAAGCAGGTCTCTTGTTGGGAAAATGCAAATACAAACAAAAAAAGTACCCTAATTTGTTATTCATAATATATAGCAGAGGTCAGACCGATGTTTTATCAATGAAACTTTTGTTTCAGCGCACTTAGCCAGAGGAATGGAGTCTAGGAAGAAGAGGAAGAATGGAATGAGAAATTATTGCTGGTATTTTCATTTTATCTGTTAAATAAAGAATTAAGTCATCATAATCCTTTATTTATTCAATATTCTATGTTTGCATTTAGGAAATATTGCATTGGGCCTATCTATGATGCGTTTGATCCCTTCGGGCCATCAAATTTGTTTTCTCATATGTCTGGTTTGATTGGCATGTGCCTTTACATTTGAATGCATACAATTTTCAATGCAAGACTTGTTTATGAATTATGTCTTCAAAATCCATGCATAACAAATTTTGGTCGGACTTAGTTATGTCTTAGATATAACTTATAAGTAACATATTTTTACATTCTTTTTATATTGTCATTGCTTCTCTTGTTTTCAGGTAGTACTTCAAGGATCTCCAGCATCAAGTCCTTCAAGTTTCATTCAGGTCTTAAGAATGTCCCGCATACAGACCTAGCCACGTCACAAAAAGCCAACTATTTTAGGACACATCCAAAGAATTGGGGAAGAGAGCTTCAGTCAGTGCAAGAACATTTGAAGACTGCAGCTCCTTACAAGTGGCCTTACAAACATTCAAGTTATTTAGTTGTTTGCTCCAGCTCATATTATCAAAGTATGTGCTTTGTTTCCTATTCTGAGACACAAATTTCAGTGCTACTAATTGTAGAAGTATGCGTGGTAATTATGTTTTTGAGTATTTGTCTCGCTATCTAAATTGCGTTCTTATCAAGTTAGATATTGAATAATTTTTATTCTAGATAAATTCTGATTTATGGTTTTAAGCTCCTTCCGCTTCCCACCGCCAACTTCCTCTCTTTGATTGATTCCCCCGGTTAGGTAGTCGTGACAAGGCTCCACCCACGAGGCCACGACCCCATCATTGGTTGACATCGAGCATCTTAGGGAAAACAACTTGGGCTCTGTTTGTTTTGGTTGTTGCTGATCGAAAGGGAGGTGTCAGAAATAGAGTTTGAAAAAGGAGTTGTCTGTGAAAAATGGATTTTGCATTATAAAATTGTTTGGGTAAAACTCCGTTTACATAGCTGTTTGGAAAACAATGTTAATCAACTGTTTGGTAAAAATGAAATTTTGTACAAAAATTTTTTCAAAATGCAAAACCATTAGAAATTACATGACATAATATAAAATAACAAAAAATCTAAGTAACTACAACAATGAAGAATAGAACCAATGAAAAATAAAAACAAATAAGATGATGGCACAACTGCGATTATTGATCAAAACAAATAATAATACTTGAAGGTCTTGAATGTCTTTGACAACCAGTGTCCGATCTACTACTCTACACACTCTTGTTTTCTTGTTGTATGGACTCTTGTTTCTTAATGTGAAGAAAACCTCAAACTTGTATACACTTTCTCAATAATCAAATACAAGGTATGAATACATATTTATAGGAGGGAGAAAGAGAGAAGAGATCCCTATACATGATGTTGGACTAAAGAGGAGAAAAAAAGAAAACTAAATAAATAGGCTCCAACATGGACCTCTTTACATGGGCTTTTTCAACACTCCCCCGCAAGCTGGAGCGTACAAGTCGTAGGCACACAGCTTGGACAGGAACTGATAAAATAGGGTACTTGATAGGGCCTTTGTGAGGATATCAGCAACTTGTTCAGTACCCGAAACATGCTTCAATTCTATCTTCTTCATTTGAACTTTCTCCCTGATAAAGTGACAGTTCACTTCAATATGTTTCGTTCTTTCATGAAAGACCAGATTCTTTGCTATGTGTATAGTCGTTTGGCTGTCACATAACAGGATGGCAGGTGAGGGAAGTTTTACTCCTAGATCGGCGAGGAGACTTTCAAGCCATGTAAGCTCAGAGACAATTGATGTCATCGATCAGTATTATGCTTCAGCTGAGGATCGAGCAACCACGGCTTGTTTCTTACTCCGTCAGGTAACAAGATGACCTCCAAAATAGGTACAAAAACCACTGGTTGATCGCCGATCATCTAGGAACCAACATAATCTGCATCATAATACGCAACCAACGTTGGAGTAGAAGATGAGGTTTTGTATACCAGCCCTTCACCCAGAGCTGTTTTATGGTATCTTAGGATGCGCTCCACGGCTTGAAGGTGAGATGTTCGAGGGGCATGCATAAACCAGCTAACCACCCCAACATCAAATGATATATCTGGTCTTGTGACCGTTAGGTAGATCAATTTCCCAACAAGTCATCAATAGTATTCCGGATTTTGGAGAGGAAGATCTGTATCAGAAGCATGTACACACAACTTATGATTTGCATCCATTGGAGTAGTAGTGGGCTTGCATCCAGAGTAGCCAGCATCTTGAAGGAGATCTAGGCAGTACTTCCGTTGGGAGAGGACAAGTCCATCTGGACGTCTCGCGATCTCAAGACTAAGGAAGTATCAAAGATGCCTCGATCTTTTGTCTGAAAGACGGAGCTAAGGTGTTGTTTGACCGCTTTGATTCCCTTTAAATCGTCTCCAGTGATTAGGATGTCGTCAACATAAACTAACAGAATAACCGTTTCTGTTTTCTGATGACGAGTGAACATAGAGAAGTTTGCTGAGCTCCGAGTGAAGCCGACTTCCCGAACTGCCTTACTAAACTTGTCGAACCATGCCCTAGGGGATTGTTTGAGACCATAAATGGACTTCTTCAGATGACACACTCGGGACTCCCCCGTGGTCTCAAACCTGGGAGGTTGTTGCATGTAGACTGTTTCCTGAAGATCGTCGTTCAGAAACGCATTTTTGATGTCCAGTTGATGTAAGGGTCATTGACGATGCACAACCACGGAGAGGACACGAACGGTGTTGAGTTTAGCTACTGGAGAGAATGTCTCCTCATAATCGAGACCGTGCTGTTGGGTGAATCTACGGGGCACCATGCGGGCCTTCAGACGATCAATTGTCCCATCAGGAGCATGTTTGATGATAAAAACTCATTTACACCCAACAGGTGTCTGCCCGGGAGGTAAAGGGACTAGGTGTTAGGTCTGGTTAGCCCAGAGAGCAGTCATTTCTTCTTCCATGGCCGCCCGCAGCCAGGATGTTGGAGAACCTCCTGCACAGGGTTAGGTACAGAAATAGAGGATAATGAAGTGGCAAAAGTTTGAAGTCGTGGGGATAGGTGATGTAGAGATGCCTAATTCGCCATGGGATGAGCGGTTGATTCTGGTGCCGGATCAGTAGGACGCGGAGCTTCAGAGGTTGAAGCCGACTGCATTGGGGTAACGGAGCTAGGTTGGCGACGAGTGTAAACACGTATAACAGGTGGCTTGGAAATAGTGGGAGGCTGGGCAGGAATGTGTGGTGGGGGAGGAGTGGTAACGAGAATGAGAGGACGTAGGACGGGTGGTGGTAGAGGTGTAGGGTCTGGAGCAGAGAAGAAGGGAAGATCCTCCCGAAAGCTAACATCAACAGAAACAGTTACCTTGCGGGTAGTAGGAGAATAGCAGACATAGCCTTTTTGAGTTTGTGAGTAGCCAACAAAGATTTGTTTGGCCTCTCTTCCAACTTGTCCGTGGATGGACCAAGAATTTGAACATAGCAGGTGCACCCAAAGATGCAGGGTATGAGAGAGAATGTCGGAGTAGTGGGAAACAGGAGGCTGAACGGAGTGGCATTGTGGAGTATGGAGGACGGTAGACGGTTAATCTATGCTTTATCAGGACCAAGAATGTGAACATAGCAGGTGCACCCAAAGATGTCCAACGTGGGTTGGGGTGTATGGACCGCGGCCCTGATAAAGCCGTCATGGTGCGACGCCATGGTGGGCCCCCTGGTGGGACTCCAGGGTGGCAGGCGGGTGTGACGTCCGTCCTGCATCACATACACAGATGAGTATTCATACTAATGACTTGATATGGGAGCTAGGTTGTTAAATACGATGATCATGAAGTTTAATCAAGAATGTTGATGGTTCCAAGAGCTTTGTGCTTTGGAGAACCAAGAAACATGTTGTTCTAATCTAACAAGAAAGGCAATCAAGGGACGTTCATAAATGCCCTCTAATTTTAGTGATGAAAGTAAAAAAGCAGGAACGAGTAAGAATGCTCATTCAAGGGTTTAGTTATATTTGGTGGATTAGATATTTATACATGCCTCAATGGAAACAACTAGTGAAGGGTTGTAGCTCAAGTTGGAATTTTTTTACATGACCATAAACCTCTCCAATAAATTTTATCCAAAAGTAAATACCTCATTTTCTTGTGTGTAGGGAGAGGTATGCATATCAAATTTTATTTGAATCAATTCAATTCTATTATTCAAATTTTGAAGAATATTGATGTGATCGTTGAGGATGAGAATCAGAATTTATTGTTACTGTGCTCTTTACCTTCCTCTTGTAAACATTTTTGTAACATGCTGTTGGAAAAAGATACAATTAGTTAAAGGAGTTAAGAATGTGATTATTTGAAAGGATATTATTGAGCTTGAGGGTGTAGAAGATGAAAAACAATCTGAAGGATTGTTGGTTACGGGAAATCTTGTCGGATCGTCAAACTCCCTTAGAGGAGGGGGGTGAATAAGGGTTTTATAAAATTCATTTTATGATTGAAAATTCAATTCAAAATATTTGATTAAAGCATTATTATAATCAGAAATAAAAACTTCAAAAGAATAAAGCAAGATGCATGATTTTATTTCAATAAGAAAACTGATTACAAAACTTGGATTTCTATGACGTTAGAAATTTAGGTGGTGTATAAAAAAAATCTCTTTTCGTTTCTATACCGTCCCTTCTCCCTAAGGATCGGTTGGTCGTATCCTATCTCACCCTAGATAGGACTCAAGACACCCCCTAGACCTATTCCCTAGATCTAGTCACCTAACTCACAAGGCGAATTCCTCCCTAAGTCGCACACAGACCTAGTCGCCAACACGGGCGAATTATACTATCGTTACACAGAAGTGGTCACCAAAAGATGAGAGAAAATACGAGATAGAAGAAATAGAATTTCTATAGTAAAAAAAACTCCCCATAGATAAATCTGACGGCGATGGCGAAGGCACGAAAGTGAGATCGGCGTTGTAGTCGCTTTTGTGTTTCATGCACAATGAACGTTGATTAACTCCGCCTTCAAGTTCTCCTTTGGATCTTCAAGATTGCTGTAGTGAAAGCTCTGAAAGCTTGGGATGAGGCCTCACACAAATATCTTCGGAATTGTGGCTTGATCATTCTCACGAATGAAAGAGCGGATCATCCTTTAAATAGATAATGTGAGCTAGCGTCAGCGGTAGGTGTTACCGTTTCACAGTGCCCGTAATGGAATGAATTTTGCGCGCCAGCCGTCCAAAAATGGCAGTCGTGTTTCGTATTTCAGGCAACAGAAACTGCACCACGATTAAGGTTATCGCGCCGCATTAGCACAATATTTGCTCCCGCCATTAGATGGATCACATCCTCCATTTGGATCTTCAATCAGGCAGATGATTGTCGGGCAGTTTCCACCGCACTTCAGCCTCTTTACAAATCGGCTCCGCTGCTCCCTCCAGTATTTTCATTTGAATGTCTTTTGCCAGTTGTCTCATTGTAACGTCCTCTACCACCAGCGGTAGAGCTACCGCCCCACAGTATGATTCATTTCAGAGCACAATATCTATCTTTTCGTCTCATTCAATTGTTCACATTCCATATGTTATTGTGCCTGTATTTCATGCATACTATAAACACAAAATAAGTTTGATCGAGTACATAATCAGATTTGTTATTCTCAAAGCAAAATATGCGGAACGCATGTTCCAACTGATCTTTAGAGAGGGATTTTTACCCTAATTATGAAAGAGTACAGTCATGCTACTTGTATAAAAATATGACCTGTTATTATTGTAATAAGAAGAATTTGTTATGTTTTAAAGTTGGGAGTAACTAACAGATAACCATAATGATGTATAGTAAATGGATTGTCAAAGGTAGATTCAAGTGGTGTCATTACAGTGAATTTAGAACTTAGGTATGATTATTATTTTATTCTTAACTAGGCTTGTTCACGTTATGTGTGTCCTAATAAGGAGGTATTTCTTACTTATGACCCATGTAGTGGTTATATTTATATATAAAGCAATAATGCGTCCAAGATGGCTAGTTTTGGTATTGAGAGATTTATGAGGCATGATGATGTGACTATGATATTGGACAGAGTTAGCCATGCAGGAGATTTGAGGAATAATCAAATATTTTTTAGTCCTCTAGGTGGTGTAAGGAGCATGTTTTCTTGTGATGAAAGGTCTTTAAAGTTTGCCACTGTCTTTTGGTTGTAATGACGGCTAATGGAGTTGGTATGCTCTGTGTTGCAGGCTGTTACTTTAACTTAGTGAGGGTATTAACATTTGCTTATTGGTTGCAGAAATTTTCAGAGCAAAATAAAAATGATATTTGGAGATGTCAAGTAGACTAGATTTGTTTTGCAAAGCTTGTCCCAATGTCAGGTCGTAGCACTGAAACAACCACTTGTGTGGTATAAAATTCCACTTCAGCTTGCGACGTTTGTACTTGGGAATCCTCTGACAGGTGTTAAGTTTATGCGACATCTGGGCTTGTTGAGATTACATGATATTAAGCTTGGAGGCTTTGTGAGCTTGAGTAGGTCGGTTTGGAGGAGTCATAAGAGGAGATCCTTGTTTGAGTGGAACAGTATTTAAGGTTTTGTATTTTTTAATAACTTCGACTCAGTAGGATTGGTACTCAATGAACATAATAATCTTACCTTCTCTTCTTTTTATATCTATATTGAGTTTGTGAGGGTGTTCAAATATTTGATTTGATATTTAAATCAGGTAGGGTATTAAATAGTATTTATCCTAGAAATAATATTTATCCTAGATAAATTTATATTTAAGGTTTGGTATTTTTGAATAACTTTGAGTCAGTAGGATTGGTACTTGTGGAGAAAAACAAAATATGAGAGAATAAAATAATTTCTTTTATTAATC
Organism: Platanthera guangdongensis; assembly: GCA_039583875.1. Lineage (NCBI taxonomy): Eukaryota > Viridiplantae > Streptophyta > Magnoliopsida > Asparagales > Orchidaceae > Platanthera > Platanthera guangdongensis. The sequence continues at coordinate 165,712,867 of CM077155.1, forward strand.
TCTCACTTCATTTACAACTTGATACAAGAGATTTATATTTATAAGATGAGATAAGTACACAATACTTTTTGTCTAAGGTGTGAGACTAAAGTTTGGTGTCACGACCCGTCTCGACATAAGTCAGAGTGCGCTTCGGGCGGGCCGTGATGCCACAAACATGGGCGGAAAGAAAACCATGTCTGCTAAGGCGGATGTAGAGAATAATGAAAATAATTTTAAAGTGGTTAATTTAGGGAAAAACAGTTTGATTTTATTGCGGAAGCTTTTAGGGTTTAAAACAGTGAGAGTTTTAAATGCACATGTATTATGTAAAAATTCATGTTTTTCGGGTACTATTACAGTTTTCATGCAATTATGATTCGCAAGAGGATGCACATGCATTACTTTCAAATTCTAGTACATAAAGTATTTTAATAGCCTAGCAATTGTCCATGATTTCAGAGAAAATGTCTGATTGTAATTATTACATAAAAAATTTGACAGTAAATGAAATGTAAATGTAGAATCTGGAACTTAATGCGGATCGGGCTCGAGTACCTAGAGGCGTTGCACGAACGCTAAGTCAATTCCAAAACAGAAAAAAAAAGCTCAGAACATTGAAATAAACAGAGTGAGCAAAGTAAAGTACAGAACGGTACTAGAAGCAGAAATGTATGAGTGTACCAGTTTTCATAAATCAGAGCTGCTAACTCAGTCAGGTAGAACAATCAAACAAAATACTGAATTAAGCTTACTTCAGAGCATAACACATAATAGAACAATAATATCATAAGGTGCAATCAATGAATTGTGTAGGTGTTTTGAGTTGTGTACATGGTTCACACTCAGTTTGGATACAAGTCTTACTAGAAAAGCTTCTTGCTTGTAGTGACCCTCGTCACGGCCCAGGCCCTGCTCAAGGAGTCTTAGTGGGTCTCAACTGGCATCGTGAAGGCTGCAACACAAGTAACCCCAACACGTTTCAATGTTTGCTTATGATATTATGAGTCACATGATTCATATTTTAGAGATTTTAGCAGCAACTAATTCACTTAAAGTGAAACATCAGACCAAAAATAAGTTTACTCGGACAGACATACGAAACCAGATTCGACGACACGGAAGGAACCAAACAGTGGGTTTTGAGCCTCGCGGGTTCGAGAGGTTAAGATCATAATATCAAAAAGATTTATCGAGTAAATTACAGAGGTAAGTTGACAGGTGTCGGATCGGAAATATCGAGTACTCGTCTAGGTTAAACAAATTCTAGGACACAGTTTTCTTCCAAGAAGACATGTGTTCACTACCGAGCATGATATAGAAACACCAAACATATATTTGTTATTCAGAATTCGTTACAATTATTATTTTTCAATTCATATGTGTGTACAGTACAAGCGTGACATAACACAACAATCATTAAATCACTAGCCAGGAGCCTTAATAATGATCATCCAAATCTATTAATGCTCGTACTCAAACTTATTGGTCTTCAATTATTCATCAAAAGAGACGAAATCCATCAAGGTGAGAATCCAATTAAAATTATCTCTTTACACTAACGAATGTCAATTTCAATAGTCTAAACCCTACACTATTAATTTATCCAGTTTGACACTCATGAATTAAAATCATTTGACATATCAACTATATACAGGAATGCAGACATGTAATCAAAGGACAGATACAATAAATTAAACGCAATGCTTGCAAGAGAGAAGGATCTTTACTTGCCTTAAAAAAGCTGAAAGTAGCGGCGGCGGCGCTAGTAGAAACAAGAACTCTACTGGAACAATCACAGACAATATTTGATAAATAGACATGACAGGAATTCAAAAAGCAATTATATGATACATAACTAAATCGAGAGAGTGCTAAGAAATTTACCCCCCTCATGAGTTCTTGGCGACGGAGACTTGGCGACGCTTGGATAAGGGAAACCCTAAATCGGAGAGGGCTTCCTTCACGAACCGTCAATTGACGCGACGAACGATGCCGAAAATCACAAATACACAATAGTTAGATGATAACAAAGGGGACAAAAATCATGAATCACAAAATATATGAAATGGGAGCTCAAACTTTCCAAGAAAAATTCATGAAATCTGAATAGAGGGGAAAAGAGGAGTTTCTTACCCAAAGAGACCGAGATCAGACTTAAAAATCCAAGGAGAGGCGGATCCAAGCAAACCCTAGACGATCCTCTTGAAATCCACCGCCAAAAGAAGCGGAAGAGGGGCCAATAGGGCTTCTGGAGGAGGAGGGTCGCTGCCCTCGCTAATCGAAGAAGAGGAGGCCTTGCCGACCCTAGGAGAGGAGGGACTGTCGACCAAAGCAAGGGGGAAAATTGTTGCTGCAGGCCTGAGGGAGAAGAAGCAGAGGCTGTCGGCCCTTGCAAGGAGCGAGCTGAAGCAATCAGCGGCCTGAGACGGAGGAGGATCCAGAGGAGGCGTCGAAATCGGGAGGCGGCGAGGGAGCGGGGGAGACCTAGCCGACGGGGCTTGCGGCTTTGCGGAAACGGGACGAGCGGGAGCAGCGGCTGTGCGTTTGCGGGAAAACGCGGCTTGGAGGTTTAGGTTATAAGAGGAATTAAGGTTTTTTTTATTTGTTTTATTATTATTATTGTTATCAATGTTATTATTATTATAACATAAAATCGGGATGTTACATTCTCCCCTACTTAGGAAGTTTCGTCCCGAAACTTCTCTGAGAAGCTCTCTGAATGGGGACTCTTAGGGCGAAGATTCAGATGACGTTCATTCTAACAAGAGTTGTAGATCAAGGCATAGAAGTTAGCTATTAATACAAAGAAACGGAGAGAAAAACAAGCGCGAAGACTTACTATAATCAAGAGAAAAGTTACAGATACTTGCAACGCAGGTCAGATTCATGTTCACAGGAGAACTCTTCAGACTTAGTGGGTTCAGACAGATACGAATGATTGGCTTCAGGAAACACATGAATTCCTTCAATTAACTCAAAATTGAAAGGTAAGACTCGAGAATTTGAGAGCGAAAAGATCTTACACGAAGCGAAGATAGAACATCGAAGAGTAAAAGGACTGAATGACGATTGAGTATCGACAGAAGCGAGTCAAACTGGAGTTGGAGAATCACAAGACAACGCTGAAGTAATTTAGCAGAGCAATTCACAAGAAGAATCTCATTTCTTGTTGACACTCAGAAGCTATATAGAAGAATATACATGAGGACCATATAAGATTGACAAGCATGCAGAACAAGAAAGACTAATTTCAAATATCGGGGACTAAAAATTAGAGATTGTAACACATTTCCTATTGTCAGGTACATAAATTATGTAATAATTACAGCATTTTCATTGGACAACTCTAGGTAATAATTATGCAAGTGCAATACCGAGATCATGTGCAATGTCAATCAAATAGAAAATTCATGTGTGTACAATCATTATTGCTGTTCTTGGCTTCACACTTGTGTAATGATTTATGATATGAATGCAAATGAATGGATATACATGTCATGTTAAGCGCCCATATCACTTAACATGTCATGCATATTAGGACTCTAATGACAGCGCACTTGAAAATATTAAACCGCTCATACAATTTAATATTTGCAAGCGGTGTATATCTCAGTGGAAGTTCATATGCACAGAAATGTTAAGTTTGCCCATAATCGTTTAACATTCGTGTGCATACTACTCATGCTTATGAGTGAGTGTGTGCGTGTTTCAGCCGCGAACGACAAATAATGACAAGCTGAGTGAAGAAATGATACATGCTTATATATACTTGTATAATAAAATTCAAAATATGTAGAATTTATAAAATACTTTTTCTAATCTCTCTAACCTCCCTCTGATACCAACTATCACGACCCGTCTTGACATAAGTCAAAGTGCGCTTCGGGCGGGTCTTGACGCCACGGGCATGGGCGGAAAGAAAACCATGTCTGCTAAGGTGGATGCAGAGAATACTGAAAATAGTTTTAAAGTAGTTAATTTGGGGAAAAACAATTTGATTTTATTGCGGAAGATTTTAGGGTTTAAAACAGTGAGAGTTTTAAATGCACGTGTATTTTGTAAAAATTCATGTTTTACGGGTACTACTACAGTTTTCATGCAATTATGATTCACAAGAGAATGCACATGCATTACTTTTAAATTCTACTACATAAAGTATTTTAATAGCCTAGTAGTTGTCCATGATTCACAAGAGGATGCGATATATAACTAAATCGAGAGAGGGATAAGAAATTTACCTCCCTCATGAGTGAGGGGAGAAGGGATTCCACGCGGAGACGGAGACTTGGGGACGCTTGGATAGGGGAAACCCTAAATCGGAGAGGGCTTCCTTCACGAATCATCAATTGACGCGACGAACGATGCCGGAAATCACAAATACACAATAGTTAGATGATAACAAAGGGGACAAAAATCATGAATCATAAAATATATGAGATGGGAGCTCAAACTTTCCAAGAAAAATTCATGAAAATCTGAATAGAGGGGAAAAGAGGAGTTTCTTACCCAAAGAGACCGAGATCGGACTCAAAAATTCAAGGAGAGGCGGATCCAAGCAAACCCTAAACGATCCTCTTGAAATCCACCGCCAAAAGAAGCGGAAGAGGGGCCAATAGGGCTTCTGGAGGAGGAGGGTCGCTGCCCTCTCTAATGAAGAAGAGGCCTTGCCGACCCTTGGAGAGGAGGGACTGTCGACCAAAGCAAGGGGGAAAATTGTTGCTGCAGGCCTGAGGGAGAAGAAGCAGAGGCTCTCGGCCCTTGCAAGGAACAACCTGAAGCAATCGACGGCCTGAGACGGAGGAGAATCCAGAGGAGGCGTCAGAATCGGGAGGCGGCGAGGGAGCGGGAGACCTAGCCGACGGGGCTTGCGGCCTTGCGGAAACGGGACGACCGGGAGCAGCGGTTATGCGCTTGCGGGAAAATGTGGCTTGTGGGTTTAGGTTATAAGAGGAAATATGGTTTTTTTTATTTGTTTTATTATTATTATTATCAATGTTATTATTATTAAAATCAGGATGTTACATTTGAGGCGGATAATGTGCTCTCTTGCCTTACAGTGGGATTTTGTATAGATTCATTTAACACTCTTATGCAAGCTGGAACATACAGATCGTAGACACCAAGCTTGAATAGGAACTAATAATAGAACGGACGAGATAAGACCTTGGTGAGAATGTCAGCAATATGCCCAACAACAGGAACATCTTTCAGCTCCAATTTCTTCAGTTGAACCTTCTCCCAAGTGAAGTGATAAGCAACTTCGATATGTTTGGTACGTTCATGAAAAACGGGATTCTTGGCAATATGAATTACAACTTGACTATTGCAAAAGAGAGTGATTGGAGAGGAGAGTTTGAGGCCCAGATCACTCAAGAGGCTTTCCAACCAAGTACGTTTTGATACTACAGAGGCCATAGAACGATACTACTAGGGTCTGGCGGATAATTACGAACTTAATGTAGAGATTATCAAATGCATGACTTGTGTATTCACGCGCATTGTCTGTCTGAATTGTTTTAACTGGGTTGGAAAACTGTGTATGAGTCTCAGTTATAAAGGCATGAAACACTCGAGTTAGATTAGTGCGATCGTGATGCAAGGATAACAGTAATTATCAATAAATGTGAGAAAAACAACGATAATCAGAAACACTAGTCGTTTTATAAAGACCCCAAATATCAGAGTGCACTAGATCAATAGGAGCATTCTTCTGAGTACAATGAGGGATAAAATAAGAACAGTGTTTGCCGAATATACAAGACTCTCAGCTAAAGTCAGTAAGAGATAGATCGGGAAGAGCTTTCTTGAGAATTGAGAGAGTAGCATGTCCAAGACGGCGGTGCCAATCAACAGAAGTGACGAAGGACTGAAGGAGAGAACTATAGAAGAAGCATCCAAAAAGTAGAGCTCGTTGGGCAGTCGTCCTTTCTCAATGATATTCTGAGTTTGTCGATCATGCACAACAAAAGAAGAAGAGAAAAATGTTATAGAGCAATCATGGTCTTGAGTAAGATGACTAACAAAAAGAAGATTGAAAGGAGAGCCCAAAATATGAAGAACTGAGCGAAGGGAGATAGATGAAGTGAGAGGCATATCGGCGGAACCAAAAACAGGAGTGGTGTTACCATTAGCCACTATGATGAAATTGGGATGCCCGAAGCCCAAGTACTGAGGCTGTTTCTGTGGAGTAATATGGTGTGTGGCGCCAGAGTACACAATACAATTTGGAATGTGTAAAAAATAGGAGATAACTTCATTGTAGATAGAAGCAACAGAGACAGACACGAGTGGTGGAAGACGTATCAACAACAACAGAGGCATGGGGTGGAGGCATACCATTCTTACGATAGCAGGTTGCCTCAGGATGTTGCATTCTTGCCACAGTGAGTACACTTGAGATGATGCATACCGCTGTGAACTCTACCCCGGTAACTGGCATGACTTCCACGAGCTGATGGAGGAGCGAGATTACATATAGATGAGTGCTGGAGGAGAGTCGAAGATTGAATTTCGGGAGCATCTGGGGGTGGTGTCACATTCAAAAACATGGAGCAAACATCTGAGAGAGAGAGAGAGAGAATGGTGAAAGATGAGAGGATCTGAGCCCGGACGATGTGGAGATGAGGCGGAACACGAGACATCATCATGATAATACCAACAGCTTCTTTTTGAACACGCTAGACAATGAGATATGCAGTTGGAGGCTGATGTTGAATGCAGGCCTCGACTAAAGTTTTGGACCGCGCAACAAAGGAGGTTAAGTTGCCATCATCCCCTGAGTTGAGAGATTGAAGGTCTGTGATGATGTTACACAACCATTGAAAGTCGTCCTTGCCAGAATAGAGAGAGTGTTGTTCATCTCACATCGCCTTTATCGTTTCATGATACATGATCATGCGATAAGATTCACTATCCGTGGAGTTGAGGATCCTTGATTTGACACGATCTTCACCACAGAGCCATTCCTTAGTGAGATCAGAAGGGGTGGCCATAATTAGATAATGCAAGAAGCCCTTTGTCTGAAAAACACGATGGACGAAGTGCACCAACTCAACAAAGTTTTTATTCTCACTAAGAGAAATGGTGGTGATCTGAAGCTCATTGTGAGTTTCAGGAAGAGGGGCTGCTGCACGAGCCGGAAGAGACAAGACATCTTTATGGTCATTGAAACCGAAACAGGAAAGTAGAGCCCGACGAGCAAGCAAACAGACAACGAAAAGAGATAGTCGAATTGTAGAGATCAGTCAAGCGGTCAGTGGATCAGAAGATTGCAGCTAGGCGAGCAAACAATAGACAATATGTGATCAGGCGATCAAGCAGCAAATAGGAGAGGAAGAACTTTATTGAACTGACAAGCGGTTAAGCTAGATTGCCGAAAAACAGTGGTTGTCGGCGACTGCCACCGGTGAGTAGGCCAGCAGCTATCAGGTACTGCGAACAGACAGGCGAGCTACGATCAGGTGGAAACGCGAGCTGGAGAACACGACTAACCGCAAGCAGGCACAGCGTGGCAATCAGGTGTTGCGATCAGGAGCTGTCATAACGCGGAGATCAGGTGTTGTCATAATGCGGCGATCAGGTGCTTTGATCGGGAACTGGCACAGCGCGGCGATCAGGAGTTGCGGACAGAGACGAGCGGGAAACATGGCAAGAATTAGTGATCGTGAGAGGCGCCAAGCATGTGGGTCCCAGGAAGGCAGCTACTTAACCCTGTAAAGGCATCGAGGCAGGCAGGCGCCTGGAGGAAGGAGAAGGGGAGGGAAGAGATGCAGTCTAGCAATTTCTAGCTTCCAGTCCTCTGAAGCTCGAAAAGAAACCACGCGCAGAAGCACATAAAAACTTTTTTTAGGATCGATTTGCCCCTGACACCGTGTGGAGAAAAGCAAATTATGAGAAAATAAAATAATTTCTTTTATTAAATTCTCACTTCATTTACAACTTGACAAGGGAGATGCATATTTATAGCCTTGTAGGATGAGAAAACTAAACAATACTTTCATTCTAAGGCGCGGGATTAAAACTTGATTAGGATAATGGGCTCTCTTTGGGCCTTATGGCGGGCTTTTGTACAGATTCATTTAACAGTACTCAATGAACATAATAATGTTTCCTTTCCTTCTCTTCTTCAAGTTTAGGGTTTTATATCTATATTTCATCCGTCCATGCATCCATCAATCACCTCTCTCCACCTTCATCAATTACACCTTCTAAGCAACTCTTTTATATTTAGTCTGAGAAACTAACATAAAAGTTTGTATGACATTCAGTCCAATGAGTGATGACAAAATGAAAAAGGCATGAATAAAATGCTAGCTGTTAGAAAACTTACCATTTAATCTGTCTTATAGGGATCATCAAAATTAGTTTGTTATTACTTTTTTTAATTAAATTAAAAGCTTTTCCCATTTTTGCATTTTCATTTAACTTATTTATTTTGGTTATTTTTATGCAAGATGGAGATTGTATATAAATATTAAGAAACAAAATATATTCAATATAAGGATATTGAAATATGTTAGATAATCATATCTGTGAATCAAATTAGACAGAGATTTCTACTGCATCAGTGCTTTAATGGTTTATTAATTGTTGAGTAGTTTAGAATAAATATGTCATACTATCTAGTACAACAACACTCAAAGCTATATGGATCCTTTGTCGACATTGTGCGCTATCTTTTATCATAATCTCACTAATGCCTAAGTACATCATGTCTTATAGTTTCATTCAAAGTCTTTATTGGTCTACCCCTCTCTCGTTTAACATGCCTAGTGACTAGACTCTCACAATGCCTAACGAGTGCCTCTAATGGTCTCCTTTGTACGTGTCCAAACCATCTTAGTCGAGCTTCTCACATCTTCTCTGCAATTGGTGCTACTTCTGTCTTATCCCTGATACATTCATTCCTAATTTTATCCAATCTCGTGTGTCCACAAGTCCACCTAAGCATTCTCATCTCCGCAACTCCCATTTTTTGCTCATGTACACAATTCACTGCCGAACACTCAAAACCATAGAGCATCATGTTATGGGCCCGTGATTGCGAGCGTGTGCACCGGGAAAGGGGAGAAAAGTCCTCAAGGGAGGAGGAGGAAGAGGGCCGGCGATCTATGGCGGCGGGTTCCAGGCTTGCGGCTTGCGAGCGGTGGCAGTGTGCGGAGCGGACTCGCGGAATCGGGCATGGGCAAGCGGCGGGATCGGCGTGCGGGTTAGGGTTACGGGATTTCCGTGGAATAAGAAGATAGGGAGAGAGAGAACTAGAGAGAGGATTAGACAAATAAAATGAAAATACACTTCTTGCTTATCCCCTTGGCACACTCCACACACATAAATAGTTCATAAAAGTACCCCCTCCTTGGGCTTAGACACGGAGGATCCATTACGCATACGAAAATATAAAGTAGATTAGATAAATAGTTCGCGATATGCGCGACCAAGGCGGGAACAAGGCGGGACCAAGGCGGTACCGTAACATCCCCACCCTACCCGACGACAAGCTTGCCTCAAGCTTGGTCTGTAGTTACGGTGGGCGTCGGATCTCCCGTGTCAGTGTCGGCATCACGTTCAGAAGCCGAGTCGTCGACCTCCAACCAGAAGAGACGCTTGCAGTGATGCCCACGAAAAAATGGCTCATCGCAGTTGTAACAGAGGCCCTTGGCGCGGCGGCCATTCATCTCATGTGGCGACAGTCGACGAATGGTAGCAGGGCTGTCGACGTCGCGGTCCGGGGCGAGGAGACTGGTTGTGGTCGATCATAGAGGCCGCGGAGGACTCTTGGACCCCTCGTGTCCTGGTGATGTAGATGAGGGCAATCTAAAAGCAGTCGCTTCTCGCAAATGCGGGCCAAACTCATTTCAGTGGTCAGATCTGCGGGTGCCTGAAATTCTACGTCCATGCGGAGGCGCTCATGGAGTCCTGCCGTGAAGATGGACACCTTGGAGGCGCTCATGGAGTCCTGCCGTGAAGATGGACACCTTTTGTGTCGGAAGAACAGAGGTAGTGCAGGCCGGGTGAACTTGAAACTGTTCGAGGTACTCATCGATCGGACCAGTCTGCCGGAGGGAAATGAGATCCCAAAAGGATTTTTGTGGAGGGGTGGGCCGAAGCGGAGGGTGCAGTTCACCTTGAAATCTTCCCAAGAGAGGAGTGGTTTCTCCCGTTGGAGTTGGGAAAACCAAAGTTGCGCGGGGCCCATCAGGTGGAAGGCAGCAATGCTGAGCCACTCTTCCCAAGGGGTGCGCTAGTGGGTGAAAAACTATTCGCAATGAAAGAGCCAAGGTAAAGGGTCTTCGTGATCGTCGAATATTGGAAAGTCCAGCCGCAAGTATCGTGGCACCCCGTTGCCCTCGTACCGTGGGGGAAATATTCTGGCAGGGTTGGCGGAATCGGTGCTTCATCGGAGGAGCCCGTGGCCGGTTGGGTCAGGCGGTTCGCCGCTAGTTGGATGGTGACGGCGACAATGAGGGCGTTATTGTTTTCTGTGTGAATCTTGGTGAGGGTCTCTAAAATTTGCAAGAGGGAGGGCTGGTCGGCCATTTCGTGCAGAAAAATTGGTGGGTTGTTGGCGTCGGAAGGGCTGGACAAGGGACGAGCCGGTGGCGGTTGCAGCCCGGTAGAGGCCGTAAGTAGGGAACTCCCGTCGGTGGAGGATCCGAGGAGAATTGCCGTTGGAGGAGGATTTGCGGCTAGCTGTTGAGGTGGGGACGACTGGTCGGAACCGCTGGAGGGTCGGCGGACGTCGGGGTCGGCCGGTGCTGTCGGGACGGCGGCTACCGTTGGCTGTACGGGGCAGATCGGCCCGTGCGGACGCGAAGGAGCTTGGTCGGAGCCGCTGATGGTGTTGCGGCCGGCGGGGTTGTCGTGGGCAGCCACGACGGGGTAAGAATTGACCGAAACTGGAGTATCGGCAGCGGGGAGAGTCGTTCCCTCTAATACCAAGATGTTACGGGCCCGTGATTGCGAGCGTGTGCACCAGGGAAGGGGAGGAAAGTCCTCAAGGGAGGAGAAGGAAGATGTCCGACGAGCTATGTCGGTGGGTTCCAGCCTTGCGGCCTGCGAGCGATGGCGGCGTGCGGAGCGGACTCGCGGAATTGCACAGGGGCAAGCGGCAGGATCGGCATGCGGGTTAGGGTTACGTGATTTCCGTGGAATAAGAAGATAGAGAGGGAGAGAACTAGAGAGAGGATTAGACAAATAAAATGAAAATACCCTTCTTGCTTGTCCCCTTGGCACACACCACACACATAAATAGTTCATAAAAGTGCCCCCTCTTTGGGCTTGGACACGGAGGATCCATTACGCATACGAAAATATAAAGTAGACTAGATAAATAGTTCGTGACCAAGGCGTGATCTTAACACATCGCTGGTCTAATTGCAGTATAGGAAAACTTTCCCTTGAGCTTTAAGGGTATTTTACGATCACATACGATCCCTGATTTGCCTCTCCACTTCAACCAACCCGCTTGGATTTTATGTGTCACATCTTTATCATTATCTCCGTCTTGAACTATCAATACAAGATTTTTAAAACACTCACTATGGGAAATATCTTGATCACTCAACTTAATAATGAAGTCATCCATATTTCTTGCACTGCTAAATTTAAGCTCCATATACTCTATCTTTGCATTGCTCAACCTAAAACCCTTTTTTTCCAAAGTGTCTTGCCAGGATTCAACTTTTGCGTTTACACCTTCGCACGTCTCATCGACCAAAACGATAATACGATATCATCTGCAAACAATAAACACCAATGTATTGATTGTTGGATATGTCTGGTGAGCTTATCTAAGGATAAGGGTAAAGAGATATGTGTTTAAAGCTGAACCTTGATGTAAGCCAATAGTGATAGGGAATTCTTGTATTAATCCTTCAGATATCCTCACCCTTGTCACTGAATTTGTATACATATCTTTGATTATGTCAATGTATGATATATTTACACTTTTTTTTTCTAAGACTCCATAAGATCTCTTTTGGAACTCTATCATAAGTCTTCTCAAGATCGATAAACAACATATGCAAATCTTGTTTTTTTTCTCGATAGTTGTCGATGAGTCTCCTCAAGAAGAGATGTATAGCTTCCATGGTCAACCACGCTGGCATGAATCCAAGTTGATTCTCTGAGATGTTACTCTCTCGTCTTACTTTTTTTTCTATTACTCGTTCCCTTATTTTCATGATGTCTCATCAATTTAATTTTTTTGTAATTAGCATAATTTTGTATATCTCCTTTGTTCTTATACAAAGGTGTCAAGATACTCTCTTCATTGGTCTGACATCATCTTTGACTTCAATATTTTATTGAAAAAAAATGTAAGCCGCAAAATTCTTTCATTCCCTCGACATTTCTATACTTCGATGGGTATATCGTCTGACAACTGCCTTTTCATTTTTCATTTTTTAGAGCATCATTTACCTCTGATACTTGATTTTTACGATAGAGTTTAAAAAGTATCTTTTTCATCGTTTTTTAATATTCACATCATCTGTCAAAACTGTATCTATTCATCTTTTATGCATTTTATTTGACTTAAATCTGTTGACTTCCTTTCTCTAGCTTGAGCAATTTTACAGATGTCACGTTCTCCATCTTTGGTATCTAATCGCTTATAAAATTCTTCATAAGCTTGATTTTTTGTTTTACTTACTGCATGTTTAACTTCTTTTTTGGCGATTTTATACCTGACTAAGTTTTTATCATCATACAAGCGTAGAGTGATTTATAGCCGACTCTTTTGCCCTCACTTTGTCTTGCACTTCATATTTCCACCACCAAAATTCTTTATTTGGGGACGCACGACCTTTTGATACTCTAAATATGTTCTTTCCGCTTATTCTTAAATGTGAAGACATAACTTTTCATGAGATACTAGGTTTAACGTAATGGTCATAAACTAGTTCCATTACTTCTGTCTTGAAAGCAACCTGGTTTTCCATCTTCAAGTTCCACCATCCTAAACTCTAAACTCTAAACCCTAAACCCTCATACTGTTGAGTGGTTTTATTAAAAATGTCTGTGAGGAAGCGGTAGTAGGTATAAATGAGTGCACTAAATGGATGGTTTTTCCTACACAAATTAGAAGGAATAAACATTTTCATTGTCAGAGAGAATGTATTACACCATATGAATAGTTTTGGTTTAGTAATTGTATGTCTGATGTACTTTGAGCTTTTAAACTTTTGTTTATTGGAACTGAGATGAATTTGTTTCTGTTTAGACTTGGTTTGGTTAGTTTGAATGATTCAGTCTAATTGATCATTACTTGTATTTCTAACTGGTTAATACAAAATTACTTGTATTTCTTGTCCGGGAATGATGTTGAAGATGCTGCTAAATCGGTTGAAAAGAAAGTAAATTTGGACCTCAAAGTTCCAGGTTCATCTGAGGTTAGTCAACCTGTGATTCTTTGTTATGCTCTTCTGTAAATGTTGGTTATTCTTCCTGCTTTGTTGCATTATCGCAGACTGAAGCATAATATTTGATCATGAAAAGCATCGTTAATTTAATAGTTTTTTGTGTTTGTTAAATTTCTATTATGTGTAGTAAATCTTTTTTGTTAGTAAGTTTCATGCCTTGTTACTTAATTACCTTATTTTATAGTGAAATAATCTGCTATAGGATGTTGATTATTTCAGGTTGAATCCTTGATTACAACTATTTGTGATACAACTTCCATTGCAGAGTTTAAATTGAATGTAAGCATTGCAATTTTAACATGGAGATTACCTAGTATGGAAATTCATTTAACTCTTCTGTGCTTTCCTTGTTAAAAGTAGTATTTGTTTTTCATTTTCTTCAAAATAAAATTTCTTGCTAGTTCGCTAATCTTATGAAAAACTTGGAAACTTCCTACCAGGTTATTCTTTAATAAACAATTTTCATGATTTTGCTACTTTGACTAGCTTGCTGGCTTCAATCTCCACATCAAAAGGAACCTGGTTGAGGAAAATGTGCCCATGTCTGCTCCAATTCCTCAAACAAGTATCTCAGCTCCAGTTCCAGTGTCAAATGGCTCTGCTTCCAGTACCTCTTTAGCTATCACAAAAGTAAGACCTTCGGAAGGAATTCAGAGAATTCTTGAAACTGCTACCGATGAAGGTTTGGCAATTCTTCAATCGCCAAAGGTAGGAATAGATCGCCTGCCTTCTCCAGCATGGGATGATTTCTCCAATAACAGAATGTATATTGCAGGTTGGATACTTTAGGAGGTCTAGGACAATAAAAGGGAAGCCAGCTCCTCCATCTTGTAAGGAGGTACTGTTGATAGTCTTTTGTTCTTTGATTATGTTTAATCCATTCTTTTAATATCGCTTGCTCTTGTAGATCAGATAGCACGATGCTCACTAACCAGCTAATATTTGAATTATGAATAAGCTTTTGTTCTCACAAATTTTACTATTATCATGGATAATATTTTGGATGACATTCAATGTAAAACTCACTAATTGTTCAGTGGAAGTGGCATAGAAGCATAAGCTAATTCATTGCATGATGGTTAACTTTTATCTTAAAAGTGATGCGGGGACAGGAGTCCACCTGCCCCGCCACCTTGGCATCAGCACCAAGGGGCCCACCTGGAGTCAGCACCAGGCAGCTTTATCAAGCCCGCGGGCCATACACCCCAACCCATCTCCGGTCCCACCACAGGAAATCCGAAAGGTTGTTGAGGCCAGGGCTAGATCCCCCGACCTCCTTGATAAAGAGCTCTTCGGCGAGCTTCTATCACCAACTGATCCGCGGATCAGTTGGTGATGAGAGCGCTGGTGAAGGCCTCTTATCTAGGAGGTCTGGGGATCGAGCCCCGGCCTCAACAACCTGCCGCATGGTGGTGATTCCATGGCGGAGAGCTGGTTGTGGTGTACGGCCCGCGGGCCTGATAAAGCCGCCTGGTGCTGACTCCATGTGGGCCCCTTGGTGCTGATGCCAAGGTGGCGGGGCAGGTGGACTCCTGTCCCCTCATCAAAAAGGTTCTCCAATGAATATCATTTATTCTATAGTCTTCTAATATGTGTAGGCTGTAAGCGGTTAGTAAGAGGAAGAAAGAGGAAATTCATCCATAGGCTGAAGAAAAAGAAAATATAGTTTAAATAGACTCTAATAATTTCTATACTTCTCCAATTATAGTTACTCATAACTATAGTTATCCTCCAACTATAGTCCACTTGGGTATTCCTCCCCGCAAATATTGCCACTTTGCCCCCTTCTCTTCTAATGTAGACCTTCAATTTCCTTCTTGATTGGGTCACGCTGCAAGCACCTAAATCGTTCCATGTGTAGGTCTCATCTTGTCGATTTGAACCTGCTCATCTCCCCCACTTGCACAACCTCTTGCATCTTTTGAATGCCGCATGACTAATCGTCAATGTAACAATGCTTCTTCAAAATTTGTTTTGTCCTCAAGGGAAAGTGTTCAAAATTGTTGACTGAATTTTGTGCGTTCAACCTAAGTGAACTCAAATATGGAAGTTGTTTTTCATCAAATTGTTCATGTTGGATAATGTGTGCCCTAGATTTTGAAAGGTTCGAAGGTACTATTGATTTCCACGGTTAGATTAGATGGAAGTTCCCCTTCCATTGGCTAAGAGCCAACAACATTCTTGAGCTGATATATATGAAAGACTAGATGCATGCGACTTTTAGCCTTTTAGGTGGAAGTTGGTGGCGATATGCAACTTACTATAGGCGTTGCAAAGTGGTAAAGGGTCAGTAATATCGAGCATAAAGTGTTCGGCTGCGAAATCAAATGATTATGGTGGCTCATCGATTGGGGAGAAGTTTGAGAAACACTTGATTGCCAATTTCGAATGTTACATCTCGCCGATGGCGGTTTGCCGCATGAATTGTATGATTTTGTGGTTGACGAAAAGGAAACTTAAGGTATCTTAAAATCTCGTCATGGTATTGTAGTTGGTTATCCATAATCTTGATGTGACATTCACCCGTTAAAGAATACATTAGCGAGGGAGGTGATTGACCATATATTGTATGGAAAGGAGTGGTGCCATCCACAATGCGAAAGAATATATTATACCAATATTTTGCTCCCCAGAGCTATTTGGCTCAGCCTCGCGGTTGTTCTAAAGTAAAACAACGGAGATTAGTTTGCAGACAGTGATTGAGGACCTTGGTTTATCTATCATTTCACCAGTGATACATGTGCTCATCTGTAGCTAGGTTTCCTAGGGCTTAAAACTCATGCCAAAAAGTACTCATGAAGATGGATTCCTGTTCACTGATGATGGAACAAGGTAGTATGTAAGTGAACATTTTCTTAGAGAAAATAATGGCTACAGTCATGGCCGTGAATGAGTGTTGAAGCGGAATAAAGTGACTGCATTGGAATGAAATCCACAATAGCATTGTCTCATATGAGGTCAGACACTGACATGGTTGAAGAAGACTACCCGAAAAAATTGTTTCATACTTGTTTCATTTGCAAATCAAACATCAACAGTGTAATACTCCGCTGCGCAGAGCATGCCTCGCTAATAAAGAGATTCTACAGACATTGTAGGTGTAAAAAGCACTAGAGTGGTTGCCGGAGGCGGTGAAATTGTACTCGCCCAATAACTTAGGAATGCATGAGGATTGAGGACTCAACCAACATGACTAGGTAGTTTTTGTAGTATGAGCACCAAACTACTCATTATCTATGAAGCACAAATACTTTCCTGAGGGCCACGTACCCGTACCGGGTATGTTTCCGGTATCGGTATGTACATGATACTCGTCGTATACACCTACTATTCTAGTCTGACGATAAGCTTGGATTTGATAGATCGTTTTGCATTTTGTGATATGACTATGCTTTTCTTAAGTAAACAAAAAACTTTTCCATGTATTTTTGAAAAGAAATATGATCATAAATGCAACTACGGTGTTTGTTTACCGTAGGAACAAAATATAATCTTGATTTAAGTTTCTTTTTATCATTATAACTATGAAAATTTTGATTTAAATTTGATTATTTTGTTAATTTACTATGTATTTGAGGATTAGATATTTTTTTTGACTTGCTCAATATGAATTTTTCTATGTTTTATATTCTCCCTCTTTTTAAAAAGTGGCATATATACATGTACATTTATATATGTATGTATATATGTAAATCAATTTTATTAACATTGTGCCCCAAAGCACCCGTATTCTTGTTTTTTTATCTCCACGTACCACCGTATCAGATATGTATCGTAACCGGAACTCGTACTCGTACCAGTGCTTCATAGCTCATTATCATATAGCGCGACAGAGTGTCGGGAGCATGCCAAACAACGATAATGATGTTGGAGAGCTACAAATCGTGTAAGATATTTTGCTGAATATTGTCACCATCCATTCAAATTCAAATAAGCCTAGAAATGGCCAATAAGGGAGCATCCTTGGTTTGCTGAGGGAGGGCATTTGTTGTGTTGTTTGAGCGTTCAATTTTGAGCTTGATAAAGATTTTGTAGCCAAGCATGTTACAGATCAAAGTAAAAAAGAACAATTATCACGACTCGTCTAAAGCAAAAGTCAGCGTACGTTTCGGGAGGGTCTTGATGCCACAAACACGGGGAAAAGAAATTTCTTGTTTGTTAGGCAAGAGTTGAATCAATATTATTAGATTTAAAGTTGTTTTTGCTGCGCACTGGGTGCTATGATGTTACTTGTTGTCCATAATGTTAATGTCATGTCTATGTTAATTAATTTTTTGACTAAAATTATAAAATTATAATGACTAAAATTAGAGTTATAAAATGATTAAAACTATAACACAACTAACCGATTGGAACCGGACTGAACCACATCAATCCGAACGAAACCGTTAGTGACTGATTTGGTTTTGGTTCATGTTGAACAAGAATCATTAACACGACGGTTCCAAAAATTATGCTCGAACCGAAACCAATCAAGCCAAACAAGATTTTGGTTTTAATTTGGAGAAATGGTACATTAGTGTTTCAGTTCATAGTCTTAGTAGAACCAAAACCGAATTAGAACCGTAACAGCTCTAACCGCGATTAGGGGTGCAAGTTGAGTTGAGTCAGCTCGAAACAAAATCGACTCCTGCTAGATTCTGTCGAGCTTGAGCTTGCTTTCGAGCCAAGCTCGAGCCTATTAAGGCTTGTTCATGAGCTGGCGAGCCGGCTCGCGAGCTTTTTTATTTTTGAATAATAATTTTTTATTGTAGTTTGTTTGTATTACTTTCTTAAAGATAATAATAATATATATTATTAAATAATATAGATTTTAACTTTTAGCCGAGCTCCCTAAAATTTATTTAATATATAATTATTAAATAATATTATAATTATATTATATATATATATAATTTAATAATATAGATTTAAAATGCCAAACTTCTGAGCCTGCACCGAGCTCAGCGAGCCTGCACCGAGCTCGGCGAGCTCGAGCTCATTTAAAATGAGCTCGTCGAACTCGAGCTCGAGCTAGTTATTTTTGAAGAGCTCGACTTGAGCTCTATTAGTTTGCCCCCCCTAACCACAATGGTCCACTTCCTCTATCCTACTCTTTAGTCTTTATCACTTATCATGGCAAGCTTGCTGTAAGCATTATTATTCCCAGCTCTTGAAAGTTTGCTCTGAAACTACATAGTTTTGCAATATGAATATCCGTTTAAGTTCTAATTGGATCTTTAGAGATGATTATGTTGTATAAGGCCCCTGGATGGTCATACATTTTAATAATTTGCTACTCTCATGGTAAATAAATTTTATTATATATTACCATTACTATTTCAGCCCACTTCGATAAGAACCACATGTAGATTTTCATGTTTATCTAAAGTAGGATTGGTGGAAAGAACATACTTTGAGAGTCAAATGGTCGTGCGCCCCCAAATAAAGAATCTTGGTGATGGAAAGAGGAAGTGCAAGACAATGTGATGACAAAGAGGGCCAACTATAAAATACTCTATGTTTGCAGAAATGATGAAAACTTGACAAGGTATAAAGGCGTCAAGAAAGAAGCTAAACATGTAGTAAGTAAAGAAAGAAGTCAAGCTTATGAAGAATTTTATAAGTCACTGGATACCAAAGATGGGGAACCTTACATATATAAAATTGCTCAAACTAGAGAGAGGAAGACAGATTTAAGCCAAGTTAAATGCATAAAGGATGAAATAGAATTGGTTTTGACGGATGATGTGGTTATTAAAGAGCGATGAAAAAGATATTTTTATCAACTCTACAATAAAACAAAAGACAATGAACTGAATTTGGAAGAGTTAAATATCGCAGGAGTATAGAAAAATAACATTTTATCGTAAAATTTAAGCATCGGAGGTAAATAATGCTCTAAAGGAGTTGAAAAATAGAAAGGCGGTTGAGTCAGACAATATACTCATCAAAGTATAAAAATGCCTAGGAAAAGAAGAAATTTTTTGGCCTACATGTTTCTTTAATAAGATATTGAAGAGAAAGAGGATGTCGGACCAATGGAGAGAAGTATCCTGATACCTTTATATAATAACAAATGAGATATACAAAATTGTGTCAATTGTCATGAAATTATGAGAACGAATAATAGAAAGAAGAGTAAGACGAGAGACTAATATCTCGGAGAATCAATTTGGATTCATACTAGGGTGGTCGACCATGGAAGCTATACATCTCTTGAGGAGACTCATTAACAACTATCTGGAAATAGAACAAGATTTGCATATGTTGTTTATCGACCTTGAGAATCTTAAGATAGGGTTCCAAGTAAGGTTTTATGGAGAGTCTTAGAAAAGAAAGGTGTAAATGTATCATACATTGATATAATCAAACATATGTATACAAATTCAGTGACGAGGGTGAGGACATCTGTAGGATTAACACAAAAAAAAATTCTATCACTGTTGGCTTACATCAAGGGTCAACTTTAAGCCCTTATCTCTTTACCCTTATCTTAGATGAGCTCACCAGACATATCCAGGAAGCAATACTTTGGTGTTTATTATTTGCATATGATTTTGGTCGATGAGACGCGCGAGGGTGTAAACGCGAAACTTGAATCTTGGTGAGACACTTTAGAAAATAATGATTTTAGATTGAGAAGAGAAAAGAATGATTTTAGATTGAGCAAGAAGAACAAATGACTCTGTTATTAAGCTGGTTGATCAAGATAGTTCACGCAGTGAGTGCTTTAAATATCTGTGCTCGATAGTTCAAAAATATGGAGGTGTAGATAAAGATGTGATGCATAGAATCCAAGCAGGTTGGTTGAAGTGGAGAGTCGCGTCAAGGATCTTATGGGATCGTAAAGTACCATTAAAACTTAAAGGCAAGTTTTATCGTACTTTGGACCAGCGATGTTCTACTATTTTGAGTGTTGGGCAGTGAATTTTGTGCATGAGCAAAAAATTGGAGTTGCGGAGATGAGAATGCTGACGTGGATGTGTGGACACACGAGACTGGGTAAAATTATGAATGAATGTCTCAGGGATAAGACATGAGTGACACCTATTGTAGAGAAGATGCGAGAAGCTCAACTACTATGGTTCAGACATGTACAAAGGAGACCATTAGAGGCACTTGGCAGGCATTGTGAGAGTTAGTAAATAGGCATTTTAGAGGGAGGTGTAGACCAATAAAAACTTGGAATGAAACTAAGGAAAGACATGATGTACTTACGCATTAGTGAGATTATGACTAAAGATAGGGCATAATGGCGACAAAGGATCCATATAGCTGACCCCACTATAGTGGGATAAAGGCTTAAGTGTTGTTGTTGTATCTAAAGTAGTGAAGTTTTATAAAAATATTCATCAGCTTGCTACAAAATTGCCATCTACTTGTCTCTGTTTCCCGTTTCCCATTGATATGTTTTTGCATTGAGCACAATCATTTTCATCCATTTATTAAGCCGTGCTTCTGACAGAAACAAGAGGTAAAGGAAGGTCAGATTCTTTGCTACGTTGAACAGCTTGGCGGGGCAATTCCTATAGAGGTGTGTACATCCTGTAGTGGATTTTGATTTTTTTTCTTACACTGCAATCTTTAACATTCTTGTTCCATTCTATGTGAATGTGCCCGTTTCAGTCTGATGTCTCTGGTGAGGTGATAAAGATCTTGAGAAAAGATGGAGGCAAGGATATGAAACTAAAATGCATGAGTTTTTATTCTTACTTCTTAGTGATGTTATTTTATGTTAACTATGTTTTTTTGGATGTAATACAGAGCCTGTAGGATATGGGGATGCTCTTATTGCGATTCTCCCTTCCTTTCCTGGAATTAAGAAGCTTCATTAGCATGGTTGGTTCCATAAACTTTTTTTGCTTCATAAAATTATCTATCCCTTAATTTTCCATCATTGTTTATGGTTTTAGGAACTACATGACACACTCTAGATTTTATTCTAGCCTAATAACTTGCATTTTGACGCAGGGCAATCTATAGACGACAGATAAATGGTGACCTAACCCTACATGCTATGCAAAACCCAACAGATTAATCAAAATTCAGCAATAAATAATTAAATCATATAGATAATTTAAGCAAGGCAAAATAATTTATTAGGGCAAAGCAAGCTTTGGATTTCCTCCGTGTGGAGGGTCAAAGCAAGAGCGCGCAACGAATGGATCCTGCAAATCACAATAATAATCCAAATCAAACCACAACAATACATATATATATATATCCAAGCAAATATAGTGACCAATCAAATAAAAATATGCTGAATAAAATAGTCCAATACAACGAAGACTCACCAAGTAGTGGGTTGACCAAGACACTAAATAATTCGGAGCCGGATGCATTTTGAGGGCGATTTAATGTGGAACCGGAGACGTGGAAAACAACTTAGGTGGTTGTCCTCAGCGGGGGAAGGTGGAGACAGACCAGAAATGAGTAGATCTGACGACGTATGAGTAGATCCAGGCGAGGGAGGATAGATCCGACGATTTGAGTGCGGATTTGGGCTAGGGAATGAGGAACGGTTAAGGGAATTGGCGGATCGGGGCTGGTTTGTCCAGATCTGGGCAAATCCAAGTGGGAGGGCTGTTGGAAGTGGCTCCACAGGGTGGGGGAGGTTGGCGGCAAGGCTGGGAGGATTAAATGGAGGGGGCGGCTGCTGTGGAGGGTGCCCAGGCTGGCATCGGCTTGCTGAAAGGAAGATGAGGGGGCGGCGGCTGAGAGCAGGTGGAGGCGGCTGGGTGGCGGGTTGCTTGGAGGGAGGATTGAGGCCCGGCGGGCTTGCTGAGAGGAGGGAAATCAGGGTTGCGGCTGTGAAAAGGGGGAAATGGCCTGGCAGGTTGCTGGATCCAGGAATCCAGCTAGCTGGGAGTGGGGTTAGGGGCGGCGGAAAAGGGTTTGGAGGGGGAGGGTAGGGGCTTAGGGTTAGGGAAAATCTTGGGGGGACATACACACCTAGGAGTCGTCACCTAGGATTCCACGGAGTCGGCATTGTGGCGAGATCGCGGGAATCTGGGATTATAATTCTCCAAACTGTCATGCCTAAAACCAG
Organism: Platanthera guangdongensis; assembly: GCA_039583875.1. Taxonomy (NCBI): domain Eukaryota; kingdom Viridiplantae; phylum Streptophyta; class Magnoliopsida; order Asparagales; family Orchidaceae; genus Platanthera; species Platanthera guangdongensis. Next base: position 165,735,301 of record CM077155.1, read on the forward strand.
CTCACTATCTATCTATTTATAATAAAAGAACTAGGGCATCCCACCATCGATAGCTATGATTTTCCGGAGCTTGGGCCACTCAAATACAATAAATACAAACCAAAAATGCTAATGTAATATATGATTTTGATTCGCAATATGAATCCGGTCACATTTGCGGAGTCGGATCATTGATCCGGGCACGGCATATATGGTAAGTCGTCAAATCAACCCCGAACGGGCTCAAAATTTGTCCTCCACTGCGGCTCCACGTCTTTGCTCCGCATCAAATCTCCTGCATGTATAATTACTTACAATCATGTTAGCTCTCTTAGTTCAAAACAATTGGTAACATATGCGTACAAAAAAATACCTGGAAAACCCATTCTGTTTTTTTATAATGTATGTTAACAATGTAAACTTAAGTGGGGAGATTTTGGTAATTTTGAAGTATAGTAGGGAGGTCCCTCTAAGTGAGCAAAGTTAGGCGGGGATTACCCTTGATCCTAATTCAATTTGTTGCCCAAAATATATAGAGTTGATATAAGGTCGATTTCTTATATATAAATTTTAAGTTTCCACCGACGGCACGCCGGAATGCCTAGCCGGAGCTTGGGACTCTTGCTTGAAACTACAAGCAGAACAGCATAATTGGCCGTGGAATGCCACCGCCCTAGAACGCATGTTTGGTAGGGATCTCAATCTGCCTCCAGCTGTCGTCGCACCGGAGCTTTGCGGGAGAACCAAACTGGGCCAACTATAATGAGCTGTAGGTTGTTTTCAGGTCTAAGGTTTCCAACTATAATGAGCTGCCTGATTCATGCAAAGACACATACTCAGAAAATCTTAATTCCAAAGTATTCGTTAATTTAGACATAAACTGAATGCAGAATTCCAGTCCAGATATCAATTCAACAGCTTTATATTTGAAACTAGGTATAAAAATCTGAAATCATGATTGAAAATTAATAGAAAATGATTAACCCAGAGAAAACTAGACTGTAATCAAACAAGTAGAAGCAATCCTCATATAGAAGATAACCTGTTCTGGAATTTGAAGGACTAGCACTTCTTGAGGAAATAATCTTGCCAGATATTTGAAAAATAACGCACCCTACTAGAATTTTCATTTATAGAAATAATTCCAATATGTTCTTACATTGCTTCCTTGAATTTCCTTTCTCCACCGTTTTGGTTCTCGTAAAGCTCTCACAAACAAATAAATAGAAAGCCCGGATTAAACCGCCCGGCAAATTGAGATTCCTGAATAGGTCAGTCTCTCGAACTACTGCTGAATCCATGGGCAGGCAAGATGCAAGAATGAACCTGCCAGCCGGGAAATTTTGTGACCTAAAGCCCATGAATTTTTGTTTTTAAGGACATGCACATGAAATAAACTTTATATATCTCATATTATTCATCTTAATGCCTGCAGCTTTCAAAAATGCTGATGGCGGCAGGAACGCAAGGCGCAAGTTCCGTCAACATGGAAGTGGGTTTTGGTGCAGGCAGCTCGAGAATCACAGAAAAAGTCATCGTCTTAAAAACGACGAGGGAGCGAATAGAAAAGTGGAAACGATTTGAGGATATGGCCCCTGGTATATAGGCAGAGACCCTGATTAGAGCACTTCCCTAATCCTTTTATTATTTCTTTCTCTAAATAAAGAAACTCAAACTTTATCATCTACTACTCTGATTCCCAATATGTTTCTTGAAAGATAGTCCCATTCCATCTCTTGTGCACCTTTTCATGTTATTATTGATTATGATTGAATGCAATTGTTTTTCTTGGCATCATCAGCTCGTTACTCCCTTTAGATCCAAGTCGTGCGCGCAGATCGCTCTAACTGCATGCGCAAAAGTTTTCTCGTCTTCTCCGATCTTATTTTCTGAAAATTGTTTCAGAAGCAAAGTAGGGATGAAGGAAATCTGTGGTTGTTGAGACATCAGTATGGTATGGTGTGCTCTCTTTATTCCTAATTGACAAATCTTATATAAAGACCACCATGGATGGATGGATGGATGGATACCCATGCTATTCTGTGGTGTATTTGATGAAGATGGTGGCCTGCTGCTTGCTCCTTTTCATATCCTCTCACAGGTTTTATGTTTCTGGCATCTCTTGATTTCTTTACAAAATTTTCTCTGAAAGTTAGTATCAATACATATCGCGCCTCTTTTGAAATTAGAAAAGTCTCCCCTCGCGTTCACATTTTATAACATTCATGCACAAAAATACTCCCTCGGAGTAAATTTTCAGAGGGTTTTTTTGTGCATGAATATTATGAAATGTACTTTTACATTGTGTTTTTTATAATTTCCAATTTAGAGCGGAGATTTTTGTAATTTTAATAGTAAGAGTGGTGCAACCTATAATTTAGCAACCTATATATAGCCTAAAAAAACTTGAGTTATTTCTCACACAAATAATTTATGCATTTTGTAGCATATAACGAGATCTACAACTTTCATGTTGAACATTTTTTCAAAATTTGCACAGTTTAGCCGGAATCTGCCCCGAAAGATTGCTGACTCGAAATTTTAAATTTATTATTATTATATTCATTTCGAGACAGCAGACGAGTTTTCAGCCAATCCGTGCAAATTTTGAAAGAATGTTCAACATGAAAATTATAGATCTTGTTCTTGACTATAAAATGCATATATTATTTGCTTACTTCCGACATGTATTATGGGAAAATCAGCTCAAGGTTTTTTTAGTCTTAAAATAGCTTGAGCTTATATATGTTATTCTGTGTGTATGTGTGTGTGTATATATATATACTAGCAGTCGTGAGCCAAATTATCCCGTGCATGAAAGGGCTCCGCCTATCTGTGGATGCTTTAGCTGTTATTATTTTAAAGATAAAAAATGAAAACAAAACAACTTAAAAAAAACATCCACTCTCACACATCCCTTTTATCCTCTAAGCCCTAGCTATTTAGCAAGCTTTTAAAAACCGGACCGAACCGGCCGGTCGGACCGGTCAGACCGCCGACCGGGCACCTATCCGGTCCGGTCCATGTTCAAGAACCGGATTACACATGAACCGCCCGAAAACCGGGGAACCGGGCGGGTCGACCGGAAACCCGGGAACCGTGGCCGGTTCCCTGAAACCGGGCGGGTAAAAATCTGAACTTAAGCCCGGTAAGAATCCTAATTTAAATGGAAGTTGTTGTGATTCAAACCCGCAACCTATTATTATTATCTAAATGTCTCATCCACTAGGTCAAATTGACTTTGTTGAAAACACAAGAACTATATTATATATATAATATATTTATTCCTATTTATTAGTAAAATACATCTAACATTTTAATTAAAAAATTATTATTCATCTTTATTAATATAATATCCTTAATTATTTTTATAACTTATATAAGTGTTAACTATATATATTATATTTAATTTTGATTTCAATTATTTTTTAATATTTATATTTATAAAACAACAACAACACTCAAGCCTTTATCCCATTATAATGGGATTGGCTATATGGTGCTGATGAATATATTGTTTTTATTTATACCAGAATATATAATGATGATAAATAACAATATATAAGCAAATATTTATTATAATATTAATTTTTTTATTTTCTAATATACAAGGGTGAATAACCCTTTGGTGCAAGGGCAAAATTGGAAAGATCAATGTTGCACCAAAGGGTGTTTTTTTCTTATAGAATTGTGTGTGTGTGTGTGTGTGTGTGTGTGTGTGTGTGTATATATAACGGACAAACGGTTCGACCCCGGTCCGACCGGTCCAATCGGTCGGACCTTGAACCTTTGAACTTACTGGTTCGAACCCCGGTCCGACCGGTCCAACTGGTCGGACCTTGAACCTTTGAACTTACTGGTTCGATCTCCGGTTCGGTTCTCAAAACCTTGCTATTTAGTAAGCTTTAGAAGTCTATAAAAAACTTCTCACCACCACTCTCTCTCTCTCTCTCTCTCTCTCTCTCTCTCTCTCTCTCTATCTATCTCTATCTACCTCTCTACCTCTCTACCTCTCTACCTCTCTATCCCATCTCTCTCATGCAATGATCAGACGACCTATATGCTTTTGATGATTATATTTGAGGACCCTAATCTCCTAAAGAATTTCCTTTTAATTAAGCTATATATGTCCTTGATTCATACAAAGAACAATATGGAATTTATGCAAGATATTTGACAATGAATTAAAATTATACGCAGATGTAGCCATGTAGGCTTTTGTCGTTGGAGGACAATTTTGTTTTAAAATCTGGGCTCGATTATACCCATTATTAGCCGGAGAGCCGCATAGGGATGACTTCGAGTCGAGTTCGAGCCAGTTTTGTGAGCCAAAAGTTATCAGTTCCTATTCAAGTTTAAGCCAATATAAGTCTGAATTTTATTGCATAATGATAATACAAAACAATGTGAACTATTATGTTGTATGACACAATGTATATACAATGTACTAGCATGAGGGTAAATTGGGAAACTTGCCAAACACGGCCGCGCTGTCCTGTTTCTCCGCGTTCGTCCACCTAGATATAGTATCACTTAGGTTTTGTTTGGCACAAAAACGTCATTATCATAGAATGTATGTTTGGGAAGACAGGTTATGAGTGCCAATAAAATTAACTAGTTTTGAGCCTAAAATTCATGATTTTTTTTAGGTGAGGTCGGGTGTTCACCAACAACGATTCATGATCACCATGTTCACAACCGCTGCCACTGTGCCAAACGAAGCCATAATATTGAACGCGGATTCTATACACAGGTGTGTATAGAAAAAGTTATACACACCTATAAATATATAATAAAATAATATTATTATAATAAAAAAAGCAAGTGTAGGCCGTCTGTGTGGATGCAGGCACAAACAAAAGCCATGAAAGTATGGAACGCGAATCTCCCGGCTTTCCTCTCCGCAAGACATTATAATATTTTTTGGTATATATATATAGACTGTGGTTCTTTCTAAGAACCGCAGTCTATTGTGTGTGTGTATATATATATATAAATTTAACTTCTTCATTTTTGTTCTATAATTTTCTAATCTAAATTTATGAGCTTTTCAGCTTTCACAGCGAAATGATTCCCTTGAAGAACAGAAATTTGCCCTCTCCCAGACAACAAAAAATCAGTCAAATTGAAATTTGGCCCCCCTCCCCCAAAAAATAACACATTTTTTACAAAAATAAGTCAAAACAAAAATAAATAGCTAGAATTTTCACATAAGAATTAACAATAATATCTGACAAAACAGTAATTTTTCTAACTTAAATCCTGAAATAATATTAAAAATTGAGTCTTCTTGAAACGTCTTGTGAACCAAAAGATACTTGATTCAATAAACCCATAAAGCCCATTTGATGTACCACTGGTTCAGGTTGTGTTTCAATTCCATGAATTTCTTGCTCGATAACTGCAGGTGAAGAAGTAGAATTTCTGTTAATTTTATATGATCTTCTTTTAGTAGCTCGTTCTAGGACGCTTTTAATCTTTCTCCTTTGACCACCATTTTTTGTTGGAGGAGGTTTTATTTGTACACAATGCTCAGCAGTACCTATCTTCGAGGAATTAACATTCATACCCATGTCAGCTATATAATTTGTCTGCAGTATATCATTTGCTTGTACACTCAACTGTTCTATGCCTCGTTCCAACATGTCCAAAGCCTGTTTCGAACTTGAGCACTTCATGGCCAAAGCTAATACATTTCGAGATACTTTACCATATTGCAAAGAAATATTCTCATAATTATTATCTAATAATTTATAAGGTAAACCATCCTTTGCAAATTTAGACCACCGCTTCTGAATATATCGGCTAGGTAACATCAAAACTTTGTTATGTGTTAACACCTTCATGCCATGCATGCATAATATACCAAAAGTTTCAAATTTCCTGCAAGAGCATTCCAAACTATAATCACCAACATTGTAAGTGACATATGCCACTTTAAATTCTTCGGGTGGGCTAACTCTGTAGAAGTGAATATCGTCATTGGTAGAAACAAGTTCACAAATGCAAGATATTTGACTTAGACATTCTTCCTCAAAATCTGCATAAATTGCTCGTGTGTACTCTTTAACTGCATCCGTCAGCATAGGCATGTTTGGCACACGAACATTTGGTGTAAAATTTTTAGATTTATGATCTTCATACAACTCTTTCTCTCTGAATTTATTGACAGCAAGTTCGAATTCTTCAATAAATTTAGAAAAGGTTAACTTTCTACCAAAGTGTCTCTTAAACTGATTATTCATAGATTCGCTGCGTTGTGTAGTTGTCTTGTTTGCACAGAAAGAGCTTGCCCTATAGAATGCCGACCACTTTTCTCGCACCTTCCAAAGTTCCTCTAACCAAATATTTTCCTCCAAGGAATATGTTGTGATCATTTGTTGCCATGTTTCTTGTAGTAGTTCCGCCGATCTGGATTCATAAATTGCTCTTTTAAAATCATTTGCAAAACCTGAATTTTTAGCAAATACTTGAACTAAATTTTTTGCAGCATTATCAAATATATGCCACAAACATAATCGATGAGTCGTGGATGGAAACACCAGAGAAATAGCTTTAGACATAGCAGCACATCGATCAGTAAATATTGTTTTTGGGTGCTTTGAAGAAACCGCACGCAAAAAATGTTTCAAATAACCAAACAAATGATTCAGTTGTTTCATCATTCAGTAGAGCAGCACCAAATATGACTGTTTGCTTGTGGTGATTTACTCCTAATATTGGAGCAAATCATATCTGTTGGTTTTAAAAGTGGTATCAAAGCAAATAACATCGCCAAAAAAAGAGTAATCTGTCAAAGATTTCCCATCAGCCCATATGACATTTGAAATTTGTCCTTCATCATTGAGTTGGACAGCATAGAAGAAGGCTGGATCAACAATTTGTTTTCTTCTAAAGTGATCCAAAAGGTTTTGTGCATCATTCCTTTTGAAGTTTCTCATCTTATTAGAATGCAACACATTTTTATGATCCATACGCAAAAAACCAACATTCTGTGAACCAGATGCCCCCTCAACAAAAAAATCATATGCTTTTGAAGGTGGAATACTAGCTTTGTCCAACTGTTGAATGATATTGAGTGTGTCAGGCAAAATTTTTCTGTGAGAACGAAGCATAAATGTCTTGTTTGGACTAACAAGATTATGATTGTGGTCATTATTGGCATTGGAAATAGTCCATGTATCATCTCTACTAACTCTAAAATCAACACGGCAATTGCATGATGTTCTTTGTGAGCATTGAGGATTTTGTGTAACATGTGTTGGATGTTCAGAACGTTGGCCAGCATAACTACATACAAATTTACGTGACAAAATAGAACCATCTACTCTGCGATTTAGTCGATCTTTTCGAACACTAAATCCTTTTTTCCTTGCATAGTTGTTGTAAAATGTATAAGCTTCTGCCTCTGAAAGAAAAGTCATTCCAACTTTTGGTTCATCTAATTGAGTTTGGAAATCTTCAAGCACTTCTTTATCAATCTCTTCAAGATTTTGTGACACATCATTTTCTAATCTAATATCTTCCATTGAATATAAGTAGTTTGTTATTGACATATTAGTGAATAAAAAAAATGTTTTAGATCTTGACGAGAACGGAGATCAATACAACAAATAATTTCAATAAGTATAATGAGTAGATAAGGAACATATACCAGCCTTCTTCAAAAAAATCTTGTCCAAAAAAATCTTGTCCAAAGAAATCTTGCCCAATGGTCCTGACTGAAACCTCTGCTTTAATGGCGCAAACAGGTTTTTGGACAAGGCCGCGGAGAAAGGCGGACGGAGTTCAAACCAGCCGACGGCAACACAGGTGGAGAAATCAAAACATATTCCCAGCTCACGAAAGAGGTTTAAACCAGCCGACGACGACACAGGTGGAGGAATCAATGCATATTCCTGAGCGGCGGCGGAAGGCTCGGAGCTCCGACGGAAGAGGAAGGAGAAGTAGATTTCCGCGAACAGGTTTTCTGAGCGGGAGAAAGAGGCGGGAACAAGATTCACCGGTGATATTTCTTTCCATGTTTTTGGTGGGCCCGCCACGTGTCATCATCCTACACAGGTGTGTATAGAAAAAGCTATACACACCTGTGTATAGAAATCCTGTTCCATAATATTCCTTATGTAATCGGGAAAAAGTGCAAATGGCCATGAGTTTTAGCAATTTAAGCTCTGTTTGGCATGATGGTGGCGGTCATGATCATGAGGGTTAAATTGTCATTTGTTAACCGCCATCACCTTGCCGAACGGAGCCTTAAATTCATATTTCATCCAAGAAGCATAAATTTATGGTTGAGATCCAGCTCTGTTTGGCACGATGGTTGCGGTCATGACCATGAGGGTTAAATTGTCATTCGTTAACGTTCACTTAAGAAATTTCATCCATTTTTATGTTCAAACAGATGATGTTTGTTATGTGATCCTTAACAATTGACAGGTTAATTCATGCGTTTGCGGCCGCCATCACCGTGCCAAATGGAGCCTTAAATTCATATTTCATCCAAAAAGCATAAATTTATGGTTGAGATCCAATCGCATAATAGTCCTTCACAGGGTATATTTTTGCTTATCTATGTGAGATTAAACAATACTCTCAGTAACCTCTGTTAGGGACTGTTGTGGCCGCAGGAAAAATGATGGTGAGAATTCAATTGTGAGATTAGAGAGCTGTCAGAAAAGAAAAATTGTTTGGTATGTATATGCACGGTGCGGGAGCAGATCCGGCCGTAGGATTTTGATTTCAACAACTGGATTTCGGCCGTATATGCTGGATATATAACCAGATGTACTGACGAATCAGATACGTCCATATCTCAGCCATTGAAATCCAGCTAAGAAGCATATCCTACGGCCAGATCTACATGCTTCACATCTATTAATAAGTGCGAACATGCACAAAAAAAATTACTCGAGAAAAGGAGGAATGCTGATCTATGAGAATAGAAACATAAAATTGCGGAAAATAACTTTTAGCTTTTTTTTTTTGAAAGCAAGAGGGTTCCCTGCTTTCCCAAAAGTTCTAAAAAACACTTTTGCCAGCACAAGCACCTCCCACCATCTTTAAAACAAAAGTGACCGGCCGCAAGAATATAACTTTTCGCACCGCCACCACCATCTAGAACAAAGCCTAAATTTGACGCTCACATAATAAGAGCACTCCTAATTAGTCATCACTTTCTCATGAATGACTGCTTTGTAGTATCATTAAGATTCCGATTAAGATTCCGTTTGGCCCGACAATGACGGTTGTGAAAGCAATAGTTATGAACCATTGTTCGTGAACACCCAGCCTCACCCGAGGAATTTCTCCAACTTTTATGTTCAAAAGCAGTTTTTTTAGAGTATCTATAATGTTTTATTCTCCATTTTCCATAAATATCACCTCCACATGAAAGAAATACAGTACATTTTCTACTGCAATAATCATCAAACTCTCTGATTTATCATCAATATACAAAGTTAAAAAAAAAAACTTCCAATTTCTCCAACTCCATGATCTTGAAGAACAAACGCAGATGACCAGCAGACCATGACTGAAAAACTGCAACTACTGTTCTCCCCACACACTTAAACGAAGAAGCATGCAAAAATTGCCCAGAATACCAGCAATGGGAGGAGAGCTGGGGTGAGAGGCAGAGGTCCCGCATTCGGCAGCCATGGATACGCGTCCGGAGGCGGCATCACGCAGTTGTCTCCGTTGAAGTATATCCGCCGAGGAAACGCCCATCCCTTCTGAAAAGTGAAGGTCGAGTCATCCTTGCGAAAAAGCAGCTCAGACTGAACATTTCCAGCCGGGCCTGCCTCCATGAGCAAGTCATTGTAGAACTTCATCCCCCACAGCATTGCCGTATCATCTGCATCATCGATTTTGCGGTCAAGAAAAGTTAAAAAGCTGTGAACTGAGGCTCCGTTTGGTGGGACTTATTTTCACCGGTCCGATTCATGCGGTCGTAATCGCTTGACCGGTGAAAATAAGTCCCACCAAACGGAGCCTAAAGCACGACCATAGGGAGAGGGAAGTTTTGGCGCATACTTATTCCACCATAAGGAGTGAGAGACTGGTAGTTGAAGCTGAAGATCTGCGTGATGTTATCGAAATTAGGATGCTGGGCGACTATGTTCCACTGAGTGTAGTTCATCCTGTAGTTGAAGTTTGTGATTGTGATTTTCGCCCGCCAGTACTCTTTGTAGTTGAGCTTGACATGCCAGTGAATCCTCACCGGGCACATATGAGATGTGCACTGGACCAACGGGACGAGGCTGTTTTTTCCGGGGCCATTGACGACGGATGCGAGATAAGGCGAATCTCCCCTGCGAATGGAGGGAAAAAGAGAAGATATTCAGGTTAATCTCCACGGCACTTGTGAAAAGGTTTAGGAGATGATCAAAGTTTCTTACTCCACGCAGCTCCCGGGTTGAGTTATGTTGTTTTGGCAGCCACAGGAGCATGTTGGGCAGTCGACGATGGTATCGTTGTAGAAGGAAGAGAGGGAGACGCAGCACGAAGGGGTCCTCTGAGAGAGGAGCTGGGAATAGGTACATGTGATGTTCCATGTCACTGCAACAACAAATAGCGAATTTTCGGTTTTTTTACAGAAGAAATGTGAGTTTTTTATGAAGTAGAAGAAGCTTATAAGAGTAAGCATGGATGGAATTAAAAAGACAAATGGACTGAATGCATATTGCGATTTTAGTTAATTTATAGTGATAGAAGATTCAGTGGTAACATTAGCTATTTGAGAAGGAAATCTAGCTGCAACTTTCACATACATGAAGGGTATGTCTGGTCTAGAGGGCATGAAGGGTGTGTCTGGTTTAGAGGGTATGAACTATGAAGGGTATGTTTGGTTAAGAGGAATTGGAGGGAATGTACATGAAATTTACATCATAAATACATATTGGAGTTAGATGCAATGTAATTAATAGGTAATTAGGTTAGTAAGCATGTAAATTACAAACACATTTTTTGCATTGACATTTTACTACTCAACCCTGGGGGAAAATGTTTATCAAGTTTTCAATATGGATATGCCACTGAATTGCCTCTTCACAAAAGATACATTTTTAAGCTTGCCAAAAATATATCTACTCAACCATAAAAATAGGAGAAACCTAATTTCAAATCTATTCCTTTATCTTTTTCCAATTCTTTTTTTTTTCACTTCCAAAGCACTCAACTTTAGTTCCAAAATCTCAAATAATTCACAAATTTCTTCCCCAAAATATCAGCAAGACATCACAGGAGATACACTGCTAGACTAACTTTTTTAGTAGAAACTGCACAAAATACATTGAACTTACTCAGTGCTTGTGTAGTTCTCCTGCCATCTGGCGAAACGAATTGGCTGCTCTTCACGATCTGGGCGGCCCCGCACGTATACCCAGGACCCGGAGCCTTGAGAGTGAAATTCTTCGGCACATGAACGGTCTTGTTGGTCGTCCCCGCAGCACCAACACTGAGCTGGAAGGAACTGATGGCATTTGGTGGATCTTGAACCCATGAACTGATCACTCCTCCCTTGCAACAATTAGCAATCTGCATATTGTATGGAGTCCCGGGTAAAAGATCAACCACAGTCGGATCCTTCTTGCAGCAATGGGGAACATTTCCCTTGAATCTTGAGCAATCTCCCTGCTCCGTGGTCTGCGAACCAACCATCGACCATATGACCTCCTTCTTAGACCATGCCCAACCCAATGTCCATCCGGGTGCTTGGATATGGCGGTATTTCTGGAAGTTGTTCATGGTGACAACCGCCTGAAAGTTCGGACAATTTCATTTAAGGCCCGAGTAATTTCATTTAGTGTCCATTTGGTCGGACGGATTTAGGATTTCAGAATTGAAATTAGAGGTGCAATTTTAAATAGACCTCTAATTCTAATTTCAGGGCCCCAATTTCTTTAACAATATTCGGTTGGATGGATTTGTGACTTCAGAATTCAGATTGATGTTCCAATTCCAATGAAAACAGGCCTCCAATTCTAAGGCTGCGTTTGGCGCGGCTCATCGCAACTTATTTGCTCTGGTGCGGTTGGACAAAAACGTCATTATCATAGAATATATGTTTGGTATTACAAATGTTGCTGCCATTACCAAAAAAAACTAGTTTGGGGCATAAGATTTTGGTATGGCAATGACATTTTTGTCCAACCTCACCGTAGCAAACAAGTTTTGATAAGCCGCGCCAAACGCAGCCTAATTCTAAGGAAACAATTCTATCAAAAATGATCGGTTGGACAAAATTGGGATTGAAATTCCAATTCCAATGAAAGTGGACTTCCAATTCTAATTCAAGAGACCCATTTTTGTCCTAACGAAATGACCATACAAAAGTTTTTACCGAGCTAATAACATAGAGTGGGATCAAAATTTGTAAATAAAATGAAAGAAATTGGGTTCATGAGATATGACGCTTTCTACTTACAACATAGCCATCCGGAGTCCATTGCATTATGTCCCATTTGATGGTTATGTTTCCGTTGGGGTCTAGGGGATCAAAAGCTTCTGCGAGAGGTAAAAGATTGTTTCACAAACGTGTAAGTTGTTGCTGAGAAGTTATTCAAAGAATGAAAGATTGTTTCACAAATGCGTAATTACACAGTCCCAAGCACGATCCCAGCAATTAACCCCATCCATTAATAACAATCAAAGTAAGCTGAAGTTCATATATTACTCAATAATCTCTGGCATTGCTAAAATAGACACACTAGATGAGAAGGAGAATGCAAGAAATTCCGCTTTCCGCTCAGAATCTCTCCAGATTATGAGAAACCACTTCGATATGGATATTCTCATCCATCGTCATCATCTATAGCTTCATCTAAAATGTTTTGGGTGGCGGTGGGCGAGATATGCAGATTCTAATCTGCTAAAAGAAAAACCTAAACTTGATTGAAAGAAACGAAAAGAAAGACTCAAGTGTTTTGGGTTTGGGGCGGCTTTTTTGCTCCGCTGAGTTTGGATAAAAGAAATTCATCGTTATAGAATGTATGTTTGGCATGACGACACTTATGACCGCCATCAAAAAAGAACACTCTAGTTCAAACGACCGTTCATAACCACCGTGTTCATGACCGCCATGCCAAACAGAGCCCGAGTCTATCAAAAACACAACTTATTCAACAAGAACGCCATAGAGAACAGATGGTTAGTAAGAATTTTCTACTAAAAATACAATCTAGAACTCAAACTAATCTAAAATAGATTGCAATAAAAAAACAACTATGCTCCACCTCACAAAAACATGAAGAATACTGAGATTCAGATAGTAGAAACATGTTAACTGTTCCCAAATGCCAAAAACAAATCACAGCAAATCTGTATCCTCTACTTTAGAACTGCAATTTTATGATTGTTATGCTTGACTGTGATTCTCTACATGATTCTCTACTTTAACCAGTGAAAAATCTAAACCCTAAACTGAAGTTATAATGAAAACCTATTCAAATCGAGCAAGAACAATTTCTACTCAAACAAACAAGCAGGAACCAATCTCTATTCACTCCCTTCATCATTTTCTTCTCTTTCACCCATAACTTTAAATCAAACAGAACCTAACATGTATAACATCAGAAGCCAAATAAACCAAATCAATCATACAAGAAAAAAAAAAGGTAGTGAGAAATTGAAGGATCGGCAAACCCCAAAAGAAACAGGCATGAAAAACGACCGACGGCGATAGATGCATACCAGTAGACTTTAGACCGAAGCAGAGAAGGAGGAAGACATGAAAACCGACGAAATGCGCGAGATTTGAGATGGATCCCTTCTTCTTGAACCATAAAAAACTGATCTTGAACTCCATTGCAGTCTTCTCCGAAGAAAGCTTTCAGATCTTCAACAGGATAGAAACCAGAGAAGGGGGAGGAGAAAGAAAGAGACTTTTCTTTCACTCTCACATGTGCCCAAGGGAGTTGCCTCTTTATGGCTTTGTTGGTCTGTTAAAATATTTTTTTGTGTGTTATTAGTGATTAATTAAGTCATGTTTTTTTCTAATTACTTACTAATCAGACTCACATGATCAAGGATGATAAAGTCTTAAAAAAGTAATATTTGTTTTTTTAGTTGCTTATTTTAAGACGATTGTTAATCGCATCCCGATTTTGGCTATCCGCACCCTAAAATGTTTTAAAAAAAAGCCTTCTCCAGATTTTTACTCGCAACCCTAATTTTCCCCATCATCTCTCCCGCCTCACGGAAGCAGCCCTCCCCCGCAACTCGTGAAATCCGCGGCTCGCGAAATCCACCTCCCGCTTCCATACTCGTTGTGCGGCTCCTCTTTCCGGCAACGATTCGCGGCAGCCTCTCCCGTCTCCGGCAGTAGATCGAGGAAGCAGCCATCCCCCAACTCGCGGCAGCCGCTCCTGTTTCAGTACTCGCTGAGGATTTCCCCTTTCCGGCCACCGATCGCAGCAGACGTCTTCACCATTTGCTCCATTATTCCCCTCGATGATCCAACTCTTCTTTTTGCCAACGCCGGGATGAACCAATTCAAGCCCATCTTTCTCGGGAACGTAAACCCCAACACGCCTCTTGGAAAGCTCTCCCGCGCCTGCAACACCCAGAAGTGCATCCGCGCCGGCGGCAAACATAATGACCTGGACGACGTCGGCAAGGACACCTACCATCACACCTTCGAGAGATGCTCGGTAACTGGTCTTTCGGTGATTACTTCAAGAGGGAAGCGATTACATGGGCTTGGGAGCTTCTCACAGAGGTAGGTCCCTCTCTGATCTAGCTAAATTGTGCTTTGTAATTTATATTTTGGGATAAATTTGGGATATTGGACTATTAAATCCTGTGAAATTGCTGCTGTTTAGGTTTATGCTCTCCCCAAAGATTGTTTAGGTTTATAATTCCAACGTCGGGATTGGCGCGGGAGAGCTTTCCAAGAGGCGTGTTAGTTAATCTCGAAAGCCATGTAATCGCTTCATTAACAATGGGGTGCGGCAATCCAAATATCGGGGTGCGATTATAATTCCGGGTTGCGGTTAACAATGTGGTGCGGATAGCCAAAATCGGGTTGCGGTTAACAATTGCCTATTTCAAACATAAACTTAAAATCTAAATTGGTGTTAGTGCTTAATGAAGTCAATGAAGATTATTTTAAAATATTTTTACAATTGAAGGATACTTATGAGAAGAATAGTCTTCCAAGAAAAAAAATTTGTATAGAGATGAATTTTAGACATATGTTGATGATATTATTATTATTATTGACATAATTGAAAATATTCATCTATATGAAATATTTGTTAAAGATTAATAACTTTTGAGATACTCTCTAATTATTAATGAAGAAATCTCGATACGACATTTTCATCGCCCAAAAATATATGTTACATATTCTTAAAAAAAACTTGTGTGATATAATGTAAGTTAGCTATCATGCCCATAGACCAATCAAATCATCACTCCGGCGGCGTTTGCTCTGTTTCCTCCCACCGCCCTCTAAAAAATGTCACAAACTGCTCCGTTTCGATCCCCAGCTCCCCAACTCCAGTTCGATCGTCGTGGGAGGAAATGCCAGATGGCTCAGCCGCCGCTGCGCCAAATAAAGCCGAAGTCTATAACCGAAGATTTGTTGCGACTCTGCTTTTGTCTCAATTTTTCTCAAATACTTTATGTTCTCATCAGATTCAGGATATTACACATTCTCATTGTTGTCTATTAAATCCCTTTTATAATTAAATCCAGCAAATATGAAATCTATATATCAATTGAATTCAAAAACTTAAATGAGAAATTAAAACAACGCTAAGCATAAGCCATAAGATATCTTTCATTAAATCCATTAAATCTTTATGAAAAATGAAATATTTATCATTAAATCCCTTTTAAATCTTTTGGTTGATGGAGATCGTGAGAGCAATATAAAAAAATTGTCTACCTAAAGAATTAAGACCAATAATTTTCACAAAAATAACATAAAATCCAAAGCATTACATTTTGCTCCCCCTTTCATTTTTGGGTAAAAATAAAGTAATAAACATTAAAAAAAGTGAAATATTTTAAAATTAAAAAAGGGTGTCGGTGGCCAAAATGTAATTTCATGCGAGTCATTAACAATGGTAGCCGCCGGCCGGCATCAATTGGTTGTTTGCAAGCATTCAGCGCCCAAAAATCTCTAAATAATAATAGACAGCTCGGCCATCACATTCTTGATCCATCTAATCAAGCTATCCTGATCATCTGATCTTCATTCCCACAAATCAACGGTCTAAACGACTTCAAATCAAAAAATGATCAACATGAAAGTTATTTGTATTAATGAAATACAAATAATCACTTTTTAAAATAAAATACATTTACAGTTTTCTCCTTAAGAGGGAGAACTAAAATATATACGAGTGACAGGCATGGGCCTCCAGCCCGATGGCTACGCGCCACAGTACCCAGCCGGCGACGGCGGGCTCCGCCCCTATGGCCATGGGCGACAGTACCCGACCGCGATGACTGGTTTCGCCCGCCCCATCAAGGCGGATTTCGCCCGCAACATATATATATAAATACTCAAAATGACCGAAAAAAATATGCATAAATATTACATTTTTTTATTTTGTAAAACAATATAAATTTTGACCTAAAAATATTAAATTTGAGTTTAATAAAATTGGTTGATTAAGATTTAACATCACTTCAAAAATACCACCAATATGCCTAATGACAACCTTCCTTAAATAGACCGCTAACATGCCTAATGACAACCTACCATAGTAAGTGTAGGAGCTATAATAAAAAAAAATTTGAATTTAAATGAATTTTCATCGTTACTTCTCATTTTTTATAGTATAATTATTTGAATGGACACTATATTTTAATTTATTTAAAATAAATTATAATACATGTTAAGTCATTAAAATATAAAAATGAGGTCATAATTGATATTTTTGAATGTTACACAAAAGAAATGTGCGGTTAGGAGAACTGATTCCATATGTATAATTATATATAATTATACATGTATTATATATATATATAATTATAATTCTATATATATAATACATATATAATTATTAGGCCATTAAGTTATACACAATAAAACATTATATTATGCTTTTAATATCTACATACTAAAATATTATGCATATTACAATAATAGACTGAATAGTTGGTATGGTGGGCCCCAAACATAATCGGAGGCCCAAATGCTGGCCAGGGACAGGAGGTTTACAACTGGGGTCAGCTTTAACCATCCACTTCAAAATTAACCCAACTACTGTTCATAACCACCACATTCCTAACCGCAGCAACGGCTGCCCGTTGCACCAAACAGAGTCGGAGTCGCACCAAAATACAACAATTCGTGGTGAATTTACTTTAATTTTCAGATAATTTAAGAATTTCCAAAAATAAAAATATACAAAACCATGATGGCCCATACAAAAGTAACAATGATACATATACATGAAATGTATATAATTAACACACAAAATTATACATAAACAATGATCCTAACTCCTACTGAGCATAAACCCAAGCAGACTTTGACAAGGATGGGCACGCCCGTGAACTATGTTCGTCATCATAAACCCTCTGGTCCTCTGACAAGCTTATGGATGTAGCCCTAACTTACATATGCGTGATGCGTTCTTTCTTTGCTCGAAAATCTGTAAAACATCGTGTTTACATGTTACTAAGCACTCGCGTTCAGTTGTCGGGTCAATGTCAAAGCATCATATTATAATAACCAAACCAACAAAGAGTAAATTCATAGAAAATTTCAAAAACAAAATATATTCTTAGGCTCTATTTGTTTGGGCGTTTCGGAGCTCCGTTTTGGGCAAACGCCGCCGGAAGGCGGGTAAACAAATGAACCTCCGGCGGCGTTTGCTCCGTTTCCACCCGCCCGCCTTGAGGAACACCCCAAAAAGCTCCGTTTGGAGCAGCCACCTCCCCCCTCCGTTTCGAACACTCCGTTTCCACCCGCCGGATCGATCCGCCACCGCCGAAACAAATGAAGCCTTATGCTTCGTTTGGAGGGACTTATTTTCACCGGTCAAGCGGTCATGACCGCATGAATCGGAACTTGAAATAAGTCCCGGTTCATACGGTCATGACCGCTTGACCGGTGAAAATAAGTCCTCCCAAACGGAGCCTTAGTCTACAAGCAGGCAAGAAAAAGACAGTAGCTTCTTGCCTAATCTGAGGAATTTGCAAACAAAACAGAGAGCAGCCCCTCCAAAACAAATCAGATTGTGTACACTGATAATCAAGACATATTTCGGCCAGCGGGACATTAGAACATGAAAGTCAACGCAGCTCTAAACAGATTAAAGAATGTTACAAAAAAAAACAATTCAAGGTTGAATGAATATTCCAAGAAAGAAGAGATCTCCAGATGCTTACCTGCTCAAAATGCTGAAGTTTCTGAAAGAATTTGAACCTCAGATATAATGCCTATCTGGAAGCCTGGCAGTCTCTTCTCCTTTTAAGTAAAGCATCACAGATCTTTGCAGCATCCAAATTGTCTTCAACATTATGAACTCTAATGATATTAGCACCGCCCAGAATTCCAGCAGTAATGGCTGCACAAGTGGCAGGATCCCTCTCGGTTGCATCAGCCCGGCCACATATCTCGCCCAGAAACCGCTTCCTCGAAGGTCCGACCAATAATGGGGTGTGTGAAGCACCCATGCTTCTTTTCGCGATTTCCTTCTTAATAAATGGCAAGCCCGTGAGAATTTCCAAGTTCTGCTCCGTTTTCTTAGCAAATCCAATCCCCGGGTCAATCATAATTCTCCACAACGGAATCCCGGAGAGCTCGGCTTCCCTCACACGTGCGCAGAGTTCAGAGGCAACTTCTTCGCAAACATCCACGTAATGCAAATTCTCTTCGCTCTGCATTGTGCATGGATCCCCTCTCATATGCATTATTATATACGGAACTCCGAGTTCTCCGACCACGGACAAAATATCGGGATCAAGCCGCCCTCCGGAGACATCATTCACAATATGAACTCCTCTCTTCACCGCCTCGGCGGCAACTCGTGCGTGAAAGGTGTCGACAGATAAAAGCTTCCCTTCGACCTCGGGAATTCGCACGACTGCATCGAGCACGGGAATCAGCCTCTGAAGTTCTTCCTCTGCAGAAAGTTTGCAGGCGAAGGGCCGGGTTGATTGGGCGCCGATATCAACAATATCGGCTCCCTTCGAGAATAACTGCAGCACGCGAGAAGCTGCGGAATCAACGTCTCCAAACTTTCCTCCGTCGCTGAAACTGTCGGGGGTGAGATTGAGGACCCCCATGACATGTGTTCTCTTCGACCAGTCCCACAGTTGATCTCCGATGGGTAAGACTCTTCTGAGTCCTTCCCTTCCAATCGATTTTTCCCAGCCAAATCTCCTCCATAATTCGAATAAGCCGCCGCTGCAGCCCGAGAAAGAATGCCAAATTGCTTCAATATCATCATCGGTAGAAGACGTTCCCAGAAGATCGATCAGAGGAGCCAACACGAACGGTCTCTCCCATAAGCGATCGTGAGGGATGGTGAGAGCCTCTGAGTCAACTTTTTGACGGCCATAGAACAGGATGTCTAAGTCAATGGATCTTGGGCCGTATCTAATGCCATGAGTCCGACCCAATTGTTTCTCAATTTGCTTCAGAACTTGCAGAAGTTCAATGGGTCCAAGTTCAGTGGTTCCTCTAACAGCAGAATTGAGAAAGAGGGGTTGATCTGTCACATAAGCTGGTTCAGTTTCGTACAAGCATCCGTGCCTTGTAATTTGGATGCCTGAGCTCTTCAGAAGCCGAAGGGCTTCATTAAAATTTTGTATTCGATCACCCACATTACTCCCCAAAGCTATCACGACTTCCTGTTCAAGAGAATGTGCCTTTGCTGAACTCGATGAGACTGTAGTGTGCGAGAAGGCGCATTTAATGGCGGTCCTCAACTTTGATTCTAGAATAATAGAATATAATTAATTCATAAATTATCAGCAACACGAAATACCATAAAATAAAGTTGAGAATCTAGGGCATACCTCTTGGGAAAACTAAATGCTTGATCTGTGTGATTCTGCCTGTGAAGAGAGGGTGAATGCAATCAACTATTCCCATGGGAGATAATGGCGTTCCCGAGTCTAAAACACTAGACAAATGCATATTCAACCACGAACAGATACAAAGACATGGGGGAAGCAGAAGAATTTTGAGCTTTTATGCATTCTTCAAGAGAATCATAAACTTCTAACACTCTCCCAAGCTTCTTGGAAGATCAAACGATAAGAATCTGCCGCAAGTCCATGAGCTCTTAAAGTTAGCAACTAACCTTTGATGAAAAAATAGCAGAATCTAATTAAACAAATATAATGAGTGCAAAAAGGAACTGATGAAATACAGAGAGATCATATCCCCAAATAGAAAATAAAATTCTGCTCAAATTTGTGGATGCATCTTCTTTGTGCATGGTCCGCATGGATGTTATGAAATATAAACATTCGGGGGAGTTAATTATAATTTTGAAAGTTAAACGGGTGCAAGCTGTAATTATCCGTGGGTTGCTTTGTTAGATCAGAAAACATGAGCTTAACTAATCAATGAAAAACCTCAATGAAGAGGCCAAAAAAGGGGATGTGCTCTCGTTTCCGATATAGCCTCAGAACTTGTTAAGACCATCAAAATGGCTAAAGTGAAGTTAACAACGATCATGCATCAAAAAACTTCAAAATCAAATCCACGACGGCAAAAGTAATTGGCAAACCTTCTAGAAATGAAAATCTCTACTAGAAATGGAGAGAGAGAACAAACTAATAGATACTAAAATTTCATAGAAGAAATAAATTAAAATTATGTAGTGTACTATTGAATTAAAATTTCAAAACTCTTTAAACCTCCTGGAAATTTTGACTTTATTTATAAGAAAATAAATGGCCTCAAGCAAGCAGACTGCTATTTGGTTTTCATGAATCTCAACTGCCAAGATAGAGTTCAGGTATTAAGTTCACTTTAAATTCTACACTCGTGTTTGATGCTCACCTGTGGGCTTCGCCTATGCTCGATGCTCAAATAAGCATCTGATTGTAGGTTCATCTGAATGCAACAATAGTGATCACAAATAAATGCACCTTTATTTATGCATATATTAAATGGCACGATCTATCTCCATCAATCTCCCCAACTCAAAAACATTTAACTCATTATATGTACAATCATCAATGCATTGCAAATAATTTCAGCTAGTTTTTGAACTCACAATATTCTAAAACTTGCAGCAACTTTATATTTTACATTTGTCATGGTTAAGTTTAAGACATCTCTGATCTCACTTCTTGATGTTCTCTAAAGTCTAGGTCTGTACTACCACATGTTGGATATTCTAAATTGAAACTAAGGAATAAAACATTTTATTATTCACACACTAAATCAATACAATTCCCCCCTATTTATACACACACAAGGGAGACTCAAATCTAGAATTTGAGATGTGGGACTAATCCCAAAATGAGGGAGGCCGCTAACTGCACGCCAATTGTATTATTTACACACCAAATTTCAGCACTCCCCCTCAAGGTGGGCGAAATATATCCAATAAGCTCATCTTGCCACACAATCTATATAAATCCAATGAGCTAAGTCTCTTGGTTAGACAATCAGCCACTTGTTCCTTCCTTCGTAGCAACGTGTCCAAGCTTCAGTATCCCACCACCCACCTTTTCTTTGATGAAGAGTGTACAACCCCGTGTTCGTCGAGCGGGTCCGCCAAGCCAGGCGAGCGGACCAGGCTGCCCGGCCCGCACTAGGATAACATGCGAGGGACAGGCGGCAGGAGGCCAGCTCGCTCTCGCCCAGGTCGGGCGGGCGAGCCACGCGAGTTGGCCCCTTCACCCCTCTCTCGCTCGCTCGAAATTCGTCGAGCAGAGTTTGAGTCGTCATTCGTCGAGCAGAGTTTGGGTCGTCATTCGTCGAACAGAGCTTTTTCGACCAGCATTCATTGAACCGGTATTCGGGGATGGGTTCGACGAGTCCAGACTGGCGAGCCCTCCTCCGGGGCTCCCATGGTTACAGTTGGAAGCCCGGCCGCCAGTCCGCTCTCCTATGCGCGACCAGGCCGTCGGTCCGCCTCGCCAGAGGATTGGCGGGTCGCGGCGGCCCGGCTCGCGCTCGCCCAGGAAGAGTAGGCGAGCTGCAGGAGCCAGGTCGCACCTGCCCCTCGCGAGGAGAGAATAGTGGCGAGCTGACCTCCATATCCCTGGGACAGGTCCGGTGGGGCCCTGGGGTGAAATTACCTGGATGACCTCCCCGTGGGTGCGAATAGCTCGTTGGAACAGCGTAGCTATGCTGTTGGCAGACCAAGTTGGGCTACACATAGCTGTTCAGAACAGCGGAGGTTGGCTATTTGCAGGCCGTTTTCAGAATTCTATAAATAGAACCCAAGGGGCACCTCAGAAGGCAGGCTCTCATACTCACTAGCTCCTTAGTCCCCTAGTGCTTTCTGAGGTAGCCTTATCTCGGCCTGTGGCTAAGGAGGGGAAGTGCTCTCAGGTCTTCCGGGTGTGTGGTGGGTCCTCCCCGACGAGCCCTTGGGTCAGTTCTTTCTTGTTTCCCTTGTTGTTTTGCTTGCAGGAGCGAAGTAGGTGCGCAATCACCCCTTCCCCATGGGTGAACTCCACAAGAGACCGAGATTTCGGTTTCAATATTTTGGTGCGATTAGCGTGGAGCGTGGTCAGTACAGAAAAGCTTCAACGAGCACGATGACAGGAGGACAGGGAACTGACAGGTCGAACTCGCCCCCCCCCCCACCCCCCCCCCACACACACACCTCTGGCCACGGTGGGGATGTTTGAAGATTTCAGGAACGAGGTACTGGGTCTCGTCAAGTTCGCACTCGGCACGCCGGCCGAGTGTTCGACTCCGGCAATCCATATCGCAACCGCCCCCTCTCGGGGCGAGGACGCCCCCGGCAGGCGAGCTGGGAAGGAAGTGGCCGAGGAGGGCCGGGGGTGCGAGCTCCCCGGGCGCGAGCTCTTCCCCGTCTCGGCAGGAAGAGGTCGGCTCGGCGAGCTGAGCCCGCGAGACTCGCCAGCTCGCCCAGTAGGGGGAGGCAGCCCCTTCGGCGAGTTGGTCTCTTCAGCTCTAGTTCCAGAGGGGTTCAGGGAACCCGAGATGTCCTACTACACCGGGAAGGGAGACCCGGTCTAACACGTCCAGTGGATTGAGTACGTGGTCTCGATCTGGCAGATATCAGATGGGTTCAAGTGCCGACTCTTCGTCATCACCCTCAAGGAGAAGGCGAGAGAGTGGTTTCACCAGCTGCCGGCCAGCTCCATCTACTGCTTCGAGGACCTATGTCGGGGGTTCATGCTGAGATTCACTACCTCGAAGAGGAGGAAGAAGGAGCCGGAGTCCCTGTTCCACATCAAGCAGGGAGTGAATGAGACGCTGGGAAGCTACGTGGACCAGTTCCAGGAGGAGCTCACCCAGGTCCAGGAGATGTCAGGCCATAGCCTGATGATGGCCATCCCCCTAGGGTTGCAGCAGGGATTCTTCAGGATGGAGCTGAAGAGAATCCCCCCCTCTCCTACGAGGAGCTGATGGAGAGGGCGGCGAGAGAAGTTGACGGGGAGGCGTCAAATCCGGAGTTCGCCCGGAAGCTGGCCAAGTGGGCCACGGAGGAAGAGGAGTCAAGGGGAGGAAGAGGACAGGAGGAGAGGAGACTCGAGCCCTGGCAGAGGGAGCAAAGGCAGCTCCAGGGGTAGCAGCAGCCCAGGTGGGGGCGTCAGGAGCCTGACCGTCGGATAGGCTGGAGGCCCGAGTGGCAAGGGCAGGGACCACAAAGAGAGTACCAAGAAAGGGACCACCACCGGGGGGGCAAGATCAATTCCACCCCCCGGGCTGGAGGCAGGCCCAGAGGCCTCGACTCCCCGATCAAGATGAGGCTATGGTCATAGCCACAGGGGAGAGGAGGAGATTAGCAAGGAGGAGGAGAGAGGTTAGGGTGGAGTTGCCCTACTGCGACTTCCATCAGGAGGAAGGGCACGCCACAGCCATGTGCCCGAGTTCCTCGAAATGAGGGGAAACAGGGAGCAGCAGCAGCAGCAACAGGGGCGTCGGGAAGTAAGGATCGAGGAGGTCCTGCCTAGGGCGGAGGAGGACCGTTGCGAAGACCGGGTGGATGTCGGGACCCGAGGAGGGATCGGAGTGATCCACGGGGGGGTGGGGGTTGAGGCTTCCCGGAAGGCGAGCCTCCACACCATGTATCGCCGGAGCGTTGGCTCCACATCCCAAACCCCGCCCCCGGAAGAGAGGATCACCTTCTCAAGGAGCGATATGGCAGATCACGAGGATCCTTTTTGCGATGCGCTGGTCATCCAGTCAGTCATCGAAAATTTTACCGTCTCCCGGATCCTTGTCGACAACGGAAGCTTCGTCAATGTCGTCTTTAAGAAGGCGTTTGACGCGATGAAGGTGGAGGCGAAGAGGGTGTTGGCCTCGGATGGGCCTTTGTTCGGATTTTTGGGGGAGAGGAAGGAGGTCGAAGGAGGTGTAGGCCTCCATGTTACCCTGGGGGGGCAGTCCAGGAACTGCAGGTTCGTCATCGTGTACGCCCCCAGCAGCTACAGTGTCATCTTCGAGAGGCCCCTCATCAGTGCCTTCCGCTGCGTCCCCTCATCGTTCCATCAGTGCTTGAAGTTTAGTGCCGAGGGGATTCAGGTCAGGGTCAGGGGAGACCCCAAGGTGGCGCGAGAGTGCTACGTCACCGCCGTGAACTCCATCTCTTGGCAGGAGGGAGCCGAGGAGATGGAGCGGAGGATGGAGGAGTCGGAGCAGGAAGCTGGCAGGAAGGAGCTGGAGGAGAAGAGCTGCACCGAGGTTGAGGTGGCAGGAGGAGATCGGGAGGAGTCGGCCGAGGCAATGGCCGTGGAAGAAGAGGTGGGGGTGGAGGTCCTCGTCCCAGAGGAGAGGGATGTTGAAGAATGGGGGGAACAGTCCAGGTTGGAGGCTGCGGAAGAGGTTGTGGAGCTGGAAGGTCCTCACCTGTGAAGACAGGGTGGAGAAGGTCCGCGTTAGCGGAGGGCTGACCCCGGAGGCTCAGGGCAGGATGCTGGAGTGCATCCAGAAGAACGTGGACATTTTCGCATGGAGCGCCGCGGAGATGCCGGGGGTTGACGCGGATGTGCCTTGCCAACGCCTCAACTTGGACCCGGGAACACGCCCCGTCCAACAAAAGAAGAGGTCCACCGCAGACAAGCTAGCAGAGCCCATCAGAGAGGAGGTGACAAAGCTTCTTAAGGCCGGCTTCGTGTCCGAGATCCAATACCCCGACTGAGTCTCCAATGTAGTCATGGTTAAAAAGGGAGACGGTCGGTGGTGTATGTGTATCAACTTCTCCTTGCTTAATAAATCTTGTCCTAAGTACTGTTATCTCTTGCCTCGCATCGACGCGCTGGTTGACTCAGTCGTTGGTTTTTCTGTAATGAGTTTTCTAGATGCATTTTCAGGTTATCATCAAATCAGGATGCACCCCCCGGACGTCAAGGATGTCTCGTTCATCACGGGGGATGGATGTTACTGCTATAAAATGATGCCCTTTAGGCTGAAGAATGCAGGGGCGACCTACCAGAAAATGATGGATACGATCTTCAAAGACCAGAAGGGGAGGAACCTGGAGGTGTAGTAGATGATCTCATGATCAAGAGTCAGGATGTGGACTCTCACCGCCGGGACCTGGAGGAGACCTTTGTTACCCTGCGCAAGTACAAGATGCGATTGAACCCCCTGAAGTGCGTCTTCGGGGCCAGTAGGGGGATGTTCTTGGGGCACCTCCTCACCCCTGCAGGGGTCGAGCCGAATCCTGATAAGGTCAAGGCTATCATGGAGCTGGGGTCGCCGCGGAATACTAAGGAGGTGCAGCGGCTGACGGGGAAGCTGGCAGGGCTAAGTAGGTTCCTCTCCGAGCTGGGGAGAAGTGCTCCCCCTTCTTCGAAACACTGAGGGGGGGGGGGGGTCAAAAATTCGAGTGAACCAAGGAGTGCGAGGAGGCATTCCAGGCCCTCAAGATGCAGTTGGCTCGGGCCCCATTGCTACAAGGGCCAAAGGAGGGGGAAGACCTGTTTTTGTATCTTGGGGTCGGGGCGGAGGCCTTGAGCTCTGTCCTAGTTCGTGAGGAGGGGAAGAATCAGCTCCCTATATATTATGTGAGCCGGGTCCTGAGGAAGGCCGAGCTCCGGTATCCAATTTTGGAGAAGCTGACATTTGGCCAGATCGTCTCAGCCCGAAGGCTGCGGCCCTACTTCCAGGCACACTCAATCCGAGTGGTGACTGACCATCCCCTCCGCAACATCTTTGAGGGGGTGGAGCATTCTGGCAGGTTGACCAAGTGGTCGGTGGAGTTGAGTGAATTCGACGTCTCCTTCGTCCCCCGCCTCTCGATCAAAGCTCAAGCGATGGCCGACTTCTTGGTCGATTATGTGATTGAGGTAGCGGAGGAAGAGCTCAGTCGTCCGACTCCTTGGAAGGTGAAGGTAGATGGCGCCTCGGAGAGGCATTCCCTAGGAGTGGGGGTGATCTTGGAGAGCCCCCAAGGGACTAGAATTGAGCAGACGGTGGTGGTGCACTTCCCCATCACCAACAATCAAGCCGAGTATGAGGCCGTGATAGCAGGGCTGCGCCTGGCCAGGGAGCTGGGGGTGTTGAACGTGGAGGTCCTTACTGACTCCATGGTGGTAGCTTCCCAGATCAACGGGGAGTTCGAGGCGAGAGAGCCTACCCTGCGGCTATACTTAGCCAAAGTAAAGGGGATCATTGGCACGTTCCAAACTTTTTCCATCCAGCACGTGCCCCGGGAGGAGAATGAGCAGGTAGATCAACTAGCGAAGCATGGTCCCCGGATGGGTGGTACCATCACGGACTTGTTCCGCCCTTCCATCGAAGAGGGGGGGCTTATGGAGATAGATCAGCGGCCTTCATGGATGGACCCGGTCATAACTTTCCTTTCCACGGGAGAGTATCCGGAGGGGGTGGACAAAAAGAAGCTCAAGTACAAATCGGCGTACTACCTCCTCCGGGACGGGCAATTGTACAGAAAGACTCTCTCAGGGATGATGGCTCGATGCGTGGCCGAGGGGGAAGTACAAAGAATCTTGCAAGAAATCCACTCCGGGGAGTGTGGGAGTCACTCCGGGAGTCGGACCCTGGAAGGGAGGATTGTCAGGCAGGGGTACTTCTGGCCCACCCTGGGCCGCGATGCGACAGAGTTCGCAAGAAGATGCCACAAGTGCCAGCTATTTGCCCCTCTCCAGCTACAGCCGGCTCAACGACTCAAAAGTATCACAGCCCCTGGCCTTTTGCCATTTGGGGAATGGACTTGGTTGGACCGTTCCCCCAGGCCAGTGGGCAAAGGAGGTTCCTGCTAGTGATGATCGATTATTTCTCCAAATGGTTGGAGGTGAAGGCGCTGGCCAAGGTGACCTCCCAGGTCATCAGGAACTTCGTTTGGGGGGAGATCATCTGCCACCATGGGCTGCCCCAGGCCATTGTCACGGACAATGGGCCCCAGTTCGCCAGCGCGGAGTTTACCAGTTTCTGCGAGCAGCTTGGGATCGACCTCAGGTTCGCCTCCGTCCACCACCCCAGGAGCAACGGACAGGTGGAGGCCGCGAACAAAATCATCGTTAACCTCCTAAAGAAGAAAGTGGAAAATCTGAAGGGGAGCTGGGTGCAGCAGCTTCCTGCGGTTCTCTGGGCCTTGAGAACCACCCCCAACACAGCTACCGGAGAGACCCCCTTCAAGCTCTCTCATGGGTGCGAGGCAGTGCTCCCCGTAGAATTTGAAGTTCAAACACCTCGAGTTGTTGCGACCGGGGAAGGCAGGGAAGAATGTCAGGCTGAGAACGAGGAAGAGCTGCGGCTCTCCCTTGACATGGTGGAAGAACTGCGGGACCTTTTCGCCGTCCAACAAGAAGAGGTGAAGAGGAGGATGGTCAAGTACTTTGACAAGCACGTCAGAGTCAAACAATTTGTGGAGGGGGACTTGGTGCTGAAGAAGGTGGATGCAGCAGGGAGGTCGGCAACCGTGGGGAAGCTCAACCCCAGCTGGGAAGGTCCATTTATTGTAAAAGAGGCTCTAAGATCAGGGGGGTATCGACTCCAAAATGTGGAGGGCGAGACCATAAGTCTCACCTGAAGTTGTGACGACTTGAAACACTTTTTCCCTTGAAACATGTAAGTGGTGCTTTGATTTTTAATAAAATTTTTAACGCGTCAATGCTGTCGCAATAAGTCTGCATGAAAAAATGAAGTGTATTCGGACCCCGAGCAGATCCCGTTGTCAGGCTCTCACCTAGCTGGCAGGGTTGGAAGTCACTCGGTGTCATCCTTAGACCTCGAGCAGATCCCGTTGTCAGGCTCTCACCTAGCTGGCAGGGCTGGAAATCACTCGACGGTGTCAGCCTCGGACCCCGAGCATATCCCGCTGTCAGGCTCTCACCTAACTAGCAGGGCTGGAAGTCACTCGGTGTCATCCTTAGACCTCGAGCAGATCCCGTTGTCAGGCCCTCACCTAGCTGGCAGTGCTGGAAGTCACTCGATGGTGTCAGCCTTGGACCCCGAGCAGATCCCCTGTCAGGCTCTAACCTAGCTGGCAGGGCTGGAAGTCACTCGGTGTCATCCTTAGACCTCGAGCAGATCTCGCTGTCAGGCTCTCACCTATCTGGCAGGGCTGGAAGTCACTCGATGATGTCAGCCTTGGACCCCGAGCAGATCCCGCTGTCAGACTCTCACCTAGCTGGCAGGGCTGGAAGTCACTCGGTATCATCCTTGGACCTCGAGCAGATCCCGCTGTTAGGCCCTCACTTAGCTGGCAGGGCTGGAAGTCACTCGATGGTGTCAGCCTTGGACCCCGAGCAGATCCCGCTGTCAGGCTCTCACCTAGCTGGCAGGGCTGGAAGTCACTCGGTGTCAGCCTTGGACCTCGAGCTGATCCCGCTGTCAGGCTCTCACCTAGCCGGCAGGGCTGGAAGTCACTCGATGGTGTCAGCCTTGGACCCCGAGTAGATCCCGCTGTCAGGCTCTCACCTAGCTTGCAGGGCTGGAAGAAACTCGGTGTCATCCTTAGACCTCGAGCAGATTCCGCTGTCAGGCTCTCACCTAGCTGGCAGGGCTGGAAGTCACTCGATGCTGTCAGCCTTGGACCCCGAGCAGATCCCGCAGTCAGGCTCTCACCTAGATGGCAGGGATGGAAGTCACTCGGTGTCATCCTTAGACCTCGAGCAGATCCCGTTGTCAGGCTCTCACATAGCTGGCAGGGTTGGAAGTCACTCGATGGTGTCAGCCTTGGACCCCGAGCAGATCCCGTTGTCAGGCTCTCACCTAGCTGGCAGGGCCGGATGTCACTCGTCGGGGGAAATTTCGGCCTCTCGCCAACTAACAGGGCAGGTCTAGATGAGCAAAGCGGTGTAAGAGGTCGGAGGACCAGGCGCTCAAATGATGGGGAAAAATGAGTCGCAAAGTCAACCAAAAGACGAGACTAGCGTAATCGCCCAGCACCCAGGATAGCGGCCAAAGGGGGCGAGAACTCGGGTCGCGTCGCAAGCAGGGGGCTCGGCCCGTAGGGAACCCGACGGCTCAGGTAAGCGTCAAGCCGGCTCGCCTCTCCGGGTGAGCGAGCAATCGTCACAGCGGGGCCGGGCTGCGGCGGCAGGTCGTCGCTAGCGGGACGACTGACTAAGTCTCCTATGGTTCCTAAGCTAAGTCTGTAGGCGTGCGACCTCATCGATATAACGCGAAATGAGCCACCGCACGCAGTAGTCTGACGATCGGCCGCGAATACAAAAAAGAAGAGAAGTTACATCGCGCAACAATAACAAACGTACATACAAGGCAAGCGGGAGGATCATTTATAAAAACAGAAATAGACAAAAAATTGCAAAGTCATGGCGCAGCCCGCGCTTACAGTTCAACAACCAAAAAATGTGTATATACATGACGGGCGAGGCGCAGAAGTGAAGGGCGACGCGAGATCCCGGGCGAGAAGTCCTAGAGGCGCTGATAGGACTTATCATCGGGGTCCGGCACAGGAAGGAACAGCGCCGACACGACCTCGCTCGCCGAGAGACCAACGCCCTCGCTCTTGATGAGGTCGGCTTGCCGCAACATCTGCATCGTGTACTTCGCGGCGCTGGTGGCGTTCTTCTGCATCAACACCTCCAGCTCGTAGTCGGAATAATGTTCAAGCGGGCAGCTGCTATTGGCCGGCGGAGGGGCGGCTCCAGCACCAGCTTGTCCTGGCCGAGGGTGGCGATCTCGGTGCCCATCCGGCTGGCCGTCGCTGCGTCCTACGAAAAGGGAGATGCTTAAAGGATGGATTCGGGAAAGGAAACTGTTGAAACCGAAATCCAGTCTCCTGTGGAGTTCGACCCTTGGGGAAGGGGTGACCGCGCACATACTACCCTCAAGCGAACGATCTAGGCACAAGACTAGGAACACGAGGGACAGACCCAAGGTCTCAGCGTGGAGGACCCGCCGCATACCCGGAAGACTAACTAACTCTTCCCCTCCCAAGCCAAGGGCTGAGCTAAGGCACCTTTGGAGGGCTCTCTTGGCCGACCGGAACATCCAAGGAGGATCTCGAGATCCACTCCCAAACTAGAGGTGCCACCTCGGGTCTAAGTAAAATGTTCCCCGCCCGCCTTACTATTGGCACAAAACCGCCCAGCAGCCCTATTCTACGCAGCCCCAATTGGGCCGCTAATAGCGGAACTCCGCTACTCTGAAGGTGACAACGGGCCATCAGGGGCTTCCCGACATCTATACCTCGGGGCCCACACGGGGGGAGCGGTTCACGAACACACCGCTCGCCCAAGACAGGAGGAGTAAACTATAATCACAGAGCATCACAGATATGAAAAAATATTACAGGAATATAAATTTCATACTCAGCACGCAGGCCGGAAATATAAACAAAAAAGGCCTTCGAGGGCCGGCACGAGCTTGGGCTTAGGCCCGCTACTCCCCGCCTGGTACTGCAACACCTGTACGCCAACGTCTCGACGAGCGGCGGCCAACTAGGCATCGGTCGGCTAACAAAAGCGAGCAAAACATATTGCGCACACCCCCTTTTTGGGGGCTTGTGGCGCGCATTCCCTGCAAACGGCTAATAAACAACTTCCTCGGAGTCTTCTCCGGGAACCCCAGAACATCACCAATCCGCTCACACGTCCGGATGGGCTTCACACAGCATGCCTAAACTCGTACTCACGCTTCCGGGTACTAATGCAACTAACTGCGGGGATGTACACGTCAACCCGTCGGGAAGCTCCCTTCCCCCCACCCGTTGGTGGAGAGAGGTTTCCGTGCAAATATGTAAACTGAAGGCTTCACCTGCCCAAGTTGAAACATCGTTACCCTTGTCGCGTGCTTCGGGGCCGGGTGAGGAGCTCCGAGTCGATCCTACTGCATGCGGCCGCGTCGGCGTTTGATCCCCACTCTAGGCCGAGCCTTGCTCCAGGCCGAGCCTCGCTCCAGGCCGAGCCTCGCTCCAGGCCGAGCCTCGCTCCAGGCCGAGCCTCGCTCCAGGCCGGGAGAAAGAGAGGATCGGCCGGGTGTGGTTGATTCTCCAGGTCGGGAAGAAGAGAGGGCCGGCCGGTTGGGGTTGCTTCAGGCCGGGAAGAAGAAGAGAGGGGAGGCTGGGCTGCTGCCTTGCCGCGACGGAAGAGAGCGGGAATGGGGCGGCCGGGCTGCTGCTTCGCCGGCGACGGGGAGAGAGAGAGAGGAAGGGCGGCCGTGCCCTAGCCTCGCCGGCGACGGTAGAGAGAGAGAGAGAGGGGCGGCCGTGCCCTAGCTTCGCCGGCGACGGGAGAGAGAGAGAGAGGAGGGGCGGCCATGCCCTAGCTTCGCCGGCGACGGGAGAGAGAGGGGGAAAAGTGCGGCGGCGGCTGGGCTCGATGGGGGCGGGCGGCTTGGGTCTCAACCCCGATTCCTCCCTGCTTCGATTCTTTTTTTCCTCCGATCTTTCCTGCCCCGATGATCTTCTCCTCCGCTTCTATTTTTCTCCCCCATTTTCCTGCTGTGTCCCGAGCCCCCTCTTCTTATCTCCTTCTCTTTTTCTTTTTTTTGTACCCGGCTCCCCTGCTTGCCCTATCTCCCCCTTGCCTCCTTTTTTCTTTATTATCTTTCCCTGCCACCTCCTGTCCCACCAGAAACCCCCACCCCCCCCCCCCTTATCTCATCTCTTTAAATAAAATCCCACCTACATCCTATATATATATATATATATATAAGTATAAATAAAAAACCTCCCCACGAAACCTCTGCACGCACGCACGAGAACACGTCTCCGAACGGGGTCGCACCAACTCGTCGCCCACAACACGCCCCTAAGCTGATATTTGGGGAGGGTCCCACTCGCCCGGCTATGGGGTTGTACACAATCCCCGCTCTTTTTGAGCTTGGCACAAGTTCGGAAAGAATCATCCAACCCAACGTATCCGGCGAGTGGGAGCCGACCCAAAAAAAAAAGTTTGAGAGAAACTGGAATCTGCGCTTGGAGCATCGATCTCTCCACGACCTTTCTGCTCTTTTGAATCGCTCGATACCCTTTGGCTCACTGCTATCGAATTGCCCTTATACCATTACTTACAACAAGTATACCATTTCTCGCGATATCGTGAAACAACAAAGCCGTATCTTCTGTATCCTCTTGTACACGCTGAGCTAATCCTTTCCCCCCAGATGTGCCTACAGCCCTGCCAGCTAATGAGAGCCTGACAGCGAGTCCACCCGGGGCCGAGCAGCACTCGGGGTCCCTTACCCCCCAGGTGTGCCTTCAGCCCCGCCAGCTAGTGGGAGCCTGACAGCGAGTCTACCCGGGGCCGAGCATCACTCGGGGTCCTGCAAAATATTCAAACTCTCTTTCCAAACTCAAAACTCTCCCTTACCCCCCCCCCCAGGTGTGCCTACAGCCCTTCCAGCTAGTGGGAGCCTGACAGCGAGTCTACCCGGGGTCGAGCATCACTCGGGGTCCTGCAAAATATCCAAACTCTCTCTCCAAACTCCAAACTCTCTCCCTTACCCCCCAGGTGTGCCTACAGCCCTGCCAGCTAATAAGAGCCTGACAGCGGGATCTGCTCGGGGTCCACTACTACCACCATCGAGTGACTTCCAGCCCTGCCAGCTAGGTGAGAGCCTGACAGCGAGATCTGCTCGGGGCCCAAGGATGACACCGAGTGACTTCCAGCCCTGCCAGCTAGGTGAGAGCCTGACAGAGGGATCTGCTCGGGGTCCACAACTACCGCCATCGAGTGACTTCCAGCCCTGCCAGCTAGGTGAGAGCCTGACAGCGGGATCTGCTCGAGGCCCAAGGATGACACCGAGTGACTTCCAGCCCTGTCAGCTAGGTGAGAGCCTGACAGCGGGATCTGCTCGGGGTCCACAACTACCGCCATCGAGTGACTTCCAGCCCTGCCAGCTAGGTGAGAGCCTGACAGCGGGATCTGCTCGAGGCCCAAGGATGACACAGAGTGACTTCCAGCCCTGTCAGCTAGGTGAGAGCCTGACAGCGGGATCTGCTCGGGGTCCACAACTACCGTCATCGAGTGACTTCCAGCCCTGCCAGCTAGGTGAGAGCCTGACAGCGGGATCTGCTCGAGGCCCAAGGATGACACCGAGTGACTTCCAGCCCTTCCAGCTAAGTGAGAGCCTGACAGCGGGATCTGCTCGGGGTCCACTACTACCACCATCGAGTGACTTCCAGCCCTGCCAGCTAGGTGAGAGCCTGACAGCGGGATCTGCTCGGGGCCCAAGGATGACACCGAGTGACTTCCAGCCCTGCCAGCTAGGTGAGAGCCTGACAGCGGGATCTGCTCGGGGTCCACAACTACCGCCATCGAGTGACTTTCAGCCCTGTCAGCTAGGTGAGAGCCTGACAATGGGATCTGCTCGAGGCCCAAGGATGACACCGAGTGACTTACAGCCCTGTCAGCTAGGTGAGAGCCTGACAGCGGGATCTGCTCGGGGTCCACAACTACCGCCATCGAGTGACTTCCAGCCCTGCCAGCTAGGTGAGAGCCTGACAGCGGGATATGCTCGAGGCCCAAGGATGACACCGAGTGACTTCCAGCCCTGTCAGCTAGGTGAAAGCCTGACAGCGGGATCTGCTCGGGGTCCACAACTACCGCCATCGAGTGACTTCCAGCCCTGCCAGCTAGGTGAGAGCCTGACAGCGGGATCTGCTCGAGGCCCAAGGATGACACCGAGTGACTTCCAGCCCTGTCAGCTAAGTGAGAGCCTGACAGCGGGATCTGCTCAGGGTCCACTACTACAACCATCGAGTGACTTCCAGCCCTGCCAGCTAGGTGAGAGCCTGACAGCGGGATCTGCTCGAGGCCCAAGGATAACAACGAGTGACTTCCAGCCCTGCCAGCTAGGTGAGAGTCTGACAGCGAGATCTGCTCGGGGTCCACTACTACCACCATCGAGTGACTTCCAGCCCTGCCAGCTAGGTGAGAGCCTGACAGCGGGATCTGCTCGAGGCCCAAGGATGACACCGAGTGACTTCCAGCCCTGCCAGCTAGGTGAGAGCCTGACAGCGGGATCTGCTCGGGGTCCACAACTACTCGACTTGACTTTGCTCGAGATGGAGACATCTTATTTACTTAAGAGGTGCTGGAGAGTTAATTGCACCGATGTTTTTGCAAATGGAGGACGCATTCTTTTCATAGGAGAGACGATCTGGAAGTCGTCCAATCGGG
This sequence comes from Platanthera guangdongensis, assembly GCA_039583875.1. Lineage (NCBI taxonomy): Eukaryota > Viridiplantae > Streptophyta > Magnoliopsida > Asparagales > Orchidaceae > Platanthera > Platanthera guangdongensis. The sequence goes on from CM077155.1 coordinate 165,769,966, forward strand.
AAGCTGGCGTCCGAGCCTGTTCCTACTAATTCCTCCAATCGGAAGAGAGATGCAATCGGGGGGACATAGGCCGGCGTGCAAGGGGGGAGCTGATCTCGGTCGTCAGTGCAGAGGCTCGGTCTTACAATAACGCTTAGAGTCCCGAGGCATCGTCCCATCATCCGAACTGGGCTATTTAGAAGGAACAGGTCGACGGCTCGTATCCTGATATAATGACAAAGATCGCTTTCCGCCATGTCACTTGCGATTGCTTGGAGAGATCGGCCCTTTATCAAATCTGGGAGGTTAGCGTCTGGGCTCGTTTCTGATAATTCCTCTAGTCGGAGGAGAGGTGCGATCGGGAGGACATAGGCCGACGTGCAAGGGGGGAGCTGATCTCGGCCGTCAGTGCAGATGCTCGGTCTTACAATAACGCTTAAAGTCCCGCGGCACCGTCCCATCGTCCGAACTAGGATATTTAAAAGGAACGGGTTGGACGTTTGGCTTCCGGAGTCGATCGCGAGGCTAACCCTTGAAGCCCTCAGAAGCTCGAGGCGAATTGGTAATAAAGAGAAAACTTGACCGCTACTGAATTACAAGGAAGAGATAACATATTACCGCTAGGGAGGGAATCCTTTCAGGTCACCCCGGCTCCTAATACCCCTCAGCTGCTCTCTCACTTGACCTTGAAGACAAGAACCTCCAGGTTTCTCGTTGATGTAATAAGTGGGGACACGGGTTTTCACAGGTAGAAGCGCTTCAAATAGGTGCAAATCTTACTTCGAATGCTATGGGATTCAAACAACAGTTATGGGAGGGGACAACTCTGAGTATGAGGACCTTACACACAAAGTGTCAACGCATGACTGTGGTCGTCACCTGGTTCCACTTCTATAGCCATGATGCTCGCCAGAGTTCTTCTGTGTTGGTCACTTTCCACGCTCACCGCACCAAAATGTTGAAACCGAAATCCGGTCTCCTGTGGAGTTCGACCCTTGGGGAAGGGGTGACCGCGCACCTACTACCCTCAAGCGAACGATCTAGGCACAAGACTAGGAACACGAGGGACAGACCCAAGGTCTCAGCGTGGAGGACCCGCCGCATACCCGGAAGACTAACTAACTCTTCCCCTCCCAAGCCAAGGGCTGAGCTAAGGCACCTTCGGAGGGCTCTCTTGGCCGACCGGAACATCCAAGGAGGATCTCGAGATCCACTCCCAAACTAGAGGTGCCACCTCGGGTCTAAGTAAAATGTTCCCCGCCCGCCTTACTATTGACACAAAACCGCCCAGCAGCCCTATTCTACGCAGCTCCAATTGGGCCGCTAATAGCGGAACTCCGCTACTCTGAAAGGATGACAACGGGCCATCAGGGGCTTCCCGACATCTATACCTCGGGTCCCACACGGGGGGAGCGGTTCACAAACACACCGCTCGCCCAAGACAGGAGGAGTAAACTATAATCACAGAGCATCACAGATATGAAAAAATATTACAGGAATATAAATTCCATACTCAGCAAGCAGACCGGAAATATAAACAAAAAAGGCCTTCGAGGGCCGGCACGAGCTTGGGCTTAGGCCCGCTACTCCCCGCCTGGTACTGCAACACCTGTACGCCAACGTCTCGACGAGCGGCGGCCAACTAGGCATCGGTCGGCTAACAAAAGCGGGCAAAACATATTGCGCACACCCCCTTTTTTGGGGCTTGTGGCGTGCATTCCCTGCAAACGGCTAATAAACAACTTCCTCGGAGTCTTCTCCGGGAACCCCAGAACATCACCAATCCAGCTCACACGTCCGGATGAGCTTCACACAGCATGCCTAAACTCGTACTCACGCTTCCGGGTACTAATGCAACTAACTGCGGGGACGTACACGTCAACCCGTCGGGAAGCTCCCTTCCCCCCACCCGTTGGTGGAGAGGGGCTTCCGTGCAAATATGTAAACTGAAGGCTTCACCTGCCCAAGTTGAAACATCGTTACCCTTGTCGCGTGCTTGGCGGCGGGGCCGGGTGAGGAGCTCCGAGTCGATCCTACTGCATGCGGCCGCGTCGGCGTTCGATCCCCACTCTAGGTCGAGCCTTGCTCCAGGCCGAGCCTCGCTCCAGGCCGAGCCTCGCTCTAGGCCGGGAGAAAGAGAGGATCGGTCGGGGTGTGGTTGCTGCTCCAGGTCGGGAAGAAGAGAGGGCCGGCCGGGTTGGGGTTGCTTCAGGCCGGGAAGAAGGAGAGGGGAGGCTGGGCTGCTGCCTTGCCGGCGACGGAAGAGAGCGGGAATGGGGCGGTCGGGCTGCTGCTTCGCCGGCGACGGGAGAGAGAAAGAGAGGAAGGGGCGGCCGTGCCCTAGCCTCGCCGGCGACGGTAGAGAGAGAGAGAGGGGCGGCCGTGCCCTAGCTTCGCCGGCGACGGGAGAGAGAGAGAGAGGAAGGGGCGGCCATGCCCTAGCTTCGCCGGCGACGGGAGAGAGAGGGGGAAAAGTGCGGCGGCGGCTGGGCTCTAGATGGGCGGCGGCGGCTAGGGTCTCAACCCCGATTCCTCCCTGCTTCGATTTCTTTTTTCCTCCGATCTTTCCCTGCCCCGATCTTCTCCTCCGCTTCTATTTTTCTCCCCCATTTTCCTGCTGTGTCCCGAGCCCCCTCCTTCTTATCTCCTTCTCTTTTTTTTTTTTTGTACCCGGCTCCCCCTGCTTGCCCTATCTCCCCCTTGCCTCTTTTTTTCTTTATTATCTTTCCCTGCCACCTCCTGTCCCACCCGAACCCCCACCCCCCCCCCCCCTTATCTCATCTCTTTAAATAAAATCCCACCTGCATCCTATATAATATATATATATAAGTATAAATAAAAAACTTCCCCACGAAACCTCTGCACGCACGCACGAGGACACGTCTCCGAAAGGGGTCGCACCAACTCGTCGCCCACAACACGCCCCTAGGCTGATATTTGGGGAGGGTCTCACTCGCCCGGCTACGGGGTTGTACAGAAACGACAACTAGAAGTAAGTGCGGGTTGAGAGATGCACCACCCCTCCCAAGTACTGAGCGAGGGTCGCCTTGGCCGCGTCGGCCCGCTTCCTCTGGAGATCCGCCTCCCCCTGAGCGAGCTTGCGGGTCTCCTCCTTCTCGTCCGCCAACTTCTTAAGAGAGGTGGCGTTCCGCTCCAACTGGGTGCAGCGCCGCCCAACCATGTGGGCCAACTCCACGCCGCGGAGTTGAGCCCGTGCACTTTCATGCACCAACACCCGCGTCGCCTCCTTGTCGTAAATGGAGGCGTCCTCCCGCGAGTAAAGGGCAAATTAGAAGTTGTAAGCTTCCCCGCCGATGGTGTCCTGCTCCAGCCAGCTCGGCAGCAGGGTCGAGATCACCGCGCGATTTGACTCCTTATCCCATAGCAAAAGCGGGGCGCCGAGCTCGTCTAGGTTAGGGGTGCAAGAGGTTTGGTTTGGGTCGGTTTGGACCCAAACCGAAACCGAACCGATGTTTATCGGTTCGGTTCGGTTTTTTGGTCGGTTTACTCAGTTCGGTTTTCGGTTTTTCAGTTATACTATTTAAAATAATTGTGTACTTAAATATCACAATAAAATTTTAAAAAAAGTATGACAATTAAAAAATTAATATCATCAATCTTTATTTACATATGATATATTATAGCTAATAGCTCATATTACATAAAAAATGATTGAATAGTTTTATTGTGAAATCGAGTAATAAATATAAAAAAGATATAAAAAAATCAGTTCAACAAAATGTTTAATTGGTCTTGATGCATAAAATATGCATTTCAAAAAAAAAATTTGGTTCAAATGATATTAAAATTATTAAGTTGATATAATTTGTGTACATTATTTAGTTCATAAAAATAGTTAAAAGATCATTATTGGTAATATTTTTACATGCATTATTAGTCGGTGCGGTTCGGTTTTTTAAAGAGGAAAACCAAAACCGAACTGAGTCGTTCGGTTCGGTGTAAAATCGGTTCGGTTTGGGCGGTTTGGGCGGTTTGGGGCGGTTTGGTCGGTTTTCGGTTTTTCATGCACACCCCTAGTCTAGGTACTTCTCGTCGTAGCCGAAATTGCGGTGCCCCCTCGGCACCGGCTTCGCGGCAGCTCGCACCCCTTCCGGCGGCCCGGAAGTGCCCGCCGCCTCGCCAGGGGTTTCGCTGGTCGAGGCGGTCAAGAGGGCGAGACCCTCGGCCGATTAATCCGTCGGGGCTGTACCTTTCCTTTGGCCCACGGCGGATGCCTCCCCCGCAGTCTTCGCCTTCTTGGGCGGGGGAGGAGTAGGTTGTTCGCGGCCCGACCGCTTCTTAGCGGGAACCATCGGGATGTCACGCTGAGCGGCGTCAGGGGCCTGAGCGCGGGCGAGGTCGTTGGAGACGACCCTGGTACTCTCATAAGGGGGGTGAAGGGGAACGTCCCGCTCGCCTGCCAAGGAGAGAAAGGGTGAAGCGAGGGTACAAAACAGCGAAGCAGAGTAATGGCGAGTAGCTAACCCTCCACGTCAGGAGGAGGCGAGTACCCTTCGCACATCTCAGTTTCAGAGAAGATCGCGTTGTAGCCTGCAAAGAAGAGATTCAGAGGGAACAGGCGAGAACAAAACAAGCGCCAAGTGCGAGCTTACCAGGGGTTGGCACGCCCTCCATACCGGTGGACGGTCGGGAGGAACCCGGCCGACCTTGGAAGGGTTCTCCTTCGAAGGCTGCAAGAGATTTCCCTAGCCCAGGGGGAATCGGCGACCAAGGGGTGTTCGGAGGGGGACGTCCCAGGCCCGAGGGGCTGGCGACCCGCTCAGTTGACGGAGGAGGGGAGCGATCCTGCCCCCCCCCCCCACCGCGCTCATCTTCGCGCGGTAGTACCTACGAGAGAAAAGGTCAGAAATGAAACAACCAGTCGGGAGGGAGGTGCACATACCTCCGGGACGACCTCGGTGCCAGCCGCCGAGCTGGAGCCCGGGAAGTTATTCGTCGGGGACCGCCTAACAATCCTTCCTTTTACCGGTCTGAAGAGAGGGCCGGGAGACCCACGCGCCAACCAAGGGGCGGCCTCGAGGGCCTCCTCCCGAGTCTTCTGGCCCGCGGCTGCCAGACGGGCTCGCACCTCCTCGCTGATTGGCATAGTGCAGCTACAGTTCGCTTGGATAGACAAAATGGGGTGAGGATTCATCTAAGGGCTCAGTGGTGTATTTATAGTCAGGGAGTGGGACCCACCAGAAGATTCCATGACAGCTCAGCACAGCACTCGTCGAACACACGAGTTGGATGATTCTTTTCAAGCTTAGTCAAGCTCAAAACGAGCGGGGATTGTGTACAACCCCGTGTTCGCCGAGCGGATCCGCCAAGCCAGGCGAGCGGACCAGGCTGCCAGGCTCGCACCAGGATAACATGCGAGGGGCAGGCGGCAGGAGGCCAGCTCGCTCTCGCCCAGGTCGGGCAGGCGAGCCACGCGAGTTGGCCCCTTCACCCCTCTCTCGCTCGCTCGGAATTCGTCGAGCAGAGTTTGGGTCGTCATTCGTCGAGCAGAGTTTGGGTCGCCATTCGTCGAACAGAGCTTTTTCGGCCAGCATTCATCGAACTGGTATTCGGGGATGGGTTCGACGAGTCCAGACTGGCGAGCCCTCCTCCGGGGCTCCCATGATTACAGTTGGAAGCCGGCCGCCAGCCCGCTCTCCTATGTGCGACCTGGCCGCCGGTCCGCCTCGGCAGAGGATTGGCGGGTCGCGGCGGCCCGGCTCGCGCTCGCCCAGGAAGAGTAGGCGAGCTGCAGGAGCCAGGTCGCACCCTCCCCTCGCGAGGAGAGAATAGTGGCGAGCTGACCTCCATATCCCTGGGACAGGTCCGGTGGGGCCCATAGGTGAAATTACCTGGATGACCTCCCCGTGGGTGCGAATAGCTCGTTGGAACAGCGGAGCTACGCTGTTGGCAGACCAGTTGGGCTGCACATAGCTGTTCAGAACAGCGGAGGTTGGCTATTTGCAGGCCGTTTTCAGAATTCTATAAATAGAACCCAAGGGGCACCTCAGAAGGCAGGCTCTCATACTCACTAGCTCCTTAGTCCCCTAGTGCTTTCTGAGGTAGCCTTAGCTCGGTCTGTGGCTAAATAGGGGAAGTGCTCTCAGGTCTTTCGGGTGTGTGGTGGGTCCTCCCCGTCGAGCCCTTGGGTCAGTTCTTTCTTGTTTCCCTTATTGTTTTGCTTGCAGGAGCGAAGTAGGTGCGCAATCACCCCTTCCCCAAGGGTGAACTCCACAGGAGACCGAGATTTTGGTTTCAACAAAGAGCATATCGATCTTTATATGCTTTGTTCTATCATGTTGGACGGGATTGTTTGCAATGTTTATCACACCACAATGTCATTTGTCCGCCTTGATCTATCTTGAGTTCACTCAGCAGGGCTTTCAACCATAACAGCTCCCCTACACTTGAGGTCATGGTCCTGTATTTTGTCTCGGTTGTAAATCCCGCAACTACAGTCTGATTCTTGTTTTTCCAGGAGACAAGATTTCCCCCTACAAACATGTAATATCCTGATGTGGATCTCTTGTCACCTGCACGACTAGCTCAGTCAGAGTAGCAATGGTCTTTGATATTTAGATGTACATTCTTTCGGAAGATCAGTCTTTTTCCGGGTGCACTCTTTAAGAGTCTAAGAATCTAATACACTGCATCCAAGTATCCCTCCCTGGTATCGTGCACATAAAGGGGTTGCTACGCTTACAACAAAAGAAATGTCGGGACGGGTGTGACTCAAATAGATTAGGCGACCTACAAGTCTCTGATACATCTCTATATCAGTTGGCTCTCCTGCCTCAGCGTTGAGCATGGTATTCTGATCAATAGGAGCAACAGCGGGCCTGCACCCCAGCATGTCTGTCGCTTTGAGCAGATCTAACACATATTTACATTGTGATAGAACGATTCCTTCTAGACCGCGAGCTACTTCTATCCTAAGAAAGTATTTTAGCTGCCCCAAATCCTTTACTTCAAAGTCTTTGTCCAACCTTATCTTTAGCTGAACCTTCTCGTCATCGTCTGTAATAATCATATTGTCCGCGTACACCGCAAGTACAGTAGTGTGATCTCCATTCCGCTTAAAGAACTTGGAATGATCATCGCTGGTCGGCTGATATCTCATATAAACCACAGCCTTCCTAACTGTCAAACCATGCTCAAGAAGATTGCTTCAGCCCATATAAGGATTTTTTTAGTGTACACACTTTACCTACCGTTTGTTTCATGTCAAGGCCTGGTGACACCTCCATGTATACATCTTCCAATAGATCTCCATAAAGAAATGTGTTCCTTACGTTGAGCTGATGTAGCTTCCATCCCCCATTTTCGCCAAGGATATTAGTGTCTGCACCGTGATTATGTGAGCAAAAGAGGCAACGTTACCCCTAGGCACAGTTGGAGTGGGTGTGTCATCCATCACACATTTCTGCTTCCTTTGCATCAGCTGGTGGTATGCAAACTAAGCATGTCCAACAAATCATCCAAACGGGGAATTGGAAAGCGGTACTTACAGTTATTTTATTGATGGCTCAATTATCGACGCACAATCGCCATGAACCATCTTTATTAGGGGCGAGAAGTGTCGGGACCGCACATGTACTTAAACTATGTCGGATAAGACCTTTGGAAAGTAGATCCGAAATTTTGGCTTGGAGTTTCGCTGGGGGAGGTTGGGAAGAGTAGATCCCGGAATGAAATCGATAGCATGTTGGATACTTCGAATGGGAGTCAATTCGAATGGAAGTTCATCAGGGTGGACGCACTTAAATTTCTCAAGTAGCGTCAATATTTCGGTGAGTAAGGATGTCGTGGAGAGAAATGCGCCGATAGATTGGAGCAAGACTAAGACATATATCATACCACCGGAAAAGCTATCCCTCTCAAATTCTTTATAGTTGATTAAGATTAAGGTTTGTTTGACTGCGGGAAGGGAGGTATCCTTGGTCTTGAGGTCCTTAGGAGCGGTCGGGTGTAAGGTGATTTTTGATGAATTTAAATTCATAAGTATTGAGCGACAAAAGTGGGTGACGTTGTAATCATAAATCCAAGGGCGGCCAAGGCGGACATGACGCGTGCATGGAAATAACGTCGCACCAAACTTGGTCGACATAATCCTTAATAATCAGTGGAACAAGGCAATGTTTAGTGACCGGAATAGATGTCTTATTGACCCAAGCGACTTGGTAAGGAGTGGGATGTGGTTCGGTAGTCAACTTAATGCGTAGAATAGCAGTTTTGAAAACCACATTCATGCAACTCCCACTATCAATGATGAGTTTGCAAGATTTTTCCCCGCTTTTGAAATACAATGATAAGATGCTTGAGTGTTTCCAAATGCATAACACGTGGCATTGGCCTTGTTGGCCTTACCGATAGGGATGCGTTCGCCCGATGTGTCGTTTGCTTTCCTAGCGGTGATGATAACGGATGTGGAGGTAGGGGTGTAAGCGGTTCGGTTTGGGTCAGTTTGGACCAAAACCGAAACCAAATCGAAAAGGCTCGATTATTTTTTTCTCCAAACCGAACCCAACCTAAACCGGTCGGTTCGGTTCACTAATCAGTGCGGTTTGGGGCGGTTTGGGGCGGTTTGGGGAGGTTTTTAGGGGCGGTTTTTGGTTTTATTATAATAATTTATAGGAAAAGCTGATATCATTTTTTATGTATTATAGTTATTTTAAAAATATTTTCTTTTAATTATATAATATATAATAACGGAGTGAAAATAACAAAATAAAAATAACAAAATGTGCAAAAAAACATTTATATTGTTATAAACAAATGATTTTCAACATACTTTAATCAATTTATAGGTCATATGAATATTAAAATTTAATGTTATAAGAATATTAAAATAAATTATATAGGTTTGGAAAATCATGTTGAAGGCGATATTATTTTACACCTAACAGTGATTGTAAAATTCAGTAAAGTATGTTGAAACAATGATTTTAAAATTACGTAATATTTTATTATATCGTCACAAATAACAGTGAATTCAGTGAAGTATGTTGAAACAACACTGTAAAACAGTAAATTATGTGATAGACCAAACTTTGATTGTTTCTAATCGAATCGTAATAATGTGACTTTTCGGTTCGGTTCGGTTTTCTCGGTTTACCGAAATTGAAAACCGCACCAAACCGAAAAGGGGACGGTTATCCAAAATGAAAAACCACTCCTACACCGAACCGAGCGGTTCGGTTCGAATTTCGGTTCGGTTCGGGCGGTTCGAGCGGTTTTCGGTTTTTCGTGCACACCCCTATGTGGAGGTGTCAGCTAAAACATTCTTCCCGCGTGAATTGGGAAGGTGCGTGGAAGACGGTTTGGAGTGGAAGAAGGTTTTGGAGGAGGATGCTCGTGGATTCGTGGTCACCAAAAGATGTTTTTCAAGGTCAAGGGCCGCATTCATGGCGGAGCTTAGATCATGGTGATCATAACGTCGGATTTGACTTTGAATTTTCGAACAAAGACCCTTATGGAAACATGAGACGGTAAGCGCGGGCATTTCCTGAATATCACAACGGATCATTAATTCGTTGAGCTTGCCAATGTACTCACTCACCGGACGGATGCCTTGACTCAACGAAGTAATTCATCTAGCATATTTGTGTGATGGTATGTAGGAACAAAGTGAGTGGTAAGTTACGCATTTGTGGCCAAGTGTGTGCGATACCACCTACACGACGCTCTTCGTTTAACCAAAACATTTGGACTCGGTCCACTAATTTCATGCGAGCGACTATCACCTTTTGATGATCGTCTAAGTTGTGTCATTCGAAATAACATTCGATTTTCATTAGCCAATCCTTAGAGGTTTTAGGATCACCGTAAACGTCAAACGTTGGAGCATCGATTTTAATTTTGCGAGTGAGATCATTATGCCAATCCCCATTGCGGTCCTCGTCGTCATAATCATTGTGTGGACGTTGTTGGCGATGTGGAGGATTGCGGGGTGGTGGGTTATGGGGTTGGTTTTGCAGCGGAAACCGTTCTGAATCGTCTGTGTCAAGTGTTCGAAGGCCGCAGTGAGATGAGCGATTTGATTGGTGAGACCACGTTGGACGGTCGCTAGTTGGGTTTGCGTGACTTCCAGTTCCCGAGTATCTGGATTGTCGTCCATGTTATTGGACGCGGACGAGTGCGAGAAATATTTGTTCCCGGAACATGTGCGCATAAAAAGTGAAGTGGTTGCAAGAGGACCGGTAAAGATGTAGCAAACACTAACGTTTGCGCACAATTACTCAACGCACGTGCTAATTAGACAATTATTCAAACACTTGGCGCACTGTAATACTATTCAGAAAGGGAGAGGAGGAAAGGGTAGAGGAAGGGCCAGAGGCGGCCGGGAAGGTGAGAGAGAGACAGGGAATAGGAGGTAAAGCTGAAATTCTTCTTTCATTTATTCCTTAAGAACTATTACAGAGTCTAATCCCTTATTTATACTAATTACACAGTTTAAAATACAACGGTTCTATTAACAACCGGGTCCTTCTTAGCTGTCCATTGATGTAGACAGGGTGTGTTGATGGAGCCAAGTGGCGGCATCTCCCCAGCCTTAATGAAAGTTGTCTTATTCTCATTTGTTGATCTCTAATGCAGGTTCCCAGAACGGTGTAGAATTATCACAACAGCTACTGCCATCCTTTATCCCGGTTCTTCCTTCGTTGTTTTGATAAGGTGGTGAGTATACGCGGATGTGTTACATTACCGCCCCTTTAAAACTGACGTTGTCCTCAGCATCTTCGCAAAAAATGGATTTCTGGAAACCCTAGCTGCGGGGATGAAAGTTTTCTCTGGTGGTGAAGCAACCTAGCTTAATAATGGTAGAAGGCAGAAGATGATTCTGGTGAGAGCAGATATTGGAGAGGTACTTCCTGCAGATATTCCGATACTCTTATTGTGGCTGGGTGAGCTAACGCCTAACGCTGTAGAAATATTTCTCCCTTCCCTTTATTATAATTTTTTCCTTCTGGATCTTTGTATTAGAGTGGTGGTGGTACTGCGTCGTCCATCGTATTTTTGTTGTTCTCGGTTTTTCTGTTTTGCAGTTTCCTTTTACTTCATTGTTCTTTTGTCTTCCATGACGTTCCTTCATCATTTCCAGATTGTGGTTTTAAACTTTTAAACTGGAAAAATCTTCTAAGATAGATAAATCTTCTCAAGTGCTATCTTTTGGAGGAAGTCCCTTCCACTGCACTAATCCTTGATGTATTTCCTTTCCTTGTCGCGAAATTTTCCGAGTAGACACAATAGTCATTGGCTCATGAAGTGGGTTGTTTCTCCATTGATGGTTTGGAAGGGCAACTGGCTGAGGCCCTGGTTCTCCTATGTATGGTTTGAGCACAGAAATGTGAAAAACTGGGTGAATTTTAGTTTCTGGAGGGAGGTCCAGCCGATAAGTTGTTTGTCCGATGACCTCCAGCACTTTGTATGGACCATAAAATTTCAGGCCCATTTTTTTGTTGTTAGAGCGAGCGATTGATAGTTGTTTATAGGGGTGCAGTTTGAGTAGCACCCATGCCCCTGGTTATAGCTATAGTTCCTTTCTTTTTTCATTCGTTGCTGCAAGATTTGTAGATTCTGTTTAAGTTGTTGTATAATTTTTTCCCGCTTTTCCAAGGTTGTTGCAGTTGCTTCATTGGTTGTGCTCCCTGGGCTGTAAGATAGTAAACCAGGGGGTGTTCGACCGAACATGACCTCATATGGTGTCATGTCGATCGAAGAGTTAAATGATGTATTGATAAAATATTCAGCAAAACTAAGATATGTATACCATTTTTTAGGGTTATGATTACAAAATAATCTCAGATATTGTTCCAGAGACCGATTTATTCGTTCAATTAGCACATCTATTTGAGGGTGGTATGCTGAACTATATTTCAATTGTGTGCCCTGTAAACAGAACAATTCTTTCCAAAAATCACTTAAAAATGGCGTCTCAATCCGTAATTATAGATTTTGGTATGCCATGAATTTTGCCTACATTTTCCCAAAATAAGGAAGCAATTGTAGGTCCAGTTAAGGTTTTGACTGGAGCAAAATGGACCGCCTTTGAAAAGCGATCCACCACAACCATAGTAACTGTATATGAATTTGAGTTAGGCAAGTTAGTGATATCCATAGTTAGATCCGTCCATAATTTGTCAGGTGTTTGAATAGGTTGTAATAGTCCGTAGGGTAGATGGTTGTTTGGTTTAGCCTTCTGGCATAGATCACATTGCTTAACGTAGTTTTCTACTTGTTTAATCATGTTTGGCCAATAAAAGTGTTGTTGTAGTCTAAAAGTTGTTCCCCTAACTCCAGAATGACCCCCACCCCACCCCATAAACTATTGTGTCTCCTTTATGAGTGTTAGTCTTAGTGCAGAATTCTATGGAATGAATATTTTGTGCTTGTGATATATGTAAGGTCCCTTAAGTGACCAATTAGGCTCTAATTGTGGTGTATCCCTAATTTTGTGTAGTAGCCTTTGTGAAAAAACATCTGTTTCATAGTCTTGTTCCAATCCACTCAAAAGAGGGGAGATTGGGACAGACATAACATTCAGGTTCACACCCAGAAGTTGTTCTGGAGTTGGATCTATACGAGACAACGTATCATCAACAATGTTATTTTCCTGCCTTATATTTGATAGTATAATCATACCCTAATAATTTTGAAAAGAAAATGTATTGCTCGGATGTATGTAGATCTTGTGTTAATAAATGGTGGGACTCTGATGGTCTGTGTGAATAATGAATTTATGTCCAAAAAAATATTGGCGTCATTTTGCTATTGTCGTAATTATGGCGTACATTTCTCGTGCGTACGTGGATTTTTGATGCATTTGGACCGTCAGTTTTTTACTAAAATATGCTATTGGTTTTTTTGTTGCAATAAAACAACGCCAACTCCTATTCCAGACGCATCTGTTTCTAGTTCAAATGGTAAATTGAAATTGGGTAGTGCTTGAACAGGGGGGTTAAGAAAACTTTGTTTTAAAAGATCAAAAGCATTTTGGGTATTGGGGGTCCAGTTGAAAGGAGTTTGTTTAAGTAATTTTGTTAAGGGATAAGCAATTGTGGCGTAATTTTTGATAAATTTTCTATAGTAACCAGTTAATCCTAGGAAAGCTCTAATATCTTCTTGTGTCTTGGGTACAGGGATTTTTTGAATAACATCTAAATTAGATTGTGTTGGGCCAACCTAGCCCTGAGATATCTGGTGTCCTAAGAACTCAATAGAAGTTGATAAAAATGAACAATTACTTGGTTGAAGGAAAAGGCTATTTTGTGATAGTATTTCTAAAGTTTTTTGAAGATGACTGTAATGTCCAGCTTTAGACACACTGTAGAGTAATATATCATCAAAAAAACAACTATAAACTTATGTAAGTATGGTTGAAAAATTTTTTTTATTAAGGCCTGGAATGTGGAAGGCGTTGGATAATCCAAAGGGCAATACAGTGAACTCGTAGTGTCCTTGGTGTGTATGGAACGTTGTTTTGTGAATATCGTATTCGGCCATTCGTTTCTGGTGATAGCCAGAACGAAGATCTAGTTTTGAAAAATATCGGGCATCATGTAATTCATCTAATAATTCTTCGATCGTGGGGATTGGGAATCGATCTTTTATGATAATTTTATTTAAGACTCTGTAATCCACACAAAACCTCCAAGTGTCATCTTTCTTTTTTACTAGAAGAACGGGTGAAGAAAAGCTCGAGGTGCTAGGTCGGATATGGTTTTTGTGTAGCATTTCAACAATTAGTCTTTCAATTTCATTTTTTTGATAATAGGGAAAACGGTAAGATTTTATGTTAGGGGCTTGAGCTCCTGTTTCTAAATTAATGTGATGATCTATGTCCCTTTTTGGTGGTAATGAGGAAGGCTCGGTGAATAATTGTTTGTAATTGTGAAGGAAGGTCTTAAATTCCTGAGGTAGGTTGGATTGGTCATTGGATGTTGTCAGTGTGGTGGGAAAGTTAATTTCGGAAGCGATCAACCAACAAGTGGCTGAGGGTTGTGAGGATAATAAGCGAGATAGTTGCGATGATGAAATTTGGCTATCAGTGTTGTTATGATGCCCCATAAGACAAATGGGTCCATTTGTGCCTCTATAGGACATAGTCGGGTTTGAGTAATCTGTGGTTATAGGCTCTAATGGTCGTAACCAGCGAACTCCTAAAATTATGTCCACTCCTGATATGTCTAAAACGTATAACTGGACCTTAAAATGATTAGCCTAGATGAGCAACTGAATATCCTTACAAACGCTCTTACATTTGATGGATGAACCATTTCTCATACGTACTGCAAATTCTGGTATTACATAAATAGGTAGGTTTAGGAATTTAGCCATTCTAGGGGAATAAAGTTATGCGAGTTGCCACTGTCCACTAAAATTTCAATGGGAGTGTTTGAAATATGTCCGGTGAAACGGATAAAGTGGCTCAGTGAAGAGTCTGTTAGGGTCTGAATGATTGCAGCAAATGTAGGGAGCTCTTCATCTACATTCGTTAGTTGGTCTAATGATTCGGGTAAATCTTCATCGTCAGTCCCTTGAAAATAGCACAATGTTCCTTTACCACGACACTTATGACCCGGTTGAAATTTTTCGTCGCAATTATAGCAAATTCCTTTCTACTGTCTAATAGGAAGTTCTTGGGGGGACAGTTTTTTGATAAATTGTTGTTTGGTGGTATTTGGTAAAAGGCTTTGTCGCGACGTATTGGTTTTCCACATATTTTGTCTTGTATGATAATCCGTGTTGGGTTTGTACGTTTGTGGATAGGGTTTTTGAGTTTTGAGGTGTTGTACTTCGAACATCCTAGCCATGGCAAATACTATATCGAGTTCTGTAGGCTCATGGATGAGAACTTGGCTCTGAATGTGTGGTTGGAGTCCGGAGAGAAACATGTTGGTCAGAAATGCAGCGTCTAGACCGGGAACTCTATTCTTCAAATCCTCAAAAATCTTTTTGTAATTCAAAACTGTTGCCGTTTGTGTTCATTTTGTTAAAGCGCCTTGAGGATTTTCGTAAGCGCAAGAGCCAAAGCGTTTGAGTATAGCTTTAACAAAGAAATTGAATGTCAAGGCAGGATGATCGACAAGAATGGCCTAAAACCAGCGAGAGGCAGGTTTATCGAGATGTAACGCCGCGTACAGTAAATATTCCTGAGGATCTATTGTGTTGTATTGAAAAAAAAGTTTAAGATCGTATAACCAATCGGTAGGGTTGTCGTCTGAAAACGTGGACAAGAAATAGATAGTAATTTAGGTTGAGCAGAAACAACCTGAATTTGAGGCTCGAGAGGCGGAGTCTCCCAAGATTCCTGTAGAAGATTGTCCGGTAGCATTTTCTGGCTGTTTTTGCAAGCGAGAATTCTGAAGATCCATGAAGCGTTGAATATTTTCCATGTATGTGCGCAATTTGGCCCTTAACTCTTCGTGTTGATCCGAAAATTGTTCTATGGTGGCCATGATTTGTTGGGTTAACAGCTTGTTCTGTGATTGCATGTCGTGAAGCAAGGTTTCGATCTACGTCTGTCTTATGCGTTGTTCGTCTTGAATTGCCTGAGAAACGTCGTTGGTGGGGTGGTCGTCAGTCGTCACCATGAGATCTTGTTCCGGCTGCCATTGGTAACGGGAAGTTGAGGTCAAGAACGAGAGCACCAAAATGAAAGGGAGAGGAGGAAAGGGTAGAGGAAGGGCCAGAGGCGGCCGGGAAGGTGAGAGAGAGACAGGGAAGAAGAGGTAAAGACGAAATTCTTCTTTCATTTATTCCTTGATCCCTTATTTATACTAATTACATAGTTTAAAATACAACGGCTCTATTAACAACCGGGTCCTTCTTAGCTGTCCATTGATGTAGATAGGGTGTGCTGATGGATCCAAGTGGCTGCATCTCCCCAGGCTTAATAAAAGCTATCTTATTCTCATCCGTTGATCTATGATGCAGATTCCCAGAACGGCGGAGAATTATAAGCAACAGCTACCATCATCCTTCTTTATCCTGGTTCTTCCTCCGTTGTTTTGATAAGGTGGTGAGTATACGCGGATGTGTTACACGCACACTTGGCGTGAATCAACCACAAGTTTAAACTACGCATGCAATCCCTTTCCTATGGCGGTGACTAACGGAAAAGGTTATTTTGACCTGGAGATTCGACCGGAATATGGATTGATTCCTACAAGAGCCTAGCATCCGAAAATCAGCCCCTTTTCCGACCAATTGGTTGGAGAAAAGCAACGCACTCACAACACTCCCATTCATTCAACAATTTCCAGACATACACCGAATCACTTATATGCACAAGAATTAATTTAATTTTCAGACGAATCACACCAACAAGGAGGATGAGAAATCGTTACCCCAACAAGGAACCCGAAGACCTAGTGCGAGGGAGCCGCAGCGGCACTGAGCGGAGGCAGCAGAGGTGTCGCACCCCGGAAGAAGTGAACAGTGCCACACCACCCCAACAGCCGGCGTTTCCCGGAGGAACAACTTCGATCGGACCCTCGGAGGATGGAACACCGAGCAATCGTGCGGAAGAGACCGGGCGGCGTCACACCGCCGAGAGGAGAGGAGGGTGCCGGGGTCACGACGGAGAGGGGCCACCGGTGTCACGGCGGCAGTAGAGTCGCCGGTGTCGCGCCGGAGACGGGATTCGCCGAACGGGAGGCGTGACCGGGAAACACGGGATTGCAAATCTCAAATCGTTTCTTAGCTTTTAAAACAACTGAGTTAAATTTGGTGATTGTTAATCAAGAAAAGTGTTCAACACGAAAGTTGTAGGTATCGACAAGATCTACAACCTTAGTGTTGATCACTTTTCCTAAAAATGCATGTACAAGGCGTACTTTGAAAATATGTTCAGGTTTTGCGTCTTTTCAAAATATGTCTTGTACATGCAATTTCATGAAAAGTGTTCAACACGAAAGTTGTAGATCTCGTCGATATCTACAACTTTAGTATTGAACACTTTTCCTGAAATTGCATGTACATGGCGTATTTCGAAAAGCCGCAAAAAATTGGGAGATTTTGGGGTGCGACTAGCCAATTACGGGTTGCGGTTAACAATCACCTTAAATTTTAGCTTACTTTTACGCGTCCCATCAACCAAACTGTTATGCAGTAGATTTTTCTTTCCTGCATTTTACGATAATTTAAAACTCTTGGATGACTATGATTAGAGATCAAAATACATGTGCTAAGATAAATTTTGTGAGAGTATACGATTTTGTGAACCATGTCGTGATAGGTCCTTCGCGTGTTAGGCCGGAAATTATATTGATGAGTCACGCCGCCAAGTGGTATCAGGTCGGCGCGATCATAAGTTTTTGTAATTTTAAAAAGTAGATGGGAGTATATGTAATTATACATAGTTCTAACTTCAAAGGATGTCAAGTAAAGAAATGGATAATTTTCTAGTTGTGTTAAGAGTGCCTAAACCGTTCTATATAAACATATATACGTGTTGTTGATGAGATGTCGTGTATCTTGTGTATAACTCATAATTCGTCGAGATCAGAAGTATCCAAGCAGACGGCTATTCGCAGACCATTGGGCGAGCAGAGGCGAGATTGAGCGAGCAGAGACGAGCTTGGACGAGCAAAGGCGGGCTTGGGCGAGAAAAGGCGGGCTGGGGCAAGTACCTCGCAAGTGTGGGCGAGTACCTCGCAAGTGTGGGCGAGTACCTCGCAAGTGTGGATGAGTAGCTCTAGATACTCGCTAGCAGAGGCTGGATACTCACCTATAGCCCCCCCCCCCCCCCATAGGGTACTAGAAATGGAGTTTTAGAAGAGGTTGAGATCCTCCCTAATTGGATACTCGCCTAGTCCATGTCTGCCTACTACCTCGCCCAGTCTTTTTGTTGCGGAGGGAAAGTTTCTCTCAAACTTCCGGATATATGGTGAGACCTGTTAGATTATCTAATTTGATTCGACACGTCGGAGTCCGGTAGGGTGATAGTATAACGGGGTGACTCGACGAACCCATTTGTGGCGAGTGGTTCAAGCCTGATCGCGGTTTTGTCAAGATCCTCTAGATGGGAGGATGTACGGCCACGATCGATCAAGATTTGCTTGAGGCCCTAGATTGGGGTATATATAGGAGTGTTAAACCCATCTTATAACTCTCCAATAAATCGGTTCTCTTCCAACCCTAGAAGCCCGAGCAGCCGGAGTTTTTCGTTTTCGCGATTTTCCTCTGCGCGTCTCCTCGCTATCGCGATCCAGGTCCGGCGAGATCCGGCGTTTCTGCCTCCCCTCTCCGGCGCAGCGCCTCCTCTCACCATTCGGCGATCCACCGAGACCCGGCGTCTCCAGCGCGTCTCCTCGCTATCGCGATCCAGGTCCGGCGAATCGGGCGCCTCTCCTCGCGATCCAGATCCGGCGCCTCCAGCGACAGTCCGCACGGCGATCTCCATCGGGATCCAGTCGAACTCTCCGGTGCGGGATCCAGTCGAACTCTCTGGTGCGTGATCCTCAAGGCTGAAATCGGGTGTCCACCCCGACACCACTACTCCACCGGGATCAAGTTTTCCTGCTCTCATTTGGCCCCATGGCCGGAGGTATAACTTCACTCATCCCCTCTATGCGTGATCCTCAATCGTTTTAACCTAACATTTGGTATCAGAGCCAATAGGGACTGAATCTTTAATAATCAGAATTGAAAAGCCGTTAAACTGAAAATTAAAGCCCTTAGGCGTTAGTCTTGATACAGATAATAGATTTTTAGAAAAACTAGGAATGAAGAAGGTCTTCTCTAACTCCAAAATGTATCGGTTTGAAGAACGAGCCTGTATGTCCCAACACCTTCAACAGAAGACGGCATCCTATTTCCTGAATCGACGCATAGTTCTCCATCACTAGGTTTTCTTAGGCTTTGAAACCCCTGCATAACAGTAGAAACATGCATTGTAGAGCCTAAGTCAATCCACCATGTGTTATGAAAATCATGAGAATTTACGAAATTTGATTCATAACACACTAAAGACGTCATACCTTCCCTTTTCGCGAGCCAAGTTTTGTACTTGTTGCAATCCTTCTTCATGTGACCACTCTTTTTGCAAAAGAAACAAGTTGATAGCTTCATGTTCTCCTGTTTGTTTATGGGAACAGCTATCCCCTTGCCCTTGCTTTTTGGGTCACCTTTTGTCCTGCTGGATTGCCCTTTCTTGTGGTGCACAAAGTTCACCGATTCCAGCTTCTCTTGCTTCAGCCTACCTTGCTCTTGAACGCACATGTTCAATAGCTCGTTCACTGACCATTTTTCCTTTTGTGTCATATAAGACACCTTGAAGGCAGTGAAGTCGGCAGGCAAAGAAGTCAAGATGAAGTAGACCAGAAATGACTCCGAAAAATCAACGTCCAAAGTCTTCAGCTGAGCAGCTATGTCTCTCATTTCCATTATATGTCCTCTTACGCTTTCTGTCCCTTTGAGCTTCATGGAACAGAGCTTTGCCATCAGGGTGCTGGCTTGTGCTTTATCGGAGCTGACGAACTGTTCGTCAATGGCCCCCATCAGTTCTTTAGCAGTTTTGCACTCAGGGATAGATCTCCGAATGCTCTGACTGACGTGGGTCTTGATCACCATTATACTGAGACGATTAGATCTCTCCCATCGCTCGTATAAGGTACGGTCAGCTGGTGTGCTCTCCGCCGTGGGGAGAGCAGGCTCATCCACGCGGAGTGCTAAATCAAGGTCCATACACCCTAAGGCTAGAAGCACCTTATCTTTCCATATTTTATAATTGTCCCCCGAGAGAGTGGGGATGAATTGAGTTGGGTCGATCACCGTATTAAAAACTGTAGGAAAAAAGAAAAAATTTCATGCTTACGATTTATTTAAAAGCAACGACATGAATCAAGAACAAATTGCGCAGAGTGACATCAAAAAAATAAACTTTACTTAACAATTAACTCATATTAATTGTTAATTAGAAGAATAATAAAAAATCCAGTCTCCCTGTGGGCAAAGACCGCTAGCCATCGCATAGGATTTTTTATAAATTTTCTTTATTTATATAGCTAGTGAGATTATGTATCACGATCAATGAGAACTCGTACCTGTGGGCATGGAGACCCATTAATCGGGGTACACTCTTACTACTATATACCAATTAAAAAAGTTGTTGTTATCAATTACTTCCCTGTGGGGCCGAGCAATTGTTTAGCAACCTTAAAAAATTTAATTGCAACGTGCATAAACTAGATATTTGTGACTATAATTACGCACTCAACGATGTGTTCCCGAAATAGTCACTTTTACCGTGCTTATCAAGATGTTGTGGCTACTCCTGATAATCACGATAAACTGGTAGATTAATTGATGGTTTATATAGTCTTGATTTAGATTTAAATTATATGCAATCATTCACTACAGTGCTTGATAACGGTAGTACTCATAATGTAAAAAACATCAATTCATCTAGTTTATGGCATAGGAGATTAGGACATATCTCCATAGAGCGCCTTAAAAGATTAGCGAAGGAAGGTGTCATTCAGGCACTCGACTTCACTGATTTTGGGACTTGCATACAATACATAAAGGGAAAGCATACAAACAAGTTCAATAAAAGAGCTAGAAGAACTGATGCTAAATTAGCGATTATTCACACTGATATCTGTGGACCATTTAACACCCTCTGCATGAATGATCAAAAGTATTTTATTACTTTCATTGACGATTTTACAAGATACATGTATCTTTACCTCTTGAATGACAAATCTGAAGCACTCGATGCTTTTAAAGTCTATAAGGCAGAGGTAGAGAAACAATCTGATTTGAGTATCAAAATTGTAAGATCTGACAGAGGCGGTGAATATTATGGTAGGTTCATAGATGGAACTCAAAGACCAGGTCCATTTGCTAGATTCCTTCAGGAACATGGAATCATAGCTCAATATACGACGCCCGGCACGCCACAACAAAATGGCATAGCTGAAAGGAGGAATCGTACATTAATGGACATGGTAAGGAGCATGACTAGTGTCTCATCTCTCCCTCCTAACATGTGGAGTGAAGCCTTGAAAACTGTCGTGTACATCTTGAACCGGGTTCCATCCAAATCGGTTCCTAAAACACCGTTTGAGTTATGGAATGGATGGAAGCCCAGTTTAAACCATGTGCACATATGGGGTTGTCCAGTAGAGGTTAGGATATACAACCCACATGAAAGGAAATTAGACCCGAGGACAATCAGCGGCTTTTTTATGGGCTATGCAGAAAAATCCAAGGGTTTTAGGTTTTATTGTCCCTCTCACACGCAAAAAATAGTTGAAGCAAGGAATGCCAAATTTCTCGAGGAAATTCACACTGGTGAGAATAGTTCTCATAAGTTTGTGATAGAAGAGATGCAGGAGACTGCACACTCTGGTAGTGGTGTTGACCCTGGTGGGCTCATGCCCGCTGTGGCTCAACACCTACCTATTCAGATCCCAACTTATGAAGGCGTGATCGATGATCCCCCTATCCAGAACTCTCATGAAGAAGTGGTCAGTGAAGCAGTCATCCAGGAACCACTACCAGTGGTTGAGACTGCACCACAACACCTGATCAACCAGATTTGAGAAGATCTTCAAGAGCCAAAAGGTCGGCTATTCCATCAGATTATGTAGTGTACTTACAAGAGACCGACGATCTGTCTGGACTCAATCAAGACCCCCTCACCTTTTCAGAGGCCATGAGCCGTACTGATTCTGATAAATGGTATGAAGCTATGAAGGAAGAAATTAACTCAATGGCAGTCAATCAAGTATGGGTTCTAGTAGAGTTACCAGCAGGTTCGCGTGTGGTAGGTTGCAAATGGGTCTATAAGACCAAAGTTGACACCTCTGGTAACATCGAACGATATAAAGCAAGACTTGTAGCCAAAGGTTTCCTTCAAAGGGAGGGTATTGATTATCACGACACCTTCTCTCCAGTTTCTAAGAAGGATTTATTAAGGATAATCATGGCCCTAGTAGCTCATTTTAATCTGGAGCTACATCAAATGGATGTCAAAACGTCATTCTTAAATGTGGATCTTGAGGAGGAAGTATACATGATCCAACCCGAAGGTTTCGTTTCGGAGAAAGGTCATAAGCTTGTATGCAAATTATTAAGGTCACTATATGGGCTAAAACAGTCAGCACGACGATGGTATATAAAGTTTCACAATGTGATTATCTCATTCGGTTTCGAGGAAAACATTGTAGATGATTGTATATACATCAAGGTCTGTGGGAGCAAGTTTATGTTATTAGTCCTATATGTTGACGACATTTTGCTAGCAAGCAATGATTTGAGAATGATATGGGAGACTAAACAATTTCTCTCTAAGAATTTTGATATGAAAGATTTAGGGGAGGCTTCCTATGTTATAGGAATCGAGATACATAGAGATAGATGTAGAAAGATCTTGGGGTTATCTCAGAAGGCCTATATCAACAGAATTCTAGAGAGATTCAATATGAAAACCTGTTCCAGTTCAATAGCTCCGATTGTAAAGGGTGACAAATTTAGTTTGTCACAATGTCCCAAAAATTCTCTGGAATTGGAATCCATGAAAAATATTCTGTTTGCATCTGCGGTTGGCAGTTTGGTCTACTTAGATGTTTGCACTAGACCAGACATTGCATTCGTTGTAGGGATGTTGGGAAGATACCAAAGTAATCCTGGAATGGAGCACTGGATAGCTGTCAAGAAAGTGTTGCGATATCTCCAGGGGACGAAAGATTACATGCTTATATATAAAGAATCCGACAATCTGGACTTGGTCGGATACACAGATGCAGACTTTGCAGGCTGCCAAGACTCGAGGAAATCCACATCAGGCTACATCTTTATGTTGGCTGGTGGTGCAGTAGCGTGGAAGAGTGTCAAACAGACCATCATTGCATCCTCGACTATGGAGGCAGAGTTTATTGCATGCTATGAAGCAACGAAGCAGACATTGTGGTTGAGGAAT
Source organism: Platanthera guangdongensis (assembly GCA_039583875.1). Classification (NCBI taxonomy): domain Eukaryota; kingdom Viridiplantae; phylum Streptophyta; class Magnoliopsida; order Asparagales; family Orchidaceae; genus Platanthera; species Platanthera guangdongensis. The sequence continues at coordinate 165,792,875 of CM077155.1, forward strand.
TTCTCCTCAGGTCTTAGGGTGATGAATACAGTTCCTAAGCCCATGAAGCTTCTTTGTGATAATGCTGCAGCAGTGTTCTTTGCCAAGAACAATAAAAGTGGGAGCCGCAGCAAACACATTGACATAAAGTTTTTGGTGGTTAGAGAGAACGAGCAGGAAGGTAAAATCATCATCGAGCATATAGGCACACTGCTTATGATAGCAGATCCCATGACTAAAGGGCTCCCACCTAAGCTTTACAAAAGTCATGTAGAAAGAATGGGACTTGTAGAGTCGCTTGATGTTTGAAGTTGTCATGACATTTTTATGTTATTTTTCCTGTTGTGAGTGATTAATGCAATTTTTCAGGATACTATCTCTGTTGCGCATATTAAAGTATTATTTGAGATTTAATATTGCATTAAAGAGTGGGAGCTTCCACTCATAAAGAATTAATGTCGCGTAAAGCACTTGATAGGATTTAACGGCTACATTGTGATTGCGGAAGGGAAGTGCCTACTGCTTAAGGTACAACCGCTGCAGTCCATGTGGTGGTGACGTCCTATGCAGGTATGAAGACGTCACATAAAGATTGGGCCAAGAGTCACTGTTTTTTCTTTTATTATGTATGGCCATACGAAAATTTTCTTTATGTTCACTATCACCCTATGAGTCTAGTGTTACTTTACTCTTATAAAGCAAAATTATTATTTTCTAAATAATAGGAAGGATTTTCTCCGTGTCGAGTCAAGTGGGAGAATGTTAGATTATCTAATTTGATTCGACACGTCGGAGTCCGGTAGGGTGATAGTATAACGGGGTGACTCGACGAACCTATTTGTGGCGAGTGGTTCAAGCCTGATCGCGGTTTATGTCAAGATCCTCTAGATGGGAGGATGTACGGCCACAATCGATCAAGATTGTTTGAGGCCCTAGATTGGGGTATATATAGGAGTGTTAAACCCATCTTATAACTCTCCAATAAATCGGTTCTCTCCTAACCCTAGAAGCCCGAGCAGCCGGAGTTTTCCGTTTTCGCGATTTTCCACTGCGCGTCTCCTCGCTATCGCGATCCAGGTCCGGCGAGATCCGGCATTTCCGCCTCCCCTCTCCGGCGCAGCGCCTCCTCTCACCATTCGGCGATCCACCGAGACCCAGCGTCTCCAGCGTGTCTCCTCGCTATCGCGATCCAGGTCCGGCGAATCGGGCGCCTCTCCTCGCGATCCAGATCCGGCGCCTCCAGCGACAGTCCGCACGGCGATCTCCACCGGGATCCAGTCGAACTCTCCGGTGCGGGATCCAGTCGAACTCTCCGATGTGTGATCCTCAAGGCTGAAATCGGGTGTCCACCCCGACACCACTACTCCACCGGGATCAAGTTTTCCTGCTCTCATTTGGCCCCATGGCCGGAGGTATAACTTCACTCATCCCCTCTATGCGTGATCCTCAATCGTTTTAACCTAACAAGACCTTCTTGTTGGAGCACTTGGGGTGTGCTTGTAGATAGTTTCCTCTCTCTCGTGCTAGTCATTTGAATTGTGACGTCGGATCGTAGAATCAGTAACCTTAGGCTGACTTGATCCGAATTTTGCAATATGGATTTTCCCGGTTTCAACATTTTGGTGCGGTAAAAGTGATCAATATTTTTAATATTTTCCGGCTTCAATATTTTTAAAGTCTTTGGTTGTGTTTAGCGGGATTAGGCGGGAGTATGTCTCTCGAGTTATAATTCCATTGTCTTCTTTATGCTATATTTTGGCTTCTTATGATCCGTGGAAGGAAAATTCTCGACGGAATTATGATTATAAATAAAATTTTAGTGGGTCGTATCATGAATTTCGCATGGAGTCAAACCGAGCGTCAATATAAATCAGAAAACATTAGAAAAAAAAAAGCAAAGGGTAAAATCATCAACTAATGATGATTTGTCTTAATTTGGTGACATGGATGGTGAAGCGGGTTTTGTCTTCTCAAGGTCTGTTCGGCACGATGTTGGAGGTCATGAGCACGGTGGTCAAAATTAGGTTTTTTTTTTGTTGGTGGCGGTCATAACCGTTGTCATGTATGTCAAGCATATATTCTATGACTGCAATGTTTTGTCCAAACTCATCGGAGCAAAAACACAGGATGTTGAAAATTGGATCAAGTCACTCTGTACAAGTACGGTAAGCCCACACAGACACCACTCATATGCTAAGAGTCAAACAGACAAGCCAACAACTAGACTCCAGTCAGTACACCCCAACTCTTCTCCTAAATATTGAGCGATAAATTGTTGAGGTCAATACTTGAACTACCAACCTCTTTTATAAGAGAGAAATTACCCAACTGACCACCTTTATAAGAGAGGGCTTATTGTTGAGGTCAATCTTTTCTCCTCCCCCAAAAAATATTCATAAATAATTGGTTGAATAGTTAACAAACATTGATAATGGCTTTAAAATTTGTGTTTTTCATGATCATTCACAGTGGATCAACCTCCCATGCATGGATCATAGGAAATATATATTAAGTACGATACATACGTATACTCTATTTGTCATATCGTATAGATTTTCACCTCGAATACAAGACTTAGGCTCCGTAATTAAGGGCCGGTTCATGCGGTCGTAACCGCTTAACCGGTGAAAATAAGTCCCCCCAAACAGAGCCTTAATAGAAATTGAGGGGATGTCGACACTTTTAAAATTAATAAAAAATTAATTAAATTTATTCGAGAAAAGTTGAAATATTTGTAATACAAAAAGGTAAAATTGGAGATATCATGTTTCAACAAATGGGGCCGAGCACAAAAGTTCTCCCATGCAGACCAAACAATAACATTCGTTGATAAGTTGATAATATTTTGAGTTAGGGTGGAAAAAGGGTCCGAGCCATTGAATGGTTCGGGATCGAACCGGTCGAGCCGATCAAGCCATTGAAAATCTAGCCCGTCTGCTAATTGACGGTCACTATGTGGTAATTAAATTATTACATAGTTTGAAGTGGTGGAGCCAAATATTTAAATCTGCTATTTGTCCTCTGGTGGCATGCCAGAGCTTGACAACACCATGTGCTGTGTTATGGAGGGTGCAAGGGATGGGAGAAATGTTATATTATCTCTATTAAAATATTCTCATAATTCAATATTTGTACATCTTATCCATTTCTATATAAAAAATGCACATTTATTTATTAATGAAGCACTTGCCCTATGTAAACAAAAACGTGAGCTAAGGCTCCGTTTGGCACTGTGGTGGCGGTGGTAAACGCATGATCAGTTAAACCGTCATTCGTTAAGTTTCATCTAACAAATATCGTCCGTTTGAACATAAAACTGGATGAAATTACTTAGGTAGGCGTTATAAAATGACAATTTAACCCCCATGATCATGCCCGCAACACCGTGCCAAACGGAGCCTACGGCTCCGTTTGGAGGGACTTATTTTCACCCATCAAGCGGTTACGATCGCATGAACCGGACCTTAATTAAGATTTGGTTCATGTGATCGTAACCGCTTGACCGGTGAAAATAAGTTCCCTCAAACAAAATCTAAACCTCACAAACTTACAGGAATCATATAGACATCCACATTATGGTCCTCATACAAAGAGGTGCTATGTACATCTAGGTGATGAATATGAGATGAGTGAAGTTATACCTCCGGCCATGGGGCCAAATGAGAGCAAAAAATCTTGATCCCGGTGGAGTAGTGGTGTCGGGGTGGACACCCGATTTCAGCCTTCAGGAAACGCACCGGAGAGTTCGACTGGATCCCGGTGGAGTAGTGGTGTCGGGGTGGACACCCGATTTCAGCCTTCAGGAAACGCACAGGAGAGTTCGACTGGATCCCGGTGGAGTAGTGGTGTCGGGGTGGACACCCGATTTCAGCCTTCAGGAAACGCACATGAGAGTTCGACTGGATCCCGGTGGAGTAGTGGTGTCGGGGTGGACACCCGATTTCAGCCTTCAGGAAACGCACCGGAGAGTTCGACTGGATCCCGGTGGAGATCGCCGTGCGGACTGTCACTGGAGGCGTCGGATCTGGATCGCGAGGAGAGGCGCCGGATCTGGAGCGCGAGGAGAGGCGCTGGAGTCGCCGGATCTCGGTGGATCGCCGAGTGGTGAGAGGAGGCGCTGCGCCGGAGAGGGGAGGCGGAAACGCCGGATCCCGACGGATCGCGAGGAGAGGCGCAGAGGAAAATCGCGAGAACGGGAACTCCGGCTGCTCAGGCTTCTAGGGTTGGGAGAGAACCGATTTTGTTGGAGAGTTATAAGATGGGTTTAACACTCCTATATATACCCCAATCTATGGCCTCAAGCAATCTTGATCGATCGTGGCCGTACATCCTCCCATCTAGAGGATTTTGACATAAACCGCGATCAGGCTTGAACCACTCGCCACAAATGGGTTCGTCCAGTCACCCCGTTATACTATCACCCTACCGGACTCCGACGTGTCGAATCAAATTAGATAATCTAACATTCTCCCACTTGACTCGACACGGAGAAAATCCTTCCTATTATTTAGAAAATAATAATTTTGCTTTATAAGAGTAAAGTAACACTAGACTCATAGGGTGATAGTGAACATAAAGAAAATTTTTGTATAGCCATACATAATAAAAGAAAAAACAGTGACTCTTGGCCCAAACTTTATGTGACGTCTTCATACCTGCATAGGACGTCACCACCACATGGACTGCAGCGGTTGTACCTTAAGCAGTAGGCACTTCCCTTCCGCAATCACAATGTAGCCGTTAAATCCTATCAAGTGCTTTACACGGCATTAATTCTTTATGAGTGGAAGCTCCCACTCTTTAATGCAATATTAAATCTCTAATAATACTTTAATATGCGCAACAGAGATAGTATCCTGAAAAATTGCATTAATCACTCACAACAGGAAAAATAACATAAAAATGTCATGACAACTTCAAACATCAAGCGACTCCACAAGTCCCATTCTTTCTACATGACTTTTGTAAAGCTTAGGTGGGAGCCCTTTAGTCATGGGATCTGCTATCATAAGCAGTGTGCCTATATGCTCGATGATTATTTTACCTTCCTGCTCGTTCTCTCTAACCACCAAAACTTTATGTCAATGTGTTTGCTGCGGCTCCCACTTTTATTGTTCTTGACAAAGAACACTGCTGCAGCATTATCACAAAGAAGCTTCATGGGCTTAGGAACTGTATTCATCACCCTAAGACCTGGGGAGAAATTCCTCAACCACAATGCCTGCTTCGTTGCTTCATAGCATGCAATAAACTCTGCCTCCATAGTCGAGGATGCAATGAGGGTCTGTTTGACACTCTTCCACGCTACTGCACCACCAGCCAACATAAAGATGTAGCCCGATGTGGATTTCCTCGAGTCTTGGCAGCCTGCAAAGTCTGCATCTGTGTATCCGACCAGGTCCAGATTGTCGGATTCTTTATATGTAAGCATGTAATCTTTCGTCCCCTGGAGATATCGCAACACTTTCTTGACAGCTATCCAGTGCTCCATTCGAGGATTACTTTGGTATCTTCCCAACATCCCTACAACGAATGCAATGTCTGGTCTAGTGCAAACATCTAAGTAGACCAAACTGCCAACCGCAGATGCAAACGGAATATTTTTCATGGATTCCAATTCCAGAGAATTTTTGGGACATTGTGACAAACTAAATTTGTCACCCTTTACAATAGGAGCTATTGAACTGGAACAGGTTTTCATATTGAATCTCTCTAGAATTCTGTTGATATAGGCCTTCTGAGATAACCCCAAGATCTTTCTAGATCTATCTCTATGTATCTCGATTCCTATAACATAGGAAGCCTCCCCTAAATCTTTCATATCAAAATTCTTAGAGAGAAATTGTTTAGTCTCCCATATCATTCCCAAATCATTGCTTGCTAGCAAAATGTCGTCAACATATAGGACTAATAACATAAACTTGCTCCCACAGACCTTGATGTATATGCAATCATCTACAATGTTTTTCTCGAAACCGAATGAGATAATCATATTGTGAAACTTTATATACCATCGTCGTGCGAACTGTTTTAGCCCATATAGTGACCTTAATAATTTGCATACAAGATTATGACCTTTCTCCGAAACGAAACTTTCGGGTTGTATCATATATACTTCCTCCTCAAGATCCCCATTTAAGAATGCCGTTTTGTCATCTATTTGATGTAGCTCCAGATTAAAATGAGCTACTAGGGCCATGATTATCCTTAATGAATCCTTCTTAGAAACTGGAGAGAAGGTGTCGTGATAATCAATACCCTCTCTTTGAAGGAAACCTTTGGCTACAAGTCTTGCTTTATATCGTTCGATGTTACCAGAGGTGTCAACTTTGGTCTTATAGACCCATTTGCAACCTACCGCACGCGAACCTGCTGGTAACTCTACTAGAACCCATACTTGATTGACTGTCATTGAGTTAATTTCTTCCTTCATAGCTTCATACCATTTATCAGAATCAGTGCGGCTCATGGCCTCTGAAAAGGTGAGGGGGTCTTGATTGAGTCCAGACAGATCGTCGGTCTCTTGTAAGTACACTACATAATCTGATGGAATAGCCGACCTTTTGGCTCTTGAAGATCTTCTCAAATCTGGTTGATCAGGTGGTTGTGGTGCAGTCTCAACCACTGGTAGTGGTTCCTGGATGACTGCTTCACTGACCACTTCTTCATGAGAGTTCTGGATAGGGGGATCGTCGATCACGCCTTCATAAGTTGGGATCTGAATAGGTAGGTGTTGAGCCACAGCGGGCATGAGCCCACCAGGGTCAACACCACTAGCAGAGTGTGCAGTCTCCTACATCTCTTCTATCATAAACTTATGAGAACTATTCTCACCAGTGTGAATTTCCTCAAGAAATTTGGCATTCCTTGCTTCAACTATTTTTTGCGTGTGAGAGAGACAATAAAACCTAAAACTCTTGGATTTTTCTGCATAGCCCATAAAAAAGCCACTGATTGTCCTCGGGTCTAATTTCCTTTCATGTGGGTTGTATATCCTAACCTCTACTGGACAACCCCATATGTGCACATGGTTTAAACTGGGCTTCCATCCATTCCATAACTCAAACAGTGTTTTAGGAACCGATTTGGATGGAACCCGGTTCAAGATGTACACGGCAGTTTTCAAGGCTTCACTCCACATGTTAGGAGGGAGAGATGAGACACTAGTTATGCTCCTTACCATGTCCATTAATGTACGATTCCTCCTTTCAGCTATGTCATTTTGTTGTGGCGTGCCGGGTGTCGTATATTGAGCTATGATTCAATGTTCCTGAAGTAATCTAGCAAATGGACCTGGTATTTGAGTTCCATCTATGAACCTACCATAATATTCACCACCTCTGTCAGATCTTACAATTTTGATACTCAAACCAGATTGTTTCTCTACCTCTATCTTATAGACTTTGAAAGCATCGAGTGCTTCAGATTTGTCATTCAAGAGGTAAAGATACATGTATCTTGTAAAATCATCAATGAAAGTAATAAAATACTTTTGACCATTCATGCAGAGGGTGTTAAATGGTCCACAGATATCAGTGTGAATAATCGTTAATTTAGCATCAGTTCTTCTAGCTCTTTTATTGGACTTGTTTGTATGCTTTCCCTTTATGCATTGTATGCAAGTCCCAAAATCAGTGAAGTCGAGTGCCTGAATGACACCTTCTTTCACTAATCTTTTAAGGCGCTCTATGGAGATATGTCCTAATCTCCTATGCCATAAACTAGATGAATTGATGTTTTTCACATTATGAGTACTACCGTTATCATGCACTGTAGTGAATGATTGCATATAATTTAAATCTAAATCAAGACTATATAAACCATCAATTAATCTACCAGAGCCAATAGGGACTGAATCTTTAATAATCAGAATTGAAAAGCCGTTAAACTGAAAATTAAAGCCCTTAGGTGTTAGTCTTGATACAGATAATAGATTTTTAGAAAAATTAGGAATGAAGAAGGTCTTCTCTAACTCCAAAATGTATCTGGTTTGAAGGACGAGCCTGTATGTCCCAACACCTTCAACAGAAGACGACATCCTATTTCCTGAATAGACGCATAGTTCTCCATCACTAGGTTTCCTTAGGCTTTGAAACCCCTGCATAACAGTAGAAACATGGATTGTAGAGCCTGAGTCAATCCACCATGTGTTATGAAAATCATGAGAATTTACGAAATTTGATTCATAACACACTAAAGACGTCATACCTTCCCTTTTCGCGAGCCAAGCTTTGTACTTGTTGCAATCCTTCTTCATGTGACCACTCTTTTTGCAAAAGAAACAAGTTGATAGCTTCATGTTCTCCTGTTTCTTTATGAGAACAGCTATCCCCTTGCCCTTGCTTTTTGGGTCACCTTTTGTCCTGCTGGATTGCCCTTTCTTGTGGTGCACAAAGTTCACCGATTCCAGCTTCTCTTGCTTCAGCCTACCTTGCTCTTGAACGCACATGTTCAATAGCTCGTTCACTGACCATTTTTCCTTATGTGTCATATAAGACACCTTGAAGGCAGTGAAGTCGGCAGGCAAAGAAGTCAAGATGAAGTGGACCAGAAATGACTCCGAAAAATCAACGTCCAATGTCTTCAGCTGAGCAGCTGTGTCTCTCATTTCCATTATATGTCCTCTTACGCTTTCTGTCCCTTTGAGCTTCATGGAACAGAGCTTTGCCATCAGGGTGCTGGCTTGTGCTTTATCGGAGCTGACGAACTGTTCGTCAATGGCCCCCATCAGTTCTTTAGCAGTTTTGCACTCAGGGATAGATCCCCGAATGCTCTGACTGACGTGGGTCTTGATCACCATTATACTGAGACGATTAGATCTCTCCCATCGCTCGTATAAGGTACGGTCAGCTGGTGTGCTCTCCGCCGTGGGGAGAGCAGGCTCATCCACGCTGAGTGCTAAATCAAGGTTCATACACCCTAAGGCTAGAAGCACCTTATCTTTCCATATTTTATAATTGTCCCCCGAGAGAGTGGGGATGAATTGAGTTGGGTCGATCACCGTATTAAAAACTGAAGGAAAAAAGAAAAAAATTTCATGCTTACGATTTATTTAAAAGCAACGACATGAATCAAGAAGAAATTGCGCAGAGTGGCATCAAAAAATAAACTTTACTTAACAATTAACTCATATTAATTGTTAATTAGAAGAATAATAAAAAATCCAGTCTCCCTGTGGGCAAAGACCGCTAGCCATCGCATAGGATTTTTTATAATTTTTCTTTATTTATATAGCTAGTGAGATTATGTATCACGATCAATGAGAACTCGTACATGTGGGCATGGAGACCCATTAATCGGGGTACACTTTTACCACTATATACCAATTAAAAAAGTTGTTGTTATCAATTACTTCCCTGTGGGGCCGAGCAATTGTTTAGTAACCTTAAAAATTTAATTGCAACGTGCATAAACTAGATATTTGTGACTATAATTACGCACCCCACGATGTGTTCCCGGAATAGTCACTTTTACCGTGCTTATCAAGATGCTGTGGCTACTCCTGATAATCACGATAAACCGGTATTCTAATTTTATGCAAAGAAAAGTTGGAGTTCTCAAAAGAGAGTGACCCGAATCTGATTTCCATAAACGCCTTTAACTGTAAAGCTTCATAGGTACTCTGGTTTCACCACTATCGCCAAGACTTGGACGTTTTGATATGTTCCTCCACCACCGCATCGGAGAACCCCTTCGATCACCGGATTTGAAGCGCTTGATCTTCTCCATAAGTTGGTCAGGAAAATCGGATTCGGGTCAGGAAAGCGGGGTGTCCATTGCCGGTCCATTACATTCCAGATAAAAGAATAATTAATTATTACAGGGCCTTGAAAAAATATTACACCATCACAGAACAACCGGCAATAGGAAACCACGACGATCCCTCAACTCACAAAAAAGGAAAAGAAAATTTTTTGGGATGAAATCTTCACAGAAAAAAGACCTCTATACGGTGCTCTGATACCAAATGTTAGGTTGAAACCATTGAGGACCACGCATAGAGGGGATGAGTGAAGTTATACCTCCGGCCATGGGGCCAAATGAGAGCAGAAAATCTTGATCCCGGTGGAGTAGTGGTGTCGGGGTGAACACCCGATTTCAGCCTTCAGGAAACGCACCAGAGAGTTCGACTGGATCCCGGTGGAGTCGTGGTGTCGGGGTGGACACCCGATTTCAGCCTTCAGGAAACGCACAGGAGAGTTCGACTGGATCCCGGTGGAGTAGTGGTGTCGGGGTGGACACCTGATTTCAGCCTTCAGGAAACGCACAGGAGAGTTCGACTGGATCCCGGTGGAGTAGTGGTGTCGGGGTGGACACCCGATTTCAGCCTTCAGGAAACGCACCGGAGAGTTCGACTGGATCCCGGTGGAGATCGCCGTGCGGACTGTCGCTGGAGGCGCCGGATCTGGATCGCGAGGAGAGGCGCCGGATCTGGAGCGCGAGGAGAGGCGCTGGAGTCGCCGGATCTCGGTGGATCGCCGAGTGGTGAGAGGAGGCGCTGCGCCGGAGAGGGGAGGCGGAAACGCCGGATCCCGACGGATCGCGAGGAGAGGCGCAGAGGAAAATCGCGAGAACGGGAACTCCGGCTGCTCGGGCTTCTAGGGTTGGGAGAGAACCGATTTTGTTGGAGAGTTATAAGATGGGTTTAACACTCCTATATATACCCCAATCTAGGGCCTCAAGCAATCTTGATCGATCGTGGCCGTACATCCTCCCATCTAGAGGATCTTGACATAAACCGCGATCAGGCTTGAACCACTCGCCACAAATGGGTTCGTCGAGTCACCCCGTTATACTATCACCCTACCGGACTCCGACGTGTCGAATCAAATTAGATAATCTAACACTATGTACATCTAGGTGATGAATATGCGACGACATAATGGCACGAATAAACTATAGTGAGCTTAGTTATAGTTGTGAATGCTTCGTGATGATACATAAATAGAATTTTCATTTTGGTAAATCATTTTTTAATAATGAGATTTACAGTGATTTACAATCACCTGTGGGGTTACAGAAGATTGTATATTTATAATCTCTTCGTATACTCCATAATTAATAATACCTCAGCATTATCAAAATTGAAATTGCTCCCAAAAAAGGGTAAAAGAAATTAGTCCTATGAAATTAGAAGGTTATGATCAGGGGCGGAACAAATATTTCGTCGCAGTCCGAGCGTGTCTGGCTTTGCATCCGCCCGTGAATATGACATTGGGAGGAGAGTGAGTAATCCAAAAGATGAAACAATTAGGCTCCATTTGGTTCGGGGGGTGGCGGGTCGATCCGGCGGGTGGAAACAGAGAGTTCGAACCGGAGGGGGGAGGTGGCTGCTCCAAATAGAACTTTTTGGGGCGTTTCTCAAGGCGAGCGGATGGAAACGGAGCAAACGCCGCCGGAGGTTCATTTGTTTACCCTCATTCCGGCTGCGTTTGCCCAAAACGGAGCTGCGAAACGCCCAAACAAATAGAGCCTTAACGGAGCTATTTGAGGATTATAGATATATACCCCCAAACAAATTTAAAAACATTAAATATAAATAAAATAAAATAAAGCAACACTGACCAGTGACCACCCTTTGCTTGTTAACATTTTACTAGAGCTCATCCAGTACATTGTGTTTTTGGAGCTTTAAAGTTTTTTCTTTATTTATTAATAAAAAGAAAAATAAAAAGAAAAAGAAATGGGCCCCACATTAACAAGATGGTGAGGACAATCCCTTTACTCCTTTTGTTTATCTATAGACATGTGCAATGATACAATGCATGGGGCCCATTTACATAATTTATGTGGTGAGGTGTCAAACATAAGCTCACTCATTAGGTTTTTTTTCTTTCCTTAATAATAATAATTAATAATTATATTGGCATGGGTTGTTATCATAATAGATTTTTCATGTTCCAAGTTTTACTTTAAACTCTATTTAATTAAATATTAAAGAAATATCTTTCCAATAAAAAATTGGGTTCTACTTATTGTTACTAAAATAAGAGGTAGAACGAAAAATAAACAGAAAATCAACCACCCTGAAGTCAGATTTATGTAGTTCACCGCAAGATATCTTACGACCATGGGGCAGTATCAGTGTGTTTTTCACTTCTTCAAGAATAGAGGCAGCCATAGAAAGTGGTGGATTTAAATTTTCGAAAAAATTACACAAACTCTAGAACGATAAAGAGTTTATATAACACTCTGTGAATTTACAAAAATAACCCTGATACTACCATGAACCCCATGGGTCGAGGTCATCGTTAATCGTCATCTTTGGATTATGATTTGAGACATAAAATGTATTACCTAAACTCGCGGCCTAATGTTCATTCATAATTAAGATCATGTTCCTACAAGAATTCATGCATCCTAAGAAGATGCAATATTCTGGCTCTGTTTGAGATAGTGGTGATGGTAGGAAAAGCTCTATTCCTAAAACTACCATTGTTTTTGAGATTTTTTGATTTTCTAGTGGTGGAAAAAGTTTGTCATAAAGTTGTTTTTAGGATTTTTTTTATTGGAAAGTTGTGAACTAGCCAACTTTCAGAAAAGCTAAATGGAGCTTTTTATATTTTCATGCTTATTACTTTGCAGGTCCACATCCCCTTTTTATTCATTCTGATTTTTCGAACACTGTTTTCTAACATCTCTAATTTCACCATTGATTTTCTCCCATCAATTATGAAAACGAGTAATAGACAGAGGAATAAGACGAGAGACTAACATCTCAAAGAATCAATTTGGGTTCATGTCAGGGCGGTCGACCATGGAAGCTATACATCTCTTGAGGAGGCTCATTGTCAACTACCGAGAAAGAAAACAAGATTTGCATATGTTATTTATCAACCTTGAGAAAGCTTATGATCGAGTTCCAAGAAAGATCATTTGGAGAGTCTTAACAAAGAAAGGTGTAAATTTATCATACATTGACATAATCAAAGATATGTATACAAATTTAGTGACAAAGGTGAAGACACCTGGAGGATTAACACATGAATTCCCTATCAATGATCCCACCAAATTAGTGGAGGAACGTGGGGAGGAGGCTATACGCACCCCAAATTCTCGATAAATTTAGTGATGCCCTTATCATTTGCGCCAGAGGATCCATACATGTTTCGATAGTAATTATTATTATGTTATATAATTAATATAAATTGAGATATTTCAATATACCATGTACAAGTGTCCACTAGCTATAACAAACTCATGTATGATGACAAAAAAAACTCTTATATCCAACTAACCCTTATAAATAAATAACCCTAATTTTAAAATTCCATCCCTCCCTAAAAAAGACCAGCCTTACTATTATTGCAACTTACAAGTAACCTAACATGCACAAATCTCTATGCACAATATTTGATCCAAATATTTGATTATCTCAAATATCTCTCGTGCATTTTATTTTTTTCTCACTTTTTATAAATTTAGGGTTAATTATTGGATTCTCCCCAGAGAATTTACATAATTACAGGTTGCACCCCTTTATCTTTTGAAATTGCATGTACCTCCCCTCTAAATTTTCCTATTAGAATGTCATTTCTTTAAAAATCTGAATGTACAGTTATTAAAAAGGGATAAATTTATTATATCGGAAAATAATTTGGCTTATTTTACTACTTTTCATCTATATTTCTAAGGAAAAAAATCACATCTTTCAATGTAGAGTCATTACAAAGGATAAAATTAAATACAATAATATACCTGGCTGATTTTATCATTTTTCATCCATATTTTTAACTAGAGGATCATTTTGTAAACTCGAGATATGTAATAGAAAAGTAAATATAATTTCAAAGGGTAGAGAGGTGCAACTTGTAATTATGCAAACTTTTAGGGGAGGCCCTAGTAATAAACCATATAAATTTATTATAATTTTGTAATGTTTGTGTTGTTATTGTCGCATGCCTCTATGAATCTATTAGGTGTGCAACTCAGATCGGTTCCACCAAAAACCAAGAACCGATCTATGAAGGTTCGGTTCCAGAATTTGACAATTAGAACCAACCCATGATTTTCAATTATGAAACCGGATCCACCCAATTCGATTCGGTCCGATTAAATTCATATTGCACACCCCTAAATTAATCTACTATGAATTCATAACCTAGCACATTAATACAGCATAATAATCAAAATTAATTTTTTTTCCAAAATCACTATATTTTATTCAATCAGATTTAGGCTCTGTTTGGGGGGACTTATTTTGACCAGTCAAGCGGTTACGATCGCATGTATCAGACTTTAATTAAGGTCTGGTACATGTGGTCGTAACTGCTTGACCGGTGAAAATAAGTTCCCCCAAACGGAGCCTTAAATGAAAAATGTTCGGTAGATTTGACCCTTTCAAATCGGCCCGAATAAATTTTGATAAAATTTCAAATCAGCGATGACTCGCAAAATAAAATAACTCGAGCTCGCTCAAGCAGATTCGGGGGAGTAAAGTGCATCCCTGCACTTTACGGTAAAGTGCAGAGATCCAACAACTCACGTGAATGCCCGCACACATCTCAAAGTAAGTGCATCTCATCTCGCTTTGAGATGTGTGCGGACATCCAACGCAGACTGTTGGATGCACACACTTTACGGTAAAGTGCACTTTTTGCACTTTACCTCTCCAGGTTCCCGCTCAAGCATAAGAGGCGCAAAAAATAATTTAGATGAACTTCAGTGCCAATTTCAATCATTTTGATTGGAATGATGAACAATTATACACTCGAGCCGACTCAATTTAATTTCAAACCAATTTTGTAACCATCCACTCAAATCAAAATTGCTTTCATCTCCTCCTATTCTCAATGTTAAATTGTTAATTACTCCGAACATAATTTTCCGCAATAAGATTATGCATTTATCAAATGTTATATGCAGATTGATTTTGGCTTTATGCAGGTTGCAGATATATGCAGGTCAAAAAATTATTCATGCAGACCAAATTTCACCTATGCAAGCTAAATTCAAAAATCAAATGCATATCTTCTATAATTAACCATGACAAATAGAGCATTCTTAACATACATCACGTCACACGTTGGACTTGATATCACCTGTAACAACTCAAATCAAAATCTAGAGATGGTCTGGATAAAAAATTTGGATTAAAAAACTAAAGATTTTTATAATTACATGGAGTTTACAAGCAGGATTTGACGGCGAAAGGAAGGTGAAGGAATCCGGGCGGAGTTCAGTTTCGACGAGGATTCAGAGGAAACAGAGGAGAGCATCGCAGAGTGAGCCATGGCGGATGTAGGCGGATATCATGGAGTTCCAAGAGAATATGTTTTTTTTTTTGGATATTCTGGTGAAGGTGGCGGGTTTGGCGGGGACATCGCAGAGGCGGGAGTAGATGTTGATGCGATCGGTGGCGAAAAAAATTTCGAAAGAGCCACCGGAGATGAGGAGGAGAGAGTGGAGGATTCAGGCAGAATGAAGGGAGGCTCCACAAGTGTAACGTTGATGTTTGAGCTGTGACGGTTTGAAGCTATTGTGGTGATAGTTTACCAGCATTTTAAACTTTTGTGACCAACAAATAAATTATTTATTAAAAAACCACGTAATAAAAATATATATATATATATATATAAATGTTTGGTCAAATTGCTGTTTAGTTGAAGGAAATAATTCAAAAAGATGAAACTAATTAATTTTAATGCTAAGCTCTTTTCAGTATAAAATAACACTCATTATTAATCTTATAAGATTATTTCTATAAATCAAACATCTAACTTTAAATTTATCATATAATTTATAATAGATAAAATACTACTTATTTTTTTTTTTTTCTCTCTCTAAAAAACTAGCTATGTCTCTATAGAAAGGCTCAAATTTGAAAATGCTCAACCCAATTTACACTCCTAATAATAATATAACCGCCCAAAATCAAAATGAACTTCCAAACAAATTTAAAGGTGTGTTCATTTGACAGATTTTAAATGAAGAGAATTGGGCAGGTCACTTGGAGACGGCGAGGGGTGGGCCCTATCAGCGGTTTAGCATACGCGTGGGGAGCTTGCCTTGACATTACTGTGACCTACCGCAGGGGGAAGGGCGCACCTTCGACCCGGGGCGGTGAGAGGTCATTTGGGGGCATGGCCCTGCGACACGTCCTCGCCGCAAGGGAGAAGGACTCACCTTTGATACAGGGCAAATAAGGACTACTGTGATGATGGCTGTTGGCGGTCGAACAGATGAGCTTCGACTATTCCTCTAGCAACAAAGTCAGAAATCAAAGAGAGACGCCATATTAGAATGAGTTCAAAGCAAAGTTTGTACAAACGTATTTTGCTGAATTTGAAATATAGTTGGTGACCACTAAGTTAGACAAGCAGGGATAAAATTGTTCTTTATTTAACTTCGAGTTTTTCTTTTGAATGTCTTTGCTGGGAAAAGTCAGCGTGTGCGAGTCTGATAAACATCCAAAAGTGGTAGCTGAAGTATTGCGGTATAATCATACTCTGCTTGGATGACAACAAACTGTACATCATAGGTTGCCTGCAGGGGTTCTTTGCCTAGAGTAAATTAAAGAGTGATGGTGCTGAGGACCGACACTGGAGTGCTTCCCGAGATGCGCGCACTCGTTGACTTGAGCTCAAGGTTACCACTTGTCAGCTTGAGTTTGAGCAGTGTTGAAAGAAATAATATGTTTACTGTGATCCCTTCGTCTACGAAGACTTGACTTGTTTTGATTGATGGTTCTCTGATAACTATAGTGACACTAATTATACTTTGATGGGGGGGGGGGGTGGTGGTGGGTGGGTGGGGGGGGGGGGGGGGGGGGGGCTTGATCCTTTTTCTTTAGCAGAAATTGATCTATTGCTCCTAGGTGAGCAAATCGCTGAATATCTATCCTCTCTTAGGAGATTGCAATCCTCAGTGTCATGTTCAGGTCATTGGTCATATTCGTAATTTTTTGAGCGATCTCCTCAATTTGGAGCGAGTGGTCTGGGTCTCTGCAAGGCAAAATGATTGTAAATGGCTTGGGCGGAGTTGAGTGGTGTGAACCCTTAGCGTCGACGATGCTCTCTTGGTTGACAAGCATCTTCATGACCCTTGCGCTTCCTTTTGGGTTCCGGATGAGAACTAATCTCCTGCTTCCTTTTCTTCTTCAGTGATTTACCTAATTCATTAGAGACGATCTTTTTGTTGTTGCTTGAAGTGAACTGAGTGGCGAAAAAATGTGTTAGTTCTATGAAACTGTCAATTCTTCGTCTTTCAGAGAGCGAAATCAAGTTATGGCTTGCCCTTTCAGTGCAGCAGGGAATACTTGACATAGTAGCTCGTTTAAGGTCTGATAGGTGTGCATTACAGCCACATAATGTCTTATATGCGTAAACGAATTGTCTACCCTGTCAAACTTCTTAATATCTGGGTACTTAAAGCCCTTTGGAATGGGACTCGCCAACATGGACGAATCTAAGTGTAGTCCAGGGTGCCCACCCTGGATTTTGCGAAATTTTCAATAGATTGAGACTGCGTTTAATTTTTCAATATATATAATAATTATATATATAAGAAATATTTAGTAGTTCTAATTCGGTCCACTAGTATAACTTTTAGGCGACTTTGGTGATGATCTGAGTTCGAATCCAAGATAATTTTTTTGCTTTAAATTTTTTAACCTTTAAATGCAATCTAACGACTATCAATCCATCAAATCGTGGACAGGTCGTAGGAGGACCTTTTTTTCGCTGAGTTAGGGTCCCCGTATCTGCAGGGAAGGCCTATTTTTTTGCTGAGTTAGTGTTTTTGTATGGCCGTATCCTCTGTTCTTCGATGGGCTTGACGGGCGCTGAAACTCCCCTGCAACTCTTCTCTTTGATGGGATCCACGAACACGAGTCCTCCTCTCCTCCACTCCTTGCTACAATCTCAGCAACAGAGTAGCAGTCTCGGTTTAGGGACCTGAGAAACAGGATCTTATGAACAGACACACCTTCAGGTTCAAGCTTCTAACATTTTCCTATTTGTGGAGAATACACCATCAGATTGTGGGCACTAAGGAGATATTTCTTGATTTTCTCATTGGATGTGCCTTAATCTTTATTCATACAAATTTTCAGCGCGATCTTATGATGATGCATAACTTTAAATTCTAAATTTATAATCCATTTTCGTCCAGTGACGAAGTTTTGATAATATCTGGAGATTGTTTCTTTGAGAAGAAAATTGAAATTTCATTCACTAAAATCTCTTTGATAAATTGATTATTTTATATTTTTTTATTGTTTTTTTTATAGAGATAGATAAGTATTTTAAGAAATTTTTGATTTCTAAATCATCTCTTAAAAAGAAAAAAATTTGTGAAGATGATTTGAAATCAAATTCAAAGAGTGGTCGAATTGAAGTTAATCTAGACAACATAATAGTTAATCCGGGGCTACGAGTTAGAATTTCAGATTATAATGTTAATGATAGAGTCAAAATTAGAAGACAATATTTATTAAAGGGTCCATGTCAACCACGACATCATCAGTTTTCACAGACAGTATTTGGGAATACGCCTAAAAAGTTCAATTATTCATGATTTGAGTAATTTCTTTCTTGAATATAGTATAGCAAAAGAAGTGACATTTTGTATATTTTGTTATTTTTTATGCCTAAAATGGGACACCAATCAGGGGAAGATTCATTTACTATTGACGGATTAAAATATGAGAAAGATGGTTTAACTAGACTTCAAGGACATAATGGGGGTCTCAATAGTATTCACAATCAAGCTGCAATGATGTGCACTAACTTAATGAAATCAAGTTAGCATATTAATGTTCGGTTTCATAGACAAACAGATCTCACTACACAAGAATATAAAACACGTTTAACTGCATTAGTTGATTGTATTAGATTTTTAATACAACAGGGTTTAACATTATGTGGTAATGATGAATCCAATTCTTCAACAAATCAAGAAAATTTTCTTGAGCTTTTACGATTTCTTGGAGATTATAATGATGTAGCGAAAAAAATGATTTTGCATAATGCATCAGAAAATAACAAGTTAACTACTCCTTAAATTCAAAAAGATATTATCAATGCAATGCCAATTAAGATATAAATTATATTAAAATGGATATTGAAGATGTTTTTTTCTATACTGATAGATGAGCCACAAGATATATCAACTAAAGAGTGAATGGCTACTGTTTTGCACTATGTTAGCAGTGAAGGGCGAGGAATTGAATGCTTTCTTGGAATTGTGTATGTAATAGATACATCAGCTTATTCTCTTAAATGAGCATTAGAATAATTCTTTTTATATCATGAATTTAACATTTCAAAATTACGAGGACAATAATATGGCAGTGCAAGTAATATGTGAGAGGATTTTAATGGACTTAGAGCTCTAATTATGAAAGAGAACTCATCTGCATATTATGTTCATTGTTTTGCACACAAACTTCAATTATCATTAGTAGCAGTTGCAAAAAATAATGTTAAAGTTGCTTGGCTCTTTGAATTGGCTGTCACTTTGACCAATATACTCAATGTATCATGTAAGCATCAAGAGCTTTTACACGAGTCTCAATTTTTTACGATTATTAAAGGTTTACAAAAGGTTGAACTTGTAAGTGGTATTGGTTTAAATCAATAAAGGACTTTAAAAATGGCAGGCGAAACTAGATGGGGATCATATTATGGTTCATTGTTTAACATAATTGTGTTGTTTTCCTCCATTATTGATGTTCTCAAGATTGTTGAAAAAGATCCACATTCAAGTTCTGATCATAAATCAACAATTTTTTTATTATTAGATTCACTTCAATCATTTAATTTCATAATTATTTTATTTTTGATGAGAGATATATTGGGAGTAACAAACAGTCTATCAGAGACATTGCAACGTAAAGACCAAGATATTAGTAATGTCATGTATGTAGTGAAAATTTCTAAACGAATGTTGCAGGATAAACACGATAAAAGTTGTAAAAACTTATTTTATGAAGTTTCATTATTCTGTAATAAATACAAAATTAGTATTCCAGATATGAATACTTTATATAGTGCAAGAGACCGATCAAAAAAAGGTTCAAGAAATGACAAATTTACATCACTATTGAGTTGATATATTTTATAATGTGATATATATGCAGCTTCAAGAATTGAATAATCAATTTACGAAGACAAATACAGAACTACTTCTGTGTTGCATCATTGAGTCCGAATAATTCATTTTCTGCATTTGATAAACAAAAATTGAGATACTTGCTGAGCTTTATCCATCCAAATTTTCAAATTTAGATATTATAGAATTGAATTGTCAGTTGGAAACTTATATTTATGATATTCGGGGTGATAGATATTTTACACAAGTAAATGAAATTAACGATCTTGCAATAAAGATGATTGAAAAAAAAGATATTTTATATCCTTTGGTTTATTTACTGATGAAATTATCATTGGTTTTACTAGTTGTAACAACTACAGTTGAGAGGACATTTTTTGCGATGAATATCGTGAAAAACCATCTGCGTAATCGGATGAGAGACTCAATGATGAATGATTGCTTAGTTACATATATTAAAATAGATATGTTCAAAGTATTGATAATAAGATTATCATCAAACGCTTTCAAAATATGAAAAGTCGACGTGGTCAACTCTGAAAGATAATGTTATGTGTTTTTAATTTTAAATTAGTTGAAATATTGTTAAATATTCATGTGTTATTTTTTCTTGTATTAATACAATTATTTGAATCATTTAAGTTAATTTTTTTTAACTATATTATGAAAGGAGTCTGCCCACCCTAACATTATTTCCTGGCTCCGTCACTGCTCGTCAAGAAGGCTGGTGTGAATGGTGAGTGTTCACATTTTTGCTCTCTAACACGTGGGTTGTGAACTTCCTCACATATGAGCTCATTGTTTCTGGTACTATTGCCATTTGGTAGATAACAATGATAATTGCTTTCCGTCTCCTGAATTGATTATGTGGGAGTCGGCGAACTACTTGAATTAGAGAATTCTTTTTCTATGTCATAGATTTTGTGTGAGTGTTTGGCTGGAGCGCGATCTAGACCTAACGGATGCAAACTGCCTATTCCGAGGGCAAGATTATGGGCTTGTGGTGCTCCTCTACTTTTTAGGAGCGTGAGGATCTCTGGTTGATGCTCTTCAACCTGATGCATGTGTTCTTCCGATGTCATATCAGGTGCATTCATGGCTTCTATCGCGAGAGGTGCACTGACAAACGAGCGGGGGAGAGCTGGATGGACGTGCCCCCCCCCCCCCCATGAATTGATCTTTCGGTAGTGCGGGTGGCTTTTCCTACCATATTCACTAGTCACGAGTATCGATGTATAAAGGGTACTGTTTCCTGGGTCTTTTTCCGCTCCTGCTCCTTGAAGGTTCTTCCCGATCAATCTTTGGCGGGACTATTGCTCCAACAGCGAAGACAACAACCTCCGCTGTTCTATAATCTAAGTCATGCCTATCGCCATGGCCAATGCGGACTGCAATTGGCACAATGACAACTTGCACGATTCAGGAGAGAAAAAAGGTTGGCTGAGCTGGGATTCAAGCGCCACAGCGCGGGCAATTCCTTGTGTTATAACATCCATAAGTTCGCTAAAACAGGGGATTAAAGCGGATGCATGGGAACGAAGGTGGTCCTCATGTTTACTCAATCGGGGAGTGGACATGGGATTTTAATGGCGGGAAGGGAACCTAGCAGGCGAGGAGCAAGCAAAACTCTAGCTGACGAGAGCGATGCTAAGCGAAGGAGGCAAAGCGGCGTGCAATGCAACCAAATAGACGAAAGGCGGAAGAGAATATTGCTTTGCGATTATCTAATTTAGGAAGAGAAAATAATGTCTAATTTTGAGTGCGAACAATCAAAACTGAAGTGTGGATAACATTAGCCTAATCTAATTCCATTTTACAAAAAAACAGATGAACCAAATCTCATTTTACAAAAATAATAAACAAACACAAATATCAGAATTAGATGTAGCAAATCAAATTCCCTCTCCACACTTTGAGAATCCCATGACAGAACAGTTTCCATGTCACTGAGCTCAGTGAGCGAAGATATTACTGTGTGACTGCGTGGGAGTGGGAGAGAGAGAGAGAGAGAGAGAGAGAGAGAGAGAGAGAGAGAGAAGGAGAGAGAAGGGGAGAGAGAGAGGCAGGTGATGATGGATTCGAATATCTTGGATGGAAAAAGCAGAGACATCCCCATCTGATAAAGCAAAAGAAATCGAGTCTCCCTTTGAATTCCCTCTTCACTCTTTTGATCTGCTTTCTTCCTCCGCTTAAAGTTGATGTTTCTGGATCGAGATAATCCATCATTCAAGTATGCAATGCCTCTCATTCCATGTTTCCTCCATGCTTCGCGCAGGAGCTCCCCTCCATCATTAGCAGCAGAAGGCATTGGAGGGAAGACGCGTTGAAAATGGTGGTTTATAGCTCCATCGATGCAGCCATGGAGGCAATCGAAGATACCGCCGAGGTTTACCCTCTTTCTCTTTCCCACTTCGGTCTCGATTTCTTGAATTTCTAAGCAAGTTTCGATTAGGTTTCTGAAGTTTCTAGCCTGGATTTGCCCTTTTCTGTTTCAATGTTTTTCATGTATATTTTAGTTTAGGGTTTAGGTCGACAAATGCTATATTCTGAATTTCATAAACTCCACCGCAGATTTAGATGTCGGATATAGGCAGCATTCGATCAAGCTACATTAAGTAAAACTTCTTCAGATCGACAATGTCGGATTTCCATGTTAGAAGCGTGGAAACCGGGCAAACAAAGATCAGAAATGTCCCCATTGCTGTAACACCCGAAGGATTCTGGTGCTGTCCCGCACCAGTCGTGTTCCAAAGAAACATTAAACATCTAAACAGCCAGAGCAAGCAAAAGAGTTCATCGCATACAAATCTTGCAGGTCAGAAGTCAACAAATACATCGGGAGAGAAGAGGCAGCCTGCTCACCAGTTAAAATCTAAGGCGGTTTCCGAAGATCAAAGATGTCCTGAATCAGATAATTTAGGGTCAAACCCTGCCATGACCCCTGAGAGTGTGGTGGCAAAGTCAAATTCCGGGAATCCACAGAGAAAGATATCTGTTTGTTTCGGAAAGCCCGATTCTGGAGACTTGAAGGTTGTTTTGTCTGGTAAGGAAAACATTGTTGTGAGGATGAATGTTCATAGGAACGTTCTCGCCGAGCATAGTAGTTTCTTTTCGGAGAAGCTTTCTAGGCAGTCTCCTGTAGTGTGCATCGAGATTGGTGATTGCGAAGATGTGGAGATATATGTTGAGGCCATTGGACTCATGTATTGCAAAGAAATTAAGCAGAAATTAATCAAGCAAAGTGTTCCTCATGTTCTTCGAATACTCAAGGTATATTCAGCAATCTATGAGCTTTTCTACTTAGGGATTGTTTTTATTGATTTCTTCAACACCTTTGCTTGAATTGTTATCGTTTTAAAAGTTAAATTCAAAGTCATACCTTCAATTGCAATAGAACCTAAGAAGTAAGGGCACTTCTAGAATATCAATGCACACATTTGGCATTATAATTGCTAAGTGGATGATGAATTATGTATTGGAAATACTAAATAAATACTTTGTAATTTGTCTTTTACATTAGCTCTCAATTAAAAACATATAATAACAAAGCATTAGCTCTCCCTCAATAGTGTCTATCTATTTTTTTGCGTTCCATTAAATCCTCAATTTCAGAATGTTTTCTCTAGTGAAATTTATTATTTCACAGCTTCTTCAATTTATTAGAGTTGTCTGAATTTTATGCATTTGTAGTATGTTACCTCAATTTCCACGATTTTCTGTGTTTTATATTCTTAATATCAAGCTTGTCATGGCGTCGCCTAGGCGTCCAGGCCTGAATGTGTAAAAGGCGTTGGACGCCTTGTTATAAATTTTTTATTAAAAAGAAGTATAGACTGCGGTTCTTATAAAAACCGATGCCTATACATACTTTATACTGCGGTTTTTATTAAAGACGCAGTCTAAAGTATGTACAAGTTTTAATTTTTTTTAATACTTTAGACTGCGTTTTTTATAAAAACCGCAGTCTAAAGTATTAAATTTTTTTAAAAAAATACTTTATACTGCAGTTTTTATAAAAAACAGCAGTTCAAAGTATTTTTAAATTTTTTTTAAAAATACTTTAGACTGCAGAAAACCGCAGTCTAAAGTATTAAATTTTTTTTAAAAAATACTTTATACTGCAGTTTTTATAAAAAACAGCAGTTCAAAGTATTTTTAATTTTTTTTTAAAAATACTTTAGACTGCAGTTTTTATAAAAAAACGCAGTCTAAAGTCCGTCTGTTTTTTTTTAATATCTCGTTGTCGCCTTGACTTCCTCGTCTTATTGTCGTCTAGGCGTCCGTCTTATCTCCTAAGTGTCCAGGCGCCCGACGCTCTCCTTGGTTCGCCCTGACGCCGTGACAAGAATGCTCAATATATGTCGTAGAATTTGAGGTCTCTCTCTCTCTTTATATATATGTGTGTGTGTGTGTGTGTGTATATATATATATATATACATACATACATACGAGTGACAGCCACGGGGCTCTGCCCCTACGACCAAACGCGTCAGTACCCGGATCGTGACTGGCACGGGGCTCTGCCCCTATCAATTAATGCAACTTAAAATAAACACACTATTAATTAATTAATGCGTAAAGTAGTTATACGCCATTTTCGATTTTTGTTAAAAAAAATCGTCCTTATGCATATATCATGTCAAATCAACTTTAATAAAGCTGACGAGTTTAATGATAGTTTTTTGAAAATACTCTTGACATTCCTAATGACAATCTTTTTCGAAAAGACCGCTGACCTGCCTAATAACAGTCTATCATAGTAGGTATACGAGTCTACGAAAAACTTTTTTGATATTAGGGATCTCCCTCTTTGCTTTTTATTTAGGGATATGATGTAATTACATGAATGAGCATTGTATTTTAATTATTATTTTTAAATGCATTATAATATATGTTAAGTCATTAAATTAGAACATTAAGGATATATTTGGCAATTTTGAATGTTTAAACAAAGACAACTTTTCTCTTTTAATATTGTAAAAAAAAAGTGAACATGGTACTTTTAGATGAACTCTGGAATCAGAAAAAATTAAAATAATTTGCTAAACATACTAGATCAAATAATGCAAGACACAATTTAATAGATGGTGTTATTTTGACAAAATGACTTGCTCGTCTTATTGTCGTCTAGGCGTCCGTCTTATCGCCTAAGTGTCCAGGCGCCCGACGCTCGCCTGGGTTTGCCCTGACGCCGTGACAAGAATGCTCAATATATGTCGTAGAATTTGAGGTCTCTCTCTCTTTATATATATATGTGTGTGTGTGTGTGTGTATATATACATACGAGTGACAGACACGGGGCTCTACCCCTACGGCCAACCGCGTCAGTACCCGGATCGTGACAGGCACGGGGCTCTGCCCCTATCAATTAATGCAACTTAAAATAAAAACACTATTAATTAATTAATGCGTAAAGTAGTTATACGCCATTTTCGATTTTTGTTAAAAAAATCGTCCTTATGCATATATCATGTCAAATCAACTTTAATAAAGTTGACGAGTTTAATGATAGTTTTTTGAAAATACTCTTGACATGCCTAATGACAATCTTCTTCGAAAAGACCGCTGACCTTCCTAATAACAGCCTACCATAGTAGGTATACGAGTCTACTAAAAACTTTTTTGATTTTAGGGATCTCCCTCTTTACTTTTTATTTAGGGATATGATGTAATTACATGAATGAACATTGCATTTTAATTATTATTTTTAAATGCATTATAATATATGTTAAGTCATTAGATTAGAACATTAAGGGTATATTTGACAATTTTGAATGTTTAACCAAAGACAATTTTTCTCTTTTAATATTGTAAAAAAAAAGTGAACATGGTACTTTTAGATGAACTCTGGAATCAGAAAAAATTAAAATAATTTGCTAAACATACTAGATCAAATAATGCAAGATACAATTTAATAGATGGTGTTATTTCGACAAATTTTTTTTTGAACGCTTCCATCTTATCAGAGCTGTTTCTCCCTCATCTAGCCACTATTTTTGACGTATAAGTAGTCAAAATTCATTATCTCGACAAGAGAAATCTAAATCCACTAACTATTTTGAAAGATAATGGGGGGTCAGTGTCCCTAGGGCCTCTCTCTGGATCCGCCCTTATATATATATATATATATATGAATTTATTTATGTATTCAATTACCCACATTTCTTTAGCATGCTATGTTACGTTTCTGTTTTTGTTTGGCTCATACTTCGACATGATGAATAATGGCCAACTTTTATTGTTTTGTATTCTACAAAATGCATCTGAGATACTTTTTCGTTATTTGTGCAACTAAATTTATTTTAATATCTCTAATTTTGAGAGAGGCCCCAAGTGGAGATGTTTCTATTTATCATTGAATTTACATTAAAAAAAATTCCGTTACTATTGGTGACAGGAATGTTTCACAAACTAGAGCTACCAGAGAGATTACTGAATTGAATTGCTAAGCCACTTTTTTATTAGCCTCTCAAGGAAAATACCAAGAAGCATTGTAAGGAGCTGAGGCAAACTTGAATTATATTTATTTATATATATAAAACAATATACATATTTTGAAGCACACCATACTTTAAGTTTTGACCATTGGATCTCATCAAATAAATCATATCCCTACATGAGAGAGAGAGAGATGGGGAAGAGAGAGAGGGGAGGAGAGAGGGAGAGAGAATAGGAGAGAGATGACAAAAAGGAGAGGAGAAAGGGACGGAGAGAGAGGGGGAGGAGAGAGAGAGGGAGAGAGAAAGAGAGAGAATAAGAAGAGAAAAAGGGCGAGAAATTAATGTTTTTACGTCAAAACATAAATTTTTTTATAAAATAAAAATTGTAATATCAATTTATATTTTTTTACGGTCATTTTGAGTACTCATATATATATATTGCGGGCGCTGCTCGCCTTGATGTGGGCGCAGCCGGCAACGACGCATCGATCACGGGCGAAGCCTGTGTGGAGGCGGGTGAAGCCCGTGCGGAGGCGGGCGAAGCCCGCCTAGATGCGGCCGAAGGCCGCCCGAGAGCATCGAGCACGGGCGTAGCCCGTACGAAGATGCTCGTACATATATATATATCTCCAACACTTATAAAGAAATATAGAAAGGGAGAGAGAAAGAGAGAGAGAGGAGAGAGGGAGAGAGGGTGGCGGGAGAGAATGGGCGGGAGAGAGATGCTCATCATTCATTTTTTATTGAGGAGAGAGAAAGAGAGTGAGAGAGAGAAAGGTAGAGGAGAGAGTGGGAAATTAATTTTTGTACATCAAAACGTACAATTTTTTAAAAAATAAAAATGATAATATTGATGTGTATTTTTTGCGGTTATTTTGAGTACTCATATGTATATGTTGCGGATGCACCCCGGCTTGATCCGGGCGCAACCCGCAACGACACATGGAGCACAGACGAAGCCCGCTAGGTACTGTCGCGCTTAGCCGTAGGGGAGGAGCCCCTTATCGGGCACTCGTGTATATATATATATATGTATATATATGTATATATATATGTGTGTGTGTGTGTATATATATATATATATATATATATATATATATAGGGTTTGAAATATATAAGCTCAAAGCTGGTTCTTTCACAATACATGTCGGAATTAGGCATATAATATATGCATTTTGTAGCCAAAAACGAGATCTACAATTTTCATGTTGAACATTTTTCCAAAATTTGCACGACATAGCCGGAATCTGGCCCGAAATGCTGCTGGCTCGAATTTTGAAATTTATTATTATTATATTCATTTCGAGACAACAACCTTTCGGGCAAGATTGCGGTCAAACCGTGCAAATTTTGAAAGAATGTTCAACATGAAAGTTTAGATTTCGTTCTTGACTACAAAATGCATATATTATTTACCTAATTCCGACATGTATTGTGGGAAAACCAGCTCAAACCTTTTTTAGGCGTGCACAAGATTCCTCCATGCGCTGGCGTGATAAACTGACAATACATCCTCTGTTTGCCATCCCCGTAAAATTTTTGGTCATGCCGAATATAAAACTCAATAGAAATTGAGGGGACGATGACTCTTTTAAATTAATTTATAAAGAAATATAAATAAAATTTACTTATGAAAAGTTGAAATATTTTTAAATTTGTGATAAATAAGGATAAAATTAGAAAGTTGAATGTTTCACTAAAGCGTTTTTTTACCTTACATAGAGTATAGATATATCTAAGATAACTGGGTTGCCAATTATATAACTAGAGCAAGGAAATGGATTACTGAATTGAATAAGCTGAATTGCTAACCCACTTTTATGAAAACTAAACATAATTGGGTTTAGCGGTTTAGCCAGTTATATAATAGATGTCATCTCTTTTACCTGTAAATGTGCCCCCCTCCTATTATGAAAACAGCTCAGACAGATATTTTCCGATCCAATAAGTAATCTAACGACAAAAATTGGTGCGGTTACGAAGAGTAATTTGAGCAAATCACAATCAGAAAAATAGAAGCAACCACAATCAAAAACGCAAATTTAAAGTGGTTTCTCGAATTTTGGGTACGTCCACTGCGCAGAAAAAAAAATTCTCCTTTACTGATAGACACACGACTACAAAGAGAGTAAGAAAGAGAGAGATCGGTAGCCCTACGAGGAAGACGAAAAGGAAAATACCACTGTCCTTCCCCAACTCTGTCGACAATACCCCCTTCGCTAAGAACGTTGGCAATCTCGTTTTTTAAGAATCCGACCGAGTGTGGCAACAACAAATAGGAGGACGAACGAGCACCGCCGTGGCCGAGGAAGAAGAAACTGCGTGAAGAGGGACCTGCACTTTCCTTGGATTTTTTGCGAGACCTTCGGCCGAAGTGCACCACCGTAACAGGAAGGAAACGTGCGGCCGACACCTGCTTGTCTGAATGCCTTCAAAGGGGAAACCGACACCTTTATTTATAAGCATGAACCAAGCCCTAACCAAACCGGGTAGAGGGGGGCCGATTATATGCATTAAGTAGGAGATCAATCTCCTACTATTTGTGTTCTTTCATCAAAGGGAAATTTAAAAGTTCCCCAAAATAAAAATATTGCTGGGATATTGGTTTTCAAGGATGAAATCACTAATGGTGTGGTTTTCATTATCAACCATGATTGGAAGGTAATGACATAGAAAATAAATCCCGAAAAATATTATCGGCTCTGGTTGGAAAGAGGCGGTATGTGCAATAATCTCCACCTTGATGTCTCTTCCATGACATGCTCTACCTTGCTGAAATAACTCCAAGGTGTCCTAACGGTCACCGAGAGTCAATACCAAAGGAACCAACTGAATGTACTTCCGTCAAAAACGGATCACCTTCAATCCTGAGTAGCACACAAACTGGACTGACGTGACTGTCTCAGAAACGCTTCACCTTGAAGTTAAATTACAACTGCTCCACCTCAAGCGGTGGTCTCCCATAACAATCTAAATTTGTCAAGACTTCTGATCTGTGATGTGCCCGCGGGAGAGAAAATGATAAATGCAGACACATCAACAATGAATGCAAATGAACTGACCTCAACATGAGAGAAATGAACCCCTATGAGAACTAATCAAAAAGTTGATTAGACACACTCTATGCTCATGTAGAATGAATGAGTAATAATGAGAGAGCAAATAAAAGAATAATAAGAGTTATAGTGACACAAGTATAAATGTGATCAAATTGCATTCACAGAATGAAGTTCTTGAACAAGAAAAATAACTTAGAAATAAGAGTTATAGTGACACACGTATAAATATAGTATGATTAAAAATGAAGGAAAATAAACATGAGCAAATAAAGGAATAATAATCATGGAAACACAAAGTACATAAATGTAGGAAGCAAAAAACACACAAAAAGACAGAAAAAAGGTAAGTGAGAAAAACACTAGAGTATGTCCCCGTCTGCATCCTCAAAGCATAAAGATGCGACAGACTTTTCTTTTTCATCATCAGGAGTCTTCCTTTTCTCCTTATTTTCAATTATGTTCGACCGGACTGAATGTACTTCTGCCAAAAATGGATTAAAAATCTCCTTCAAGCCTGAATAGTACACAAACTGGATTGACTTCACTATCTCAGAAATGTTTCACCTTGAAGCTAAATTACAACTGCACCTCCAACGATAGTCTCCCATAACAAACTAAACCTGTCCAGACTTCTGTCCTGTGATGTGCGCGCGGGAGAGAGAATGATAAATGCAGACACATCAACAATGAAAGCAAACGAACTGATCTCAGCATGAGAGAAATGAACTCCTATAGGAACTAATCAAAAAGTTGATTATGCACTTTAAGCTCATGTAAAATGAATGAGTAACAAAGAGAGAGCTTAGGTAGTAAAGGGTGACTTCGTTCTTGAACAAAAAAAATAACTCAAAAATAGGAGGTATGGTGACACAAATATAAAGATAATATGATTAAAAATGAAGGGAAATAAACATGAGCAAATAAAGGACTAATAATCATAAAAACAAAAAGGACATAAATGCAGGAAGCAAAAAACACACAAAAAAGACAAAAAAAGATAAGTGAGAAAAACATTAGAGTATGTCCTCGTCTGCATCCTCAAGGCATAGAGATGCGACAGACTTTTTTTTTCATCACCATGAGTTTTTTCGTTCTTCTTATTCTGAAGCTTCCAACAATTCTTGATTCCATGATCTTTCTTTTGCAGTAGTTGCAGTACATGTTTGAACTGCCCTTAGACTTTGACTTGCCTCCTCTACCTGAATCAGACTACCCCGAGAGTATAAAGCCGAACTTTCAGCAATACCTGAGCCTGACGACTTCTTACGGATGTCATCTGAGAGTAAGACTGCAGT
Organism: Platanthera guangdongensis; assembly: GCA_039583875.1. NCBI lineage: Eukaryota > Viridiplantae > Streptophyta > Magnoliopsida > Asparagales > Orchidaceae > Platanthera > Platanthera guangdongensis. Next base: position 165,823,700 of record CM077155.1, read on the forward strand.
GACCTCTTCCATAACCAAAATATTTGTACTGTAGGTGAGGGTAGTGACCATGCCCTCATAGGAATTTGGAAGATAGTTCAGAAGAATAACTGTTTTGTCCTCTTCCTCCACCTTGATATCTATGCTGAGACACTCAGATAACAGTTTATTGAAACTGTTCAGATGATCATGTAGAGTGGAACCCTCCTTCATGCTAAACTTGTACAACTGTTGCTTGAGGTAGATGTTGTTGGGGAGAGACTTCGTCATATAAGTACTTTACAACTTTGCCCAAAGATTAGAGACAGTCGTCTCTGAAATAACTCCATATAGCACATCATCATATAAGCAAAGCTGTATGGTAGACAGAGCCCTGGGATCCAAATCCTCCCACATACGATAGGTAACCTCAACATCCTTATGGGCCTTTCCTAATAGGACACAGTGTAAACCTTCCTTAATTTGTAGTGCGTTGACCTTGACCTGCCACAAGCCAAAATTTTGCTTTCCATCGAACTTCGCAACTTCAAACTTTGTACTGGGTGTAAAAGATGCCATAAAAATCAACCTAAAAATCTGCATTGAAACTGAAACTCGAGGTGATCTGATTATTTCATGAATCAAGATTGAGAAGATAGGAAGCGGACCAATGTCGTCACCTACCGTTGACCCAACTCGAACCGAAACGCCAAATCAGTCATCGATCGAACCTCGATTTGGTACCACTTGTTATGAAAACAACCTTAGTTATTAAAGGCGCAAGCCGCAACGGGTTCTTGGAGCCTAGGCGCAAGGCTCAAGGCGCAGACGTGCGCCAAAGAATGTAAGGCGCAACCACATTCATTTTAAATAATCAATATCAAACATAAATTTATTTTCTTAACAGATTCTTCATATATTCTACTCATCAATCATTCATTATTATTATTTTTATCTTTTAAAAAATAAAATCAATATGATCGTTTACATCATATCTAAGTCTTAATGATCGATTATATTTCAAAAATAGCAAATCATATAAAAATTATTGAGTTCTTGCATTATTTTTTTCATTGTTTTGAAAAAAAAAATTTGCAACAAAAATAACACTCATGCGAGCCTTTAATGTCCAAAGGCGTAAAAAAGGCATACGAAGGCGCAAACCTCTGAGCATGGTGAGCCTGGAGCCTGAGGTGCGCCTTTAACAACATAGAAAACAACTCAGACATATATTATTCCGAATCCATAAGTAATTTAACGGCAAAAATTATTGC